>OU015742.1:17875031-17900458 GCA_907169655.1 Acomys percivali | reverse complement strand
CACACACACACACACACACACACACACACACACACACACACACACACCCCTTCTGGAACAGCAGACAGGACAGTAAGGGCAACAAGCCCCAGAGAAGGTAACATCTTCTCTGGGCAAAGTGGGAGAAGCAAGGCAGACCAGAAGGTAAGATGGCCTCACAAAGGAGCGGGATGGCCGAGAACAAAAGCAACCCCCCCTCCTCCTTTTTCAGCTGGCAGAGAGATCACAGAAGCAGCTGAAACCTTTGTGGGACACAGGGAGCAGAGGCCCTAACAGATCTTGGGAGCGCAAGTAAGACAGCTGAAGACAGAACTCCAGCAAGCACCTGGCAACCAAGGCTTCCCCTATGTGTCTCCTGAAGTGGAAGCCAGGGGCTGACATCACCAGGAGGCCCTGGGTTGATACAAGAAGGCTGTGAGCCCCATTTGAAAGGTTGAGGACATCTTACCATTGAGGCAGAAAAGGTGGTCTCCAGCCAGGCCTGAAGTCCCAGCCTGGAGACCAAGCTTCTGCCTTCAACCTCAGTTGCATTAGGTCTAGCAGCTAGGAAATATATTAAGGAACAGACTGCAGAGATTTGGGCCAGGGTCGCCCGCCCTCCGTAGGGACTAGACTCCGGGCAGCAGATGCTCAAGCCCAGGGTGGGCAGCTGGGGAAGTGGGAGCAGCAGACGGCCTTTGAGGGTCTGGAATTCTCCTCCCATCCTGCTCCTCCCCCTCTGCCTTCTCCCACCCCCTGGGCTGCCCTCCGAGCAGGGGAGGCAACGCTGGCCGGCAATGCTGCTAGGAGCTGGGAGGGGCTCGGGCTGGGCCCCTCGGTTGAGCCCTGCGCTTACAAGCCCCGCCCCGGCTCGCACATCTGGGCGGCGAGCGCGGCCATCCGGCCTGGGGGAGGGTGCAGAGACGGGCCTGGCGCACGTCGAGGGCCACACCAGGCTCTGCGGCGGAGAGCTGAGCTCTGAGTTAGCAGCCAGGCGGCCAGACACAGCAGAGCTGTCCGCGGGGCGGAGGTGAGCTGGAGAAGAGCCTCTGGGCTTCCCAGGGAAGTGCAGAGGCTTCTGCCTACGGCTGTGAGCCCACGACGACGTCCCTGGCTGTGTGAGAGCAGATCTCCTAGTTCCTCAAGGAGGCGGGCCGCTAGCCTGGGCTAGGGGAGTCAACTGAGCTCTGGCTCCTTCCTGGGGCTGTGAGACTCCATCAGAGTCTTGGCTTGGAACGACCCGGTTCAGGGGAGGTGGAGTGAGGCCTGGCAGGAGAGCCTCTGTGAACTGGGGCCTGCTTCCTTAACCAGCTGTAGAGACCTGCTGCCTAAGCCAGAGGTGAGACTGGGGGGTTGAATGTATGTGTGTCAAGAGGTGTCTCAGAGGGCCCCCAGTCACTGAGATCCATGGGTGTGGGAGAGCGACCGCCCTGGGTGGCCAGGGTGTCAGTATGGCAGACACCTCACGTTCCTCAAAAAAGGCCAGGGTGGGGATCCAAGTTGGGTGGGGTCTGAACTTCTCTAGGCTTAGAGGAATTGTCTGTGGAGTAGGTCTGTCAGTGGAGAAAAAGGAAAAGAGAAACTCTTATTCAGACTGCCATGAACAGAAGGAACCATGGAAACTGAAAACCTTAACTGGAGATGTTGGGCAGGGATGTGGGGGGCTTTAGGTTTTGGCGGCACAGAGATTGTGAACTCCCCCCAACCCTCCCAACCCCCCCTCCCCCGTGATGAGTAGCCACAGGGGCTGGTGCATGTGTGGAAAGTAAAGCTGAGGCGGAGAGCGGGGTCAGGTGTGGGGACAGGGGGTCGGGGGGTGGTGGGACAGCATGGGTGGCCATCCCAGGAGGGAGTAGCCTCCTCACTCCATAGCCTTTCCCTGGTCCCCTCTCCTTGAAGTCATCTTCTCTTAGGGTGGGGCAGCCCTTTGATTGCTGTTTCTGATCTGACCCTGGGGTCCCACCCAGTTGATTGGCCCACACTGGCTTGGAATAAATGTCTGCCTGCTGACAGTCCTGTTGAAATAAAGGGCTGACAGGGTGCTAGGCAGGAGAGGCAGGGTCCCTGCTAACATCTAGGTGGGTTCTTTGTTCTTGCCTGCACGGCATCACGTAGAGCAGGAAGCCCAGCAATACCGCGCACCTACAGAATTCTGAAGCTCGTAGGTACTTAGCCTAAGCACCCTGTGCAAGAAGACACCCTTGGAGCAGTATGTCCATCCAGCAAAACACAACTCTAGGCTACTGTGAGATCTGGAGAACTCTCTGAGTTCCCACTTGGCCACACTGGTCCTGGGCCCAGTGACAGACAGACCATGTCGATAAGATGGCAATCAGGCCTATCAGTCAGGGTGTATCTGAAGAGTGGGAGTCACAAGGCCAGGCGTTAGGAGTCAGCCATAGACAGGGTAAGGGGCTGTCTAGTGGTATAGCAGTGATGGGGCTGGGGCCTGGATTTGGCATGCATTTCCCTCTAGGAAACGGGGTTCTATAAACCAACATATGCTACCCAGTGACTCTCAAATTCAGATGTTCCCATCCTGAAATTAAAGTCCCTGGGATGGGGGGTCTGCCTCCATCGGATTCCCACTCTGTACTCTGACCTAGCTATTGGGGGCTAAGAATCTTCTGGGATAAGCTTTCTCCTCAAAGGTTTTTTGGGTATCCATGCATGGTATGTTGGGAAGATCTTGAAGACATGTGGGGCCCATGTGACCTTGCCCACCCAGCCCCTTTACGTCCACCACTTAGGAATCTATGGAGACTCCTTCATTACAATTTATTTCAGTTCCTACCTCCTTCAAAAAGAACTCAGGATGGGTACAATAAAATTGTCAGTAAGACCTAGTACTAGCAAGTCAAGTCCACATAGAGAAGCAAAGAGCACTCTCCACACACTCCCAGCTCCCTGCCTTTTCCAGCACTTTCCATGCCTGTACTTGATCCTCGAAAATCCCAGTGTCACCCATTACACAGAGGTGCAGAGAGGTGACACACTTATATCAGGTGCCATAATGGGGAGGAGATATAGGTGTCCATGTGTGACATGGAATTAAGCCTTAGAGTGACAACTCAGTCTTTTTTCTCTTAGAAGTTCAAGGTTGTTTTCCACCATCTAATAAGCTTGGCCCAGAAAATCCATCCCTCATCCATCCATCCATCCATCCAGTGGTTCTCAGCACCTAACTCATCTAGACAAAGAAATGCTCAATATGTATTGTGGTGGGGTGTGATGCAGTGGCATGCCAGTAAATACAGTCAGTATTTATCTAAGAAGGAGAAAAGCCTGATTTGCCAATTTCTGCAGTGTAAATACTCTCGCCCATGGCTAATTTCAAGCTAACATCACTATGTAAGTTGACGTAGAATTAAGAGATGGTGTCAGCTCTGGAGAGTCTGTGGGATCTAGTGTATCCCTCTTACTCCGAGCTGGTCCTCTGTCCTCACTCTCAGTGCTCTTATGGTTCCCTTCTATTTGCCTTTTCTCAGCATCATCCCACAGCCACAACCAGCCCCCATCCTTCCCCTAATTCTGACCCCTGGTGCAGCCAACTCCATGGTGTGACCCACACAGGTGTACCCTGGATATACAAGAGTCTATGAGATATGAGAGTCCGACTATCTTTCCATAACAAGGGCTGGGTGTGTTCGGATGGTGTGTAGGCCAGGGAGTATCCGTGTGTGAAATGGGTGTGCCGCTGCCTCGCTCTGTGTCTGCTTGTGTTCTGTTAGCAAAACTTCCTGAGCAGGCTACGGAAAGCAGCCTCCACCTTTGTTTAAAGGAGTCGCCAGGCTCATAGGTAAAGGCAGAAGCACTCGTGCTTTGCAGACCACCGAGCACTGAGAACACGTGAACATTACTTACACTGTAAGGAGAACTGCATTACCTTGGGGCTCTCATTAAAATACAAACTCTGGCTGGCCGTGCTGGCACACGGCCTTTAACCCCAGCACTACAGCACTCAGACCAGCAAGCACTTGTCCTGCAAATCTGACAGACGTCTGGAACCCACATAAAGGTGAGAGGGGAGACAGGACTCTCAAAAGTTGTCCTCTGACTGCCCACGTGTACCAGAGATGCACGTGCCCCATATTCAACCTCTCTCCTCTTGTAAAATAATCCTTAGGAATTTAAATTTTGTTTAAAAAGGAAAACACATGAGCACATAACCTTCCTTGCCTCCCTCCAGGTATTCGTATCTGCTTTCTCAGCCAAACTTCTCTGGTCTCTTTTGCTCAGCTTAACCTGGGCTTGTCTACCTTGAGCCAGTAGGACAGGTGTTCGCCATCTTAAAGACTTCTTTAAGGATTTTTATTCATTCATTCATTTGTATGATTGGTTCACCTGTATGCATATGCCTAGTGCTCACAGAAGTCAAAAAGAGGGCTGGATTCCCTATGACTGGAGCTGCAGGTGGTTCGTGAGCCACTGTGCAGGTGCTGGGAACAGAACCCAGGTCCTCTGCAAGAACGACAAATGCTCTTAACTGCAGAGCCATCTCTCTAGGCCCTTTGTCTGAGGACATTTTATAATCATCTGGCTTCACCCTCTCTTCTCTTGCTGGGGTTGCCATGGAACCAAAGGAGGGTCCTTAGTCAGCCTTAGATGACCTTGCTCCTCCCTCCCCTCCCATTCTACTCCTTGCGAGACTCCCATGACAATGACTCTCAATTATATACCTCCAACTCAGAGATTTCTCCCTCTCCAGACTACATACCCGATTGCTTGTTTGTGTGTGTGTTTACCTTAGTTCGACACTGCATCCACACTCTGCCCCGTTCTGCTGTCAGCCTGCCCTGTAGCCAGCGTTCTCTCTCTTCCCTTCCACCCCTCAGCTTAAGACAGACAAGGTCTCTCGTGAAGCCCACTTAACATGTCTGATCAGCCCCGCTGATTTAACCTGCTGCCTCTGAAATGTCTCCACTTGTGTCTGAGGTGCACAGTTCACTGTCGTCCGTAGCCTGGAAACCTATAGCATCCCAGCCGGCTTCCACTTCCACTCTCTCATGCGGCCAGAGGCGTCAGAGTGCAAACATTGCTGTGCTCCAGCTCACCCTGCAACTTCCAGACCTCGAAGACTTTGTTTCCCTTTGCTTGAGACCAAGTCTAAAGGAGGGTCCAGCCCAGCTCTTCTTATCCCGTGCCAATATTCTCTCTCTTCTTATCCGTACATGCCTGGCATTCTCGGGGTTACTTCTGTGATTGTCAGATCATGATCACCTGAGTCCCCAGAACACACACGAGGACAAAATGAGGCAAAATGAAAATTTGGCAACCATTAAGTTTGCTGAATGTTCGGTGACCAAAGATGACTTCAAAATCAAAATTTGAATAAATCTGAGTATCTCCGGCAGTGCTGGCCTGTGTTGCACTGTGTGGCCCACGGCAGCCTTGGTTCTGCACACACAATATTCTCCCTCTGCACCGCGAGATGCCAGTGGAAGCTGACAGAAACACCTCAGTTCTGGTTTGAGATGATTCTCTTAGGAGTTGCAGTGTTTTTACTGTACGTACAAAATGATGCAACTCTTACATGACTACTTATATAAGCATACTGGTTTAACTACAGAAAATAAAGACTTTTTAACGTTCTCCCGCCACCATCCTCCACATAAGTATCATCGGATTGTATTAGGTTAGAAAAAATTTGGGGTGGCTTTCTTTTGTTTTTTTTTTTTTTTTTAAAGAATGTTTTATTTTATACGCATCAGATGTTTTGCCTACATGTATGTCTGTGCACCACTTTCATGCCTGGTGCTCCCAGAGGCCTGAAAAGGGCATCGAATGCCCCTGGAACTGGAATTGCAGGTGGTTATGAGCTGTCATGTGGGTGCAGGAATCGAACTCTGCTCCTCTGGGAGAGTGTGCTCTGGGAGAGTGTGCTCTTAACCACTAGGCCATCTCTCCAGCCATAATGATGCTTGATTTTAAAGATCGCTGTTTAAGTTGCTGATTTTAATATCATTTTTTTTTAAATTAAGTTAAGTCTGATGAAATTAGAACAGAATTTCTTGCAATTTCTGAAATACAACTAAACATACTTATGTCATTTTGTCCCATGTACTTATGTGAAGCTACATTCCAGGCTGACTGTTATAAAATCGAACTATTATTCAGATCCAGCAAATGTACTACCTCCCGTAATATCAAATATTCAGCCAATAGTTATTATGTACTTATTTATTGGCTTTCTTGAGACAGGGTCTCATGTACCCCAGACTACCCTTCCACTTGATATGTAGCCAGGGTTAATCTTGACTTCCTGTGCCTCCTATCTTGACTTTCCAAGTGCTGAGAGTGGAGGCATGAGGCACCATGCCTGGCTAAGATTGAGGATTTTTATGTAAAAAAGAAGCAAGCACATTTATCTCATTGCTATTCACATTTTCTTCCAACTTTAATAAGTGGGAATATATATATATATATATATATAAATACTTGATATATATATCTATATCAAAGAATTGTTTTAAAAATATAGTTCTACAGACTTATTATGAGTAACTGTTTTATTTGTATGCCTGTTTTATATAATTACATACCCTGGATTGTATGTAAATTTCTTGTGTAAAATGGGGTCTCTAGTGAAACAGGGTCTTGAGGGAAAAGTTTGAGGATATCCCTGTTGTAAGGCTGCAGAGTTGTATCAGCTCTGAGGAGCCCTGGCTGCTCTTCCAGGGGACCTGGGTTCCCAGCACCCATATGGTGCCTCACAGCATTCTGTAACTCCAGATCCAGATCAGTTACTGTCCATGAACACTAGACACACACATGGTATTCAGCCATACTTACAGACAACACACTCTTCCTCACAAAATAATAAAAATAGCATCAGTGACCTGGCACAAAGTGAGCACCAGAAAACACCAAAGATCTCCGTGGCTTCTACAAACCAAAGACTGCTTCTGAGCAAGCCAGGACTGTGGAGACTGAACTTTAGATGAAATGAAGGGATCAGGTTAGACATGATAACAGGGCTGTAATGGCGGTCTTCAGAATGTGATGACATCTTTATCTCCAAGAGAGACACACTGAAGAAGTTTATAGGCGAAACAGCATGACGTAGGGGATTAACATCAAGTGGCTGGATCAGAAAAAAGAAATAGCAGGAACAGCATTCAGTGAAAGTGCAGAGAACAAGGAAGTCTCATTTTGCCTGTTTGTTCTTGTCGACAGCTACGGAGACTGCAAGGATGCTGACTGTCCCGGAAATGGGCCTGCAAGGGCTGTATATCAGTAAGACCTCTACTGCCCCTCCCTGCCCCTCACCACTGCCCCCAATTGCCTCTCCCAGAAGAAGATCTTAAGAGCAAATTCTATACTGTGTGTGTATGTGTGTGCGCATGTATGTATGCATGGTATGTACACGTGTGCATGCACATATGTGCAGGAATGGCCTATATACAGAAAATATCTCCCAGCACTCGGGAGGCAGAGGCAGGCGGATCGCTGTGAGTTCGAGGCCAGCCTGGTCTACAAAGTCCAGTATAGCCAAGGCTACACAGAGAAACTCTGTCTCAAAAAACCAAACCAAACCAAACCAAAAAACAAAAAAAAAACAAAAAAAAAAAAAAAGAAAGAAAGAAAGAAAGAAACAAAGAAAGAAAAAATATTTGTTCAGAGTCCCCTGTGCATGAGTATGTGTGCACATGCTTGTCTGTGTGCAGAGGACTTGCATGTGGTTTGTGCAAGTATGTGCATGTGATGCTTGGTGCGTGTGCAAAGTGGATCCCTGTGCACAGCACCTGTGTGGTTTGAGTGGTCTGCAGACGGGCCTGTCTGTATGCTCTGAACCCTGCTGCCATCTGAGTATAGGCTTTGTGCTGGCTGCAGGGTGGGAGGCCAGCAGGCAGGAGGGACACTCCTCAGGAAGTTCATTCACAAAGACCTGGTGGGCCGGGCCCTTCCTTCCTGCCTCCCTTCCCAGGCTCAAGCCACAGCAACTGCCTTTCACATTAGAGCTGATAGCAGGGCCTAGTCTGTACTGGACACTCAAGGAAGGGGACTTTGAATTGTAGCTTCCATGTCCCTGGCCCTCTGGTACCCAGACACCCTGCAATTGCGCCCAGGCATTTCCTACAGACCCTCACACACATACCTGGATTATCACAATGGCCACTGTCAAGGATCACTTGGTTGGGCTGAGGGAGCACAGCCTGCTCTGGGCCAGAGTACAGCCAATCAGACCCGCTGATGTGGGTCTTCGTGTCAGACCCCATTCTAGTTCTCTGGATGTCAAGGACTCAGTGCCACCCTCCCATCCCCCACCCAACACCCCTGTGACCCTTAGCAAACCTTAGTGTGAGGATGACTAGTGACTTGGGTGTCCAGCGAGGCTGGCCTTCCTGTCCCACAAGTGTCTAAGTCAAACCATGCTTGGGGCCCCCCTGGAGGTTGCCCTACTTCCTGGCCTCTAAAGTCCAGCCCAGGCTTGGCCCTTCAGGAAGATCTTAAGGGCACTTCTGCCCCTAGTGCTAACTGAAGTATATGCTTATGTGATGGGACAGGTGATCAAAATTCCTGGTGCTGTGGACACCTCCAGACACAGAGCTGGCCTGGGGTAGGGGCTGCCTTCCCCTTCCGGTCGTGACTATGAGCTTTCAGAGTGGGGGGAACTCCCTCAAGTCCTGATTAGAACCAAGTGGCCCAACTTAACAGCAGAGAGGGCCAGATGTCCGAGCTCACAGCCATTGGCATCTGTTCTCCTCTCCAGCCCTGCCATAGACGCCCACCTGCCTATTGCTCCTGCCTGGCCATCTCTAGACTCCGCCTTTCGACTACAAAATGCTTCCGGCCCCTCCTTCTCTCCCTGTCTGTGTGATTAAAGGGGACTTGGGAAACCATGTCCAAGATAATGACTTAATCGTATATATGATACATACAAGTCACTATCCAGGGAGTCGGTTGCACCTGATTGATCCAGGCAGGCACTTAGACCCTAGCCCTGCACCATGCATGTCCTTCCTTCCCCCTCCAGCCTCCCTTCCCCAGCAAATGGCCCTTTGCCTCTTATGTCAGGCTTGGAAACTCCTGCTTCCCAGATGCTTCTGGGGTGACGTGACCTCTCTCTTCTACAGGTTCTAGCCCAGAGAGATCCCCGGTGCCCAGCCCACCAGGCTCCCCAAGGACCCAGGAAAGCTGTGGCATTGCCCCCCTCACACCTTCACAGTCTCCAGTAAGGCCTGGTTGGGAATTTGGGTGGTAGATGGCCTGGGTGGTATGCAGGAGGGTGGTGCCTGGCAGAGCTATGGCAGGAACTAGACTGGAAAAAAGTAATAAAGCCTGTCCCCAGGCCTCCTACCCCTGTACACTAGTCACATGCTCCTCCCCCCCAACCCCCCACCCCCGTGACCATGTGGAAGTAACAATTCTACTGAAAACAAGCTCCAGGTAACTCACTCCCACCCTCTCATAGCAGGGTGACTCCCAGGAGCCGCAGTGGTTGGCCTGTTTAGGCGGGCATGTGACTTTCCTAGGTTTTCAGAGCACTGCCTCTGCCAACCTGAGGCCTAACAAAACTGAAATCATATCTCAGGGAGAAGTATAGTGTTGAAAAACACGTAGAATCTGCACAATTGACGTTTCCAAGACATAACCTCATCCTCCACAGCTTTCCCGGGTTACCTACACCTACATGGCTTTGTCCTGGTCACCCAGCTTAGGGTCCCTCTTGTTCTCAGGGAGCCTGATGCTCGCTTGGGAAAAGTAGGGACAACTCTGCATGTGTAGGGGGCCCTCCTGTCTGGTTCGTGTTACAAAAGCAACAGGTCAAATATGCACATCCCAGAAAAGCAAAATTACTCCCAGCTAGGCAAGGCCAGTAGCAGATTGTGAAAATGGTGTGCGATGGAGGTTGGCTGAGGGAGTCTGGGCAGAAGTCACGTGGTCTGGAAGCTAGATAGCAGTCTTTTCAACTCCACAGTGCCATGGCTCCCAGGGAGGCCGGGACTGTCTGAGCAGGTGGCATGGCCAGGTCTCAGCCTGGAGGTGGGGTGGAAAACCAGGAAGGGGGCGAGTGGGGCTGGGACAAAACTGCTTTGGGCCACAGGCAGTGAAAGGGAGGAGTTCCTGTTAGAACTGATGTTAGGCCAGGTGTGGTGGCAGAGGCAGGTGGATCGCAGTGAGTTCGAGGCCAGCCTGGTCTACAAAGAAAGTCCAGGACAGCCAAGGCTATACAGAGAAACCCTGTTTCAAAAAACCAAAAGAAAAAAAAAAAAAAAAAGAAAGAAAGAAAAAGAAAAGAACTGACTTTAATCTTGGACTTGCAGAAGCCAGAGGCCCGAGTTCCACAGCAGGCTTCCTTCTCTGTGGTTGTGGCCATCGACTTTGGGACCACAGCAAGTGGCTATGCCTTCAGCTTCGCTAGTGACCCTGAGGCCATCCACATGATGAGGTGAGGGCAGCTGGACTGGGAGACTGGGCACGGGGAGAGGTACTTCAAACCCTGGTATAGGCCACGGCCTTAGAAGAAATCATGGGGCAGGGTCTTATGAGAGCCCCTTGCATCTCTAGGACTCCTCGCTGGGACCTAAGGCTAGAAAATGGACCTCGCGTCTGAGCTTCGGCCTTATTTGGAGTACTCCTGCCCTCCACAGGGATGCTGGGCTTCCTGTATTTGCTTATCTATTTATTTATTTGCAGTGCTGGACATCGAACCCAGGGCCACAAACATGCTACACAAGGGTTCTTGGGCTATATCGCTAACCCAGGGCTTTACTTTGGGGGGAGGGGCACGTTTTAATTGTTTTTATTGTGTGTGTGTGTGTGTGTATGTCGTATGTATCGGTGCACGTGTGCATGCATATTAAGGCCAGAGGTTGACAAGCATCTTGCTGTCACTCTGCATCTTGTTTTATTGAGACAGGACCTCTTGCTGGACCCAGAGCTCACCAGCTGACTATACTGGCTAGCCGTGGAGCTCTGGACACTCACTCATCGCCACCCCCCACCCACTCCCCGAGTGACAGGATTATAGGTGCCACCGTGCCCGCCCTAGGCTCTAAAAATGATAGGAAAGAAGGCCGAGAGGAAGGGAGGGAAGAGGGAGGGCAGGAGGGAGGGAGGAAACAAAGGAAGGAATCATGAAAGACCTTGGGAAACAACCTTGAGGTGTATACAGTGACTGAGAAACACACCAGGAGGGCAGACACAGGCCATTGCACAATAGCTCTTGTTGCTCATAATGATACAGAGAGATCAAAAGGGAGCGCCCTGCCCAGAGATCTCTTGGGGCCCCTTGGATAGAGAGGATCCCAGAGGGAGCTTTTATAGAGAGATGTAAATTGGCACCGTTTGATTTTCATGAAACACTAAGAGGTACGAACTGTTATCATTCTGGGGGGTGGGGGGGAATTTTGAGCGATGGTCTTTCCCTGTAGACCAGGCTGGCCGTCATCCCAACCTTGCCTCCTGAATGCTGGGATTGCGCCCACCACTCCACTTCCATTATTTTTATTTTACAGATGAGAAGTTGTGTCCTGTTCTTGGTCACAGAGCAGGCCCCAGGGCCGGCACCCAACTGTAGGAAAGGTCGCCTCTGGCTCCCCTGACTGCCTTTGTCTTCCGCAGGAAATGGGAGGGAGGGGACCCAGGCGTGGCCCACCAGAAGACCCCTACTTGCCTGCTGTTGACCCCAGAGGGCATCTTTCACAGTTTTGGCTACACTGCCCGTGACTACTACCACGACCTAGACCCCGAGGAGGCTCGGGACTGGCTCTACTTTGAGAAGTTTAAGATGAAGATCCACAGTGCCACCGTGAGCCAATGTGGCCCGGCTCCCGCTGGGGAGGCGGGGCTGAGAAGGGAGGAGGCAGTTAGTGGAGAGCAGGGCCGGAGTAGCTTGAAGGCCAGTGGAATGGCCTAATTAGGGGCCAAAGGGTGGGATAATGGGCAAAGCCGAAGGAGGGCAAGGCTCACACTGTTGGGTTTCCCAGAAGGGCGGGTGAGAGGAGCAAGTGGCAGAACTAGAGAACGGCTGCAGCTAAGGGCAGAGCTAATGTGAGGCTGACAGGAGAGGATGAGAAACCATGGGATAAGAGGTGCATTAGAACAAGGAAGTCATTGGGCAATGGGGCAGAGCTATGGCTGCCTGCAGAACAGTCCTGTGTCTCTGCCAGGATCTCACCTTGAAGACCCAGCTAGAGGCAGTGAATGGAAAGAAGATGCCAGCACTGGAGGTGTTTGCCCATGCCCTCCGCTTTTTCAAGGAGCACGCCCTTCAGGTGTGTTGCTCTTCCCAATCCCTAGCCCTTCCGTCCCCTTCCTCCCCTCCTCCCACACGTGTCCAGATAATGAATGGTCATGGCCAGGTCCCAGGCCGTCACCAGGGCTCCCTGTCCCGTCTGTTAGAACTTGGACTTGGACCAGTCAGGGGAGGGCCAGGCTTCTCACTCCAACAACAGGTGTCGTCCCATGGGGTTGCTCCATTAATCCTTCCCACTCCCAGAGAGATCTGACAATGCTTGTGGTCAGCTGGACACCTCACCGTCCTCCCTACTGCAGGAGCTCAGAGAGCAGAACCAGTGCATGCTTGAGAACGCTGTACGCTGGGTGCTGACAGTGCCTGCCATCTGGAAACAGCCAGCTAAGCAGTTCATGAGAGAGGCCGCCTACCTGGTGAGGAACCAACCATGCCTCCCCTCCCCCACACCCACAGCCCAAAAGATGGCCCTGGGTGGAGCCCACACCTCATCCACTCTTCAGCCCTGAGGACCACAGAACCATTGTGTGAAGCTAGTCATCATTCACTTGCTGGAGTTTTGGGAAGCTGTTGTGCCCAGGAGAGGGAGGGAGGAGTTTGGGTCTGCAAGAACAAGGGCAGTTGGACAAGAGGCCATTAAAGATAGGGTCCTGTCAAGCTCTCAAGAAGCAGCAGCCAAGATAGGGAGTATTGTGTGGATAGTCTGTTGAAGACAGAAGCTCAGAACGAAGGGCGGAGGAATCAGGACTGGGGTGCTGAGCGAGGGTGAGATCCTGCTGCAGTCTACCTTCAGCCCAGAGGGAAGATTGTGACACTGAACAGGCCACAGTGAGGCAAGGGTGCATAGCAGACTGCCATCACTTGCTGGTGGGTGGAAGGGGCACTTCTCCATGCAAGGTGGCAAAAGATGTCTTAAACAGGAGCTGTGCTGCAGCAGCAGCAGCAGCAGGCAGGCAGGCAGGCAGGCAGGCAGGCAGGCAGGCAGGGAGGGACCAGGGATAGCCCTTTTGGCCCCCAGTAGTACTTTTGAACATCTCCACTCCTGCCCCAGGCATTGCAGGATCTCCCCCAGAGGAAAAGGGCTATTTAGCTACAAAGGGAGATGATTCTGGCCAAAGTGATGTCTGCCTACCACAGAGAATGCGAGGTTCAGACACTATCCTCTCCAGTGGGGGACAGAGGCCTCAACAGAGCAAGTCGGATTTCCTGGCTCTGCCCCTAGGGCCTTGAAGAACAAGCCCGAGGTTATCTCAAGCCTGCCTTGGGCTTCCTTGGAGATACCAATATGCCCGTATCTGTGATCCAGATGACAGGACTATGAGTATCTATGCTTGTCCCCTAGAAGGGGTGACCTTGAGCACAGAGAGCCTCTCTGTACGGTTCAGGTGTCCCCAGACAGAACAAACAAGCCTACCCATTTACTTGCTTTTTCTCAGAGAGGGCTGGCCCTGGGCAGAAAGCCCCTATCCCTACCTATCTCCCTCTTCCTAACCTGGTCAGAATGCATGGAATTTCATGAGTCTAAACTCCCTGGAGACAGCCTTTGTCCTGCTGCAGGAAATGACAGCTCCTGAGTGTTTCTCCCTTACCCCACTGGCCTGTCATGGCCCCTGGAATTTCACTATTTCCTTCCTGCTATAGCAGATCCTCTGGGGACAAAGTTCTCCTGGGAGTAGGGTGACCTATGGCCAATATCTGACACCATCCTGGTGAACCCAGCAGTGCCCCACTATCCTTTCCAACCTACTGTACACCCATCCCACCTCCCCTCACCCCCCCACCCCCCCACCCCCACAACTGGGCTAGAATTCCCCAGTAACACCTCAGCCAGCACTTGGTTAGCCAATTCTGCCCCTATGGCTGGGAAACTTGCTGCAGCCATGCCAACTCTTTCTGCTCAGTAACCCTTTGGTTCCCTGGCCCTGGGCCCTCCCTAGCCTGACCCCACGGTGGCTGTGAGGCAGCTTCAACTGTGTGCGGCATGCAGGGGCCTGAGCAGCCTAGCATGGATGGTGTGTAATGGGAGAAGAGGTGGGAGCACCCAGGCCCCAGAGTGCCATCTTACCTGACAGCCCATGGTGCTGCTCGGTGCTGGCCACCACCTATCCCCAGGCTGGCCTGGTATCTCGAGAGGATGCAGAAAAACTACTAATTGCCCTGGAGCCTGAGGCCGCCTCTGTCTACTGTCGAAAACTTCGCCTGCACCAGCTCATGGACCTGAGTTGCCGGACTACAGGTGGTGGGCGCCTGGGTGAGCGTCGGTCTATTGATTCCAGCTTTCGACATGGTAAGCTACCCCAGCGTTGCTGCCTAGTGCTGGGGTTGATGGCAACTGCCCTTGGAAGGTCAGAGAGTCACGGAAACTGCAGCGTTAGCTACATCTAGGGTGAGGATGAGGGAGTGACCCTCCTGAGGGAATCCCTGGTGAAGTTCATTGTGAGGGGGAACACAGTCCTGGCTCCAGGACCCCAAGTTAAGGATAGTCTCACCTTGACCAGTGAAATAGAGTCTGAGGGTTGGGGAAGACAGGAACCGCCCTGAGGAGGTGCTCAGTCACTAGACACTAGACACTAGTGAGGAGCAAGCTGGGCCCCGGCCTACTCTTCAGAGGCCTTTTTGTAAACACTCTATCAACTAGTACCCCACGTCAGCCCCGCCCCGTCAGACCAGCAGCCAGACCCAGGCGCTGAGGCCAAGGACAACTGTAGTCGGTTTTGGTCATCCTCCTAACTGGAAGGTAGAGGCCCCAAGTCGCCAGCTTCCTCGGGACACTGGGAGAGACCTCCCACCCAGATTCTTCAAGGCCTCTTGGGCCCGATTGTACCAGGAGGGCCTGTTCCCTCTGGGTCAAGAGAAAGTGCTGTGTTCAGAAATGCTTCTAGCTGCTTCCAGTGACTGGGGTTTAGGATCAGTATCGTCACAGTGCTCTGGACAGCCTTGGTAAGGAACGGGCTTGAGAGGGATGACTCTTAACCTTGCTCCTTCCTGCTGTGCTTAACCGCAGCCCGGGAGCAGCTGCGCAAGTCTCGCCACAGCCGAACGTTCCTGGTAGAGTCCGGCGTGGGAGAATTGTGGGCAGAGATGCAGGAAGGTGAGGCAGCAGCAGGGTGTGAAGGAAAGACCCCAGACTGCGCAGAGACCCTGCAGGAATGGGGGAAGGGTACACCTCGCTCAGTCTCCTGCATCCCACCCTGCTCACAGCTGCACCCCCAACTCATTCCTTCAGGAGATTCCATTCCATGTTCAAGCCTCAATTCATCCCCCCTCCACCCCCTGCATCCTTGTTGGTAGCCTGAGCTGAAGCCCTTCACCACCCCCCCCCCCCCCCCCCCCCCCCCCGCCTGGCCCCTCCCGCCCCCCCCCCCCCCCCCCCCCATCCCCCCACTCCCCGCCATTCCACACTGTCCCCCAAGGCTGGGCTTTGTGCCTGGTGCAGGGTTGGAGGCTGAGAGGGCTGTGGGTGGGATGTACTGAAGGTGAGAGAGGCAGGTCCTTAATGGTTTTGTTTGTTTGTTTTATTTTTATTTTTACTTTCCATCCCAACCCCACTTCCCCCTCCCAGCCCCGCCCCCCACCCTCTACTCCTCCTCCCTTTCTCTTCAGGGAAAGGAGTTAGGCCTCCCATGGATATTAACCAGCCTTGACATATCAAAGCGCAATAGGACTAGGCTAGCCAAGGCAGCCCAGTAGGGGGACAGGGTCCCAAAGGCAGACAATAGAGTCAGAGACAGCCCCTGCTCCCACTGTTAGGAGTCCCCTCATGAAGACCAAGCGATACAACTGTTACCTACATGGAGAGGGCCTAGGTCAGTCCCATATAAGTGAACTGGTTGGCAGTTCAGTCCTCTGTGAGCCCGCATGGGCCCAGGTTAGTTGGTTCTGTAGGTCAGGCTCTTCATGTTTTCCTGTATTGGCCGGTGCAGGAGACCGCTACATGGTGGCGGACTGCGGGGGTGGCACCGTGGACCTGACCGTACACCAGCTGGAGCAACCTCATGGCACCCTCAAGGAGCTCTACAAGGCTTCTGGCAAGTAGACCACTTGTAGCACCCTTGCCACCTGGCTCACACAGGGTCTTCCGTCGTCCCCTGGTGGCCTGTCTGGCAATGACACCCTTTCTACCTCCTACCCTGCTGCAGGCGGCCCTTACGGTGCGGTAGGGGTGGACTTGGCCTTTGAGCAGCTGCTCTGCCGCATATTCGGAGAGGATTTCATCGCCAAATTCAAAAGGCAACGGCCAGCAGCTTGGGTGGATCTAACCATTGCCTTCGAGGCCCGCAAACGCACGGCAGGCTCGCACCACACGGGGGCGCTCAACATTTCACTCCCCTTCTCTTTCATCGACTTCTACCGCAAACAGCGAGGCCACAACGTGGAGACCGCTCTGCGCAGGAGCAGGTGTGCCCAGGGTCAGGGCTCAGTCAGTGTTTGCTCATGTGGCCTGCCCTTGCAAAGGAGAGTCGTGGGCCCCAGAGCCTAGAGAGTGGCCTGGTTAGTCCCACACGCATACACCATGCCAGCCAAGGTAGCAACAGGTGGATGGGTGTGAATACTGGGTGGTGGGACAGATCCACCAGCAGTCAGGAATTGGCAGCCAAAATTGGACGTTAAAGGATGTCATAAGGGACAGAGGTTGCCAAGTTTATCTTCTCCCTGCCTGACCCCATTACTCAATGTTCTTGGCTCCTCCGTGCTGAAGTCAGGGTAAGCTGCTCTGCAGTCTCATGCATGGGCCTCATGAGCCAAAGGGACAGCAGGCGGAATAAAGAATACGCGGCGATAAGAGCAGTGTCTACTCTTTGTACACAATGTGAAAAACACATCTGCATTTCCTGTTGGGTATTCCCAACAGGATTCCGTGGAGGTATGGGTAGGGAGAGAGCATCCCTGACTAGAAACTGCAGCAAACAGCCAGGCTAACCCACGGACCTGTATCCCTTTCTCCACTTACAGTGTGAACTTCGTAAAGTGGTCCTCACAGGGGATGCTCCGGATGTCCAGTGAGGCTATGAATGAGCTGTTCCAGCCCACAGTCACTGGGATTATCCAGCACATAGGTGAGTGCGTGGATGCCCCGTTCATCACTAAATTCAGGTTTGGAAATAATTCCTTTCACCTATGCCTGGGTACCACCATACATCCTTATCCTAGGATGAAACCCAGAATCATAATACCTGGAGCCAACACATACAGTGCTTAATTAATAGTCTATAGCGCTGCCAGGTTAAAGGAGGTCTGGGGCCTCCATTTCCCTATTTTGTAAATGGGATTAGATAAGTTGATAGTGTGTAGAGTGGGCACACTTTCCTTAACAGTGTGACCTTTCATAGGATGAAGATGTGGCCAAGGAATAGGACATTGGGGGCTGGCAGCACCATTGAGGAGTGCCAGGAACCTTCAGTGAAAGAACTTTCTATTTAATACCTGGTTTTTAAATGCTTTAAGAGTACAGGTGGGGCCGGGCAAGGTGGTGCAGGCCTGTAACCCCAGCACTTGGGAGGCAGAGGCAGATGGATCTCTGTGAGTTTCAGGCCAACTCTACAAAGAAGAGTCCTAGGACAGCCAAGGCTACAAAGAAAAACCCTGTCTCAAAAACAAAAACAAGAGAGTACTGGTGAGGGCAGCAGACATGCCACTTACTGTGAAATGGTAGCCCCCAGTGACTCTCTTTCCTTCTCTTCCCAAACCTGACCCTGCTCTGCAGAGATGCTGCTGGCTAAGCCTGAGGTGCAAGGTGTCAAGCTGCTATTCTTGGTGGGAGGCTTTGCGGAGTCTGCGGTGCTGCAGCATGCCGTGCAGGCAGCGCTGGGTCCCCGTGGCCTGCGCGTTGTGGTTCCTCACGATGTGGGCCTCACCATCCTCAAGGGGGCAGTGCTCTTTGGCCAGGCTCCTGGTGTGGTGCGAGTGCGCCGCTCCCCTCTCACTTATGGCGTGGGCGTGCTCAACCGTTTTGTGCCCGGCCACCACCCACCCGAGAAACTGCTGGTTCGGGATGGGCGCCGCTGGTGCACTGATGTCTTTGAGCGCTTCGTAGCAGCAGAGCAGTCGGTGGCCCTGGGAGAGGAGGTGCGGCGCAGCTACTGTCCTGCTCGCCCAGGCCAGCGGCGTGTGCTCATCAATCTGTACTGCTGCTCTGCGGAGGATGCGCGCTTCATCACTGACCCTGGTGTGCGCAAGTGTGCTGCACTCAGCCTGGAGCTTGAGCCTGAAGGCTGCCCGGAAAACACTGGCACATCCCCCAGCCGCCGGGAGATCCGGGCTGCCATGCAGTTTGGTGATACCGAGATTAAGGTCACTGCTGTGGATGTCAGCACTAATCGCTCCGTGCGAGCAGCCATCGACTTTCTTTCCAACTGAGGGCGCACCTTTCAGTGGAGACACAACATGCTAGTTTTCACAACTGAGCCCCTTTCTCCCTACCTTGAGAGAAATGTGGTGAGGGTGCATGGAGACTCGCTTTGGGATTGTGCCTTGGTCTGACTGGAACACTAAAAGTCCCCCTTACCACAAGAGGCGAGGTGGTACAAGAGACTTCTAAAGTTTGCTGGAGGGTGAGCTTGGCTTGGCAAGTGTGTGACCGTGAAGATAAACTGCAACAGAGGACTAATCGCTGGCCTGAACTTGAGGGTTGAGGGGAAGGCTAAGCAAAGCTGCTGAGGAGCCACAGGAGGTGCAGATCCTGGGCCTGAAGGTTAGAGATCACAAACTGTTGAGCTCAAGCCGCAGGAAGCCAGAAAGAGCCATTTCATGCAAGGTTGGGGGTTGAAGCTCATGCTGGAGAGACAGATGTGACAGCGCCTTCCGGGGTGTGTGACTTAATTACAGAGCAGTGGCTGACAGGAGGGTACATTGTGAGTGAAGGCAGTTTGGAGATGTGGACATAGCGTGCTCAAAGTACCTACCGGAAGGCTATAGATGACCCGTTTGCTCCCAACCCAGCCAGAGGAGGACAGAGTTCACTGTAGCGAGGGGTAGGGGGTGTCCCAGCTCAGCCACATATCAGTATAGTATACTATTAGGAAATCTGATAAAACATGGGCCTCAGTTTCTCCAAGTGTGAAATGTCAGGCACTTCCTGCCAACCATGGTATAGGACAGCTTTCCCTGCCTGAGAACTTCCCTACAGTGAAAAATAAAGCACGTGAGGTCAAGAAAAGAACAGCTTTCTAGAACAACCAGAGTGGGGACCCCCATAAGTGGGAGTAGTTTACGACGTATGAGTACTAAGAAGGGGAGAGTTTGCAGCTGCACAGATGAAATGGACTTGCCAAGAAGCTGTTGCTTTCTCCCTGTTCAGCATCCCAGAGTTCCCAAAGATGTCCCCACTCAAACTGAGCAACGAGTCCCAGGCCTGAAAGGCCTCCTTGCCTTTCGGGGACAGGCGCTACAGTATCTTCTTGTGGCCCTTCCTCCTGGGCCAGCTGGCCCATCTGTGAAAGATAGGGTAGTCTCACAAACCCAAGGAACAAAAGGCCTTCACTGGCCTCTGATATCTACTGGGATTTTTATTTATTGAGGTCTCTATCCCAAACAGTCATTTAAAAACCAAGTACCACAGACCTGAGGGGTAGGAGCTAGGATCTGTACCTCCTCACCACATGAACAGCAGTGGGGAAGGAAGATGGAGGGGCAGCGGGGTGGAGAGGGTGAGACGACAGCAGCAGCAGCAATGGGGCATCAGTGTCACAGAGACAGAGCCACTCTGTCCTCTCCCAATCCCTAGCTAGAGCCCCTATGGCTTGGGGTGAAAGAGGTAAATCCCACCCCAGGTCCCTCCTCTCAAATAGCCTCCTCAGGGCTCAACCCATTTCTTCCGTCAGGCACATGGGAGAGGAGACTGAAGGAGAGGCAGGGTGGCGGCAGGAATGAAGGCAGAAGTAGGGGGCATGAGCAAGGTCTAGCCCCGCCATGCCCACCAGGGAAGAGGTGAGGAAGCCACACCATCACGCAGCATGTCGGGGAGCAGGTGGAATTTAAGGCTCAGGCAGGCAGGCAGGCAGGCAGGCGCGGCTCCAGGCCTCAGTCGAAGCCGTGCCAGTCGCTGTGTTCTGAGTCGTACTCCAGCTCGGCGCCCACACACTTGACGCCGTCCAGCAGCATGGGTGTACCGTGGTGCCGGTCTGTAAGGTAAGTGCCACGTGTTAGCGTGCTGGCTGTGTCCTGGCACCACACAAGGTGTACTACCCAGGGACCTCCCCCAGCATTAGCTGGTGACCCTGCCAGCATCAAGAATCTCCTGAAGCCAGTCTCTTGTCTCCCTCCTTCAGCCAGACCTGCCCTCCTCTCACTCACCCATGACCCGGGCCTGCACCATCACTCGCACACAGGTGCCTGGGTCACCCTCGCAGGCCAGTAGCATCTCCTCTTTGAGGACCCCTTCTTTGTGTGCCGAGTACTCACACTTGATGCTATAGCCTGCTGGAGGACAGGGGTGGATAAGCAATCAGTACCTCCCATACCTCCTCTACGTGGTCCCCAGCACCCTCCCCTCCAGTAGTAACTCCTGCTGAGCCTCTTCTGGAAGAAGCCCAGATGGTCCCCCCAGAGACCCAGCCCCACAGAGCTGCTACAGGACTTAAGATCAATGTGTCTCTGGCCTGAGACCCCAGCATAGCTCTAAAGGTGGAAGACAGGGTCCACTTCATCCTTCATAGACGAGGTCCCACTGGTGTCACACAGGAAAGCAGGAAGAAGGTGCTGGAGTTAAGGAGAGGCTGTCAGAGTAAGCTTTGAGCAGATGGGATGGCAAGAGGAGAGGCCTATCTCAGTTCTTGAAGGGCAGGTGGTTAGGTGCAGCAGTGGGGACACGGAACTGAAGGTGGAGCTCAGCAGTGTGCCCTGAAACTGACAGCCTCGTCTCTGCCAGGCTGGGGATCAGGAATGGGTCAGGACCAGAAGCTAGCTGGAGAAGCAGCCTAGAATGCAAGGCCTGGAACTAGTGGTTTCTGGGCATTAGGCACCAGAGTTCCTACTACAGCCCCTGCCTTTTTATCTAGGAAGATGACAGGGAAGCCTGGAGGCCCAAAGAAGTCCCTCAGTGGCTTCCCACCTCTGGGGCCTCTCCACTGAGGGTACCACCAGGCGGTGGACAGGTGCAAACCTGCAGTGTGTGTTAATGGAATGGACTTCTCTGTCCAGAACCGGAGGCCCAGGGCTGGAACTGCCACACTCCCACACCGTAAGCTCAAGGAGGTGCCATGCCCCTGACTTTTGCTGAGTCGCCTGTTCACCCTAAGCTAGGGAAAGGGCATCCCAGTAGGGGACCTACCTTCAGGGATGGGCGTGACACTGAGAAGCTTGAGGTGCAAACTGTGGACGGGGGTCTCCCGGACATCCTTGCTCAGCCTGCGCACAGGAGGCAGAGTAAAGGTGATCTCATACCTGTGCAGGATCTTCAGGAAGCCAACCTGCAGCAAAAGGGGGCAAGGGAGAGGCATCGTCACAGCTGCTTCTCATGCAGCATCAGAGTATGCCGCCTGTGCTCCTGGTGGAGCCCAGCATCTGTCTCCCTGCGTGCCCAACTCCTGTTACTATCCAGCTGTCCTACAGCCCTAGCACCATGGCTCCAAGCCTTTTAACAACCCCTCTCTCCCCTTTAAGCCCGCACAATCCCTGGCATCGGTCTTAGAGGCTCCACAGGCCTCAGTGGGCAGTTTTATAGTTAAGGATATGGAAGTCAAGAAGAGGCTGCCTAGAGGCCACACTGTGAACTACAGACCTCTTGGTCACTCCTGTCCTGTATTATACACAGTAAGAAGCCAGCCACTGGCGGGAGGGGAAGCTTGACGGACAGCACCTGTCCAGATTAAGCAGTCTAGTCGTTACTTGGCAGCAGAGGATGCTCGAGAGGAAGAAGTGGGGAAATGAACAGTAGGGTTTGGAGAATGGCTCAGTGGTAGACTGTGGACTCAACATGTGTGAAACTTGGTTTTGATCCTAAGAACCAAACACAAAAACCACACTAAAGCAGCTGTGGGGGCCCAAAGCAAACCACAAGCCGAATATTAACAGCTGTGGGAGCCCACAGCAAGTCACAGCCAAATATTAACCATTGAACCTATGACCTATCTGCTGACCCCATGATAATAGATGCCTGCCTATCTGCACTCAAAGGTGCCATGTGACCAGTGACCTCTGCTCATGGCCCAAGCAATTTCTGTCATCCAGATATACTGCCAGGCAAGCCAGTGTCGTCCCTCTGGGACAGATGCCTTGGGACTTCTTAGGGTGAAGGGTCATAAGCTGAAATGCTGCTGAGAAGAGTGGCCTCTGGAAAGCTCTCCGAGACAGGCATGGCAGCTCACATCTCCTCCCAGCACTAAGGAGTGTAGGGCTGCCGCAAGTTTAAGAGCAGTCTGAGCCACCCAGTGCCTTAGGCCAGCCCGGTGACACTTTCAAAACTAAGAGCTGGGGCTATAACCCAGTTGGTGGAGTGCCTGTCTAGCATGCATGGCCCTCGGTTTGATCCCCCTTACCAAATCAAGTCAGGCATGGTGGGGCACACCTGCAATCCCAGCACTTTGGAGGTTGGGGGCAGAAGGGTCAGAAGTCAAAGGTCATCCTTGGCTATACAGCTAGTTCAAGAACAGCTTGGAGTACACAAGATGCTGTCTCAAAAAATACATATTTAA
This sequence comes from Acomys percivali, assembly GCA_907169655.1. Taxonomy (NCBI): domain Eukaryota; kingdom Metazoa; phylum Chordata; class Mammalia; order Rodentia; family Muridae; genus Acomys; species Acomys percivali. The sequence goes on along the minus strand of OU015742.1, from coordinate 17,877,649 downwards.
AAAAAAATTTGGTTTCTTTTTCATTTATTTATTGGGGTGAGGAGGTGGGTTTGGTATATAGCACTATGGCAGTCAGAAGACAATTCATAGGAGTTGGCGCTGTCCTTCCACCAAGTAGGTTCCAGGGACCAAACTTAGTCAGGCTGGGCAAGTACTTTTATTACCGGCTGAGCCATTTCAGTGGCCCTCAATTTTTTTTTTCAGGGCTGATGAGCTAGCAACAGTAGATAAAAGGGTGCCTGCACTGACCTGAATCTGGTCCCCAGAACCCACACAGTGGAAGGAGGGAACTGAATCTTGCACGTTGTCCTCTGACGTCCATATGTATGCTATGGCACGCCTCCTCCCAAAAAGAAATAAACATTAAAGGACTGGGCAGTGGTGGTGCTCACCTTTAATCCCAGCACTCTGGAGGCAGACACAAGCAGATTGCTGAGTTCAAGGTCAGCCTGGTCTACAGAGATGAGTTACAGGACAGTGAGGGCTACACAAGAGAAACCCTGTCTCAAAATAAATAAATAAGTAAGTAAATAAGGTTTAAAAGGGGGCGGGGCTTTCTAGGGGCTGGTAAGATAACTTGCCACACAGCTTTTGGACCTGAGTCCAGCACAGTGTGAAAAGGAAGCAGAGCATTGACTCCATAAAGTTGTTTCCTGACCCCCACAGGCACACTATGGCACAAGCAGTATAGCACACAAACATAGTAATAACTTTAAAAGAAAATTTAAAGACCTTCTAGCTCTACTTGTATGCTGTGACCTGGGGCCCAGCTGTGGCACTTGCAGAATTTGCCAGGGAAATACTCAGAGATGTCCAAGACAGTGTTTATCAGCACCCTAATTTATAACAGGAATGGAAACAACCAGAAAACCCAGGAACATAAAAGCAGCCATGACATATGCCAAATACCAGATGGGGGTGAAATCTCATTGAAAATTATTTCCTGGAAGGCAGGAAACAGTTTGCAAACAGAAGCAAACAAAAATCACATGTCAGCTGGATGTGGTGGTGCATGCCTTTAACCCCAGCACTTGGGAGGCAGAGGCAGGTCTACAAAGTGAGCTCCAGAGAACTCAGGGCTACACACAAAAAAAAGTCCTGTCTCAAAAAAAAAAAAAACAAAAGCCCCAACAACAACAAATATTAGCTTTTGGAAAAAAAAAAAAAAGCTTTGTAAAAATACACTAAAACATTCACCACAGTCACTCCTGGGTGATGTGCCTATGACTGTGGCTACAATTAACTTTCCTGTCAAGGTTTTTTAGTGCCTTTAGTTTGTTTATTTCCCTGGAAACCATCAACTGCAGGAAACAGAATGAAGACTTTAGAGCTGGACAGAAATGAATACAACCCTGGCACCCCTCTGAGGAGGGCAGCAAGCCCTGTCACCAGAGGGCTCTCCTACTCAAGTCTGGGACCCTGTCTTACTGACCAATCCGAAGGCCTCAATCCCTATGTCTCCCAACACAGCCCCTCCAGAAATTCCTTCCTGTCCCTTCCAAGTGGGTGTGGAACCTAACAGCATCCAAGCAGCTGAAGGGGCCACGCTGCTGGGTATGTGAAGTAAGACCCTGAGTAAAAGTGTCCCACAAAGGAGGAGACTCAGGGTAAGGCTGACACAGCTTGGTGGCAGTGTCTGTAGCATGCTCATTTGAGATAATTAATACAATTACAAAGAGCCAAATCTGGTAAAGAGTAAAAACTAACACCTCATCATCACCATAATTAGTGACATCACATCCACACATCCTTTCATTCTCACACCAACACGTTGTTAAGGTGTGACTAGCCAGCTGGTGAGATGGCTCAGCAAGAAAGACTTGCAGCCAAGCCTGATAACCGCAAAGTGGAGGAGAAACCAGACTTATGCAGGTTGCTCTCTGACCTCCATATGCCACCGTGGCATGCTTGCTGCAACAAAACAAATCAATGTAAAAAACAGATCGAGACCAAAGGAGGAGGGAGATAAATGGGGGCAAACTGCCCAAGGCTACAAAGCCAGGCCAGCCTGCCTAGGCCTGAGCCAGGCTCATGACACCACAGCCTCTGTGGTTCTTGTTTACGGCCTATGGACTAGGCCACCGAGAGCAGCCTTGAGTCACACAACATCTGTTTAAAATTACTTACTGATTCCCTCACCTCCCGTTCTACAGATGAAGAAAGGTTCAGGGAAAGGCAAGACTATGCCTATGACCCCGGCTGTGGAAGGCCTTGGATGAATAGGACAGCTTCTAGAAGCCAGGCAAGAGGAAGGAGTGAGATTGGTGAGAGGGAGGAGCTCACATACCTTAACTAGAAAGCTGTTGTCACTCTCCTGAGTAACCATGACCACAGAGTCATGCAGCTTTTCATCAAAGTGGACGTGGCTCTGGGAGCCTTCTGCATCATGGCCTGCTGCAAAGCGGATACTTCGGACTCTGGGCTTGTTGCCTAGGAAGAGGAGGAGAGAGCTCCAGGTGCTGCTGGATTCCTTCCCCACCAGGAAACCACGCCTCCTAGTTTCCTGCCCATCCCAGACTGCTCTTGACATCCTCCATCCCTGGCATCTAGTGTTTTTCAAAGATTTTTATTTGTGTGTGTGTGTGTGTGTGTGTGTGTGTGTGTGTGTGTGTGTGTGT
>OU015742.1:17858148-17875021 GCA_907169655.1 Acomys percivali | reverse complement strand
TGTGTGTGTGTGTGTGTGTGTGTGTGTGTGTGTGTGTGTGTGTGTGTCTGATTTTGTGTGCACAATGTGTCAAGCAAGAAGACACTGGATCTTTTAGGCATAGTAACACACACTTTTAATGCCAGCACTTAGAAAGCAGAGGCAGGTGAATATCTGTTGAGTTCAAAGCCAGCTGGTGCCACATTGTAAGACACTGTCTTAGAACAAAACAAACAAACAAAAAGCAGCAACAACAAAGGCCAACAACAACAAAGATACACAGGAGCTGGATTCACAGATAGCTCTGAGAAGCCTGGTGTGGGTGCTGGAAACTCAGCCCAGATCTTCTGCACGAGGACTGCTGAGCCATCTCCCCAGCCTCGTGACACCTTCCTTCCAGGTTTGTTAGTGCATGAGACAGGCCCAGCCTGTGACGCCTGATAGCCCCAACCAACCTGGGGTACAGCGAAAAGAATGGAGTCTAGGGAGTCTACTGGCAAAGGAAGAAATGTGTTAAAAACAACACACTTTGGAGGTGGGGGAACAGAAACAACCCTCCTGGTTTGTTTAGCTGCCACTCAAGATCAGTGGTCATCAGCAATTAAGAGGCTGAGCAGTGTCCCAGGCTAGCCCCACTGCTTCTTCCTCTACTAGTGTAGATTAGGGTCTCTGAGGGGTGTTAGCTATTACTGTGGTGTGCTGGGAGTTCTAAGGCCAGAAAGGGCAGGGATTAGTACATACTACTTGGCTAAGAGATAGTCAAGAGCCTGGACATTCAGCCTGTGTGAAACCAAGGGCATGACGCCAGCTCTCTGTGACCCTCCAGCAAGGCCTTAGGCCTCCTGAGAGTGATCCAGAGTCACTTCTGAGGGAAGGCCTGGCCTGGCACTGGCCTGGGTTCTCGGATTCTCAGCCCTGTCAGACAGGCATAGCCACAGTCACTGGTGCGTCCCCGTCAGCCTGATTCTCAAATCTTACTAGGTTTCCTTTGCCTAAAGCCTTCCAGATTCATGCTGAGGTCTCTGATGTTCAAGAAACTCTACATGTCCTTTAAAACTGATACCAGAGGAACAGAGGGACTGATATATAGGCACACAAAAGCATATATTTCCACAGAATGGCCAACCAAGGAGCAAGCAGGGCTCCCTGCTAGGGCCTGGGTGATAACCTGGACCCGACACAAGTGCTGGCATACTCTGAACAACACCGAGACGTACCACATTCAAGGCTGAAGCAAGTCCAATATGCAACTATACTCCATCCACCAGGGGCCACTCCAAGAGCAAACTTACAGACCCAGGACAGCACTTACCTCTGTTGGCTGCAGCCATGGACACCCTCCCTGCCACTGGGCAAGACACACAGCTCCTGCTTGACACTGCCACTCAAGCTCAGCAGCCTGCCATGCTCCAGAGACAGTGGCGGGAACCTGAAGGAGAAGGAATAAGGAAACAGGAGTCAAGACCATCCATCAGCCCACGGCTGGTGGGGGTCAGAGGGCTTGGCTCCCTTTGAAAAATCTTGTTGCATTAATAAATGGGACCTCATGAGGCTGAGAAGCTTCTGTAAGGCAGGTGACACTGTCAAGAGAACAAAGCGACAGCCTACAGACTGGGAAAAGATCTTCACCAACCCTTCATCTGACAAAGGTCTAATATCCAAAATATATAAAGAACTCAAGAAATTAAACACCACCAAACCAAATAACCCAATAGAGAAATGGGGCTCAGAACTAAACAGAGAATTCTCAACAGAGGAATATCAAATGGCTGAGAAACACTTAAAGAAATGCTCGACCTCCTTAGTCATCAGAAAAATGCAAATCAAAACGACACTGGGATTCCATCTTACACCCATCAGAATGGCTAAGATCAATAACTCAACTGACACCACATGCTGGTGAGGATGTGGAGAAAGAGGAACACTCCTTCATTGCTGGTGGGAATGCAAACTAGTACAACCACTTTGGAAATCTATCTGGCGCTTTCTCAGAAAAATGGGAATAGGGCTTCCTCAAGACCCAGCTATTCTACTCCTTGGAATATACCCAGAAGATGCACTACCACACAACAGGGACATATGCTCAACCATGTTCATAGCTGCCTTATTCATAATAGCCAGAACATGGAAACAGCCTACGTGTCCCTCAGTAGAAGAATGGATAAAGAAACTGTGGTACATCTACACTATGGAATACTACTCCGCTATTAAAAACAAGGAATTCCCGAAATTTGTGGACAAATGGATTGAACTAGAAATTATCATAATGAGTGAGTACACACAGAAGCAAAAAGAGTTAAATGGTATATACTCACTTATATCAAGACACTAGTCCAAGGGGTACGTCCCTATGAAAAACTTTACCTACCAGGAAAGTGGATCAGAGGGGAGGACATCCTATTGAGACTTTAGGTGTGAGAAGCCTGGGAGAATGAGGAAATAGAAGGATCCAGTGGGTCCTGGAAAACTACAGGAGGGTCTGGGCCCTGGGGTCCTCCTCAAACTATGGCACCAGCCAAGGAAAATATAGGCAGTAAACTTCGAACCCCTACCCAGACTAGCCGATGGACAGGATATTCTCCACCGTTAAGTGGAGAAGGAGATCTGACTTTCACACAAACTCTGGTGCCCCATATTTGACCATGTCTCTTGGATGGGGACGCCTGGTGGCACTCAGAGGAAGGATAATAGGTCACCAAGAAGAGACTCAATACCCTATGAGCATATACAGGGGGAGGAGGTCCCCCTCAGTCACAGACATAGGGGAGGGGAGTAGGGGGGGAAGTGGGAGGGAGGGAGGAATGGGAGGATACAAGGGATGGGCTAACAACTGAGATATAATATGAATAAATTAATTTAAAAAAAAAAACTTGTTGCTTTCAGCCAATAGGGTCATCTGTCTGAGCCATCTAGTTAACACACATGCCCTTAGCCCACCCCAGGCCTGCCTGGTACCCTACTGACCTAAGACTCAGTCAGCTAGCTTCAATTGCCAAAGTGACACCATAGGACTCTTATGTCCAGCAGGAAAGACAGCTTGGAAAGGAAGCTTTATTGGCATTTTTTAGATGCTATTTCTGGCATTACTGACCCCAAAGAGCAGGCCCAAGGATGATGATTGATATTCAGGTCATACACACAGTTCAAGTGGACACAGATCAGTCAGCAGGGTGCTCAGAAGTGGGCAAGAACAGGAGAAGGCCTCGTAAGATGTCATATTCATATTTTGGCAGTCAGTCAACTATTTGGACCCTAACCTGAGTCATGGAGGCTTCTGGTTCAACACCCCAAAGGCTGCCTCAGCGCAAAAGAACATAAAAGAAGCAGAAGGGATGGGTCAGCAGGTAAAGGCACCTGCTGCCAAGCCTGATGACCTGAATTTCATCTGGAGACCCACATGGCAGAAGAGAAACAAATCCTGCACTCCTCTGACCTTTATACATATGCTGGCTAGTACATGTGCAAGTGTACACACACACACACACACACACACACACACACACACACAGAGCAAGGAATGTAACAAAATTAAAAAGAATACCCACGAGGCATTTTTAGGAAGCCTCTGATGTATAAGGATGGAGCCCATTTAAGTGTCAAAAGAACAGTGAGGCACCTGATGGAACAGATGAAATATACAAAACCAGCACATGCACAGAGAGCATGGAAAAGGTAGAAAGCAATCAAAACAAACGCAAACCTCATGTGTCAGCGCTGAGGGCAGCAGTGCCTCAACTGTCTGCTGTGGAAATCGGCAATTAAAGCGAAATAAAAGCAGCATATTTCTTGTAAGTGGACTGCTTTCTTTCTAGGCAACTTCCTGCTGATAACAAAGGACCAAGTGCGAAGTCACTCTGCATCCCTAAAGATACAAATGCCAGAGGCCAGGACACTGACGATGCTGACCCATACGAGGTGCCCGAGTGGCACTAGCAGATGACCTGGTGATCCAAGGGAGAATGACAGGAGATTGTAATGGGAAGATATAACATCTCCCCTCTCTCATCGTGGGACAGCCAACACATTCACACCTCCTGATGTAAGACGGCCCCCGCAGAAAGTCACAGCATCCCTAACAAAGGAAGACTGACGAAGATGCTAACTGAGCCTCTCTGCCCAAATTCTTAGCCAAAACCACGGGATTGTGGGACACATTAAATAACTGTGAGCATGCAATGAGACCATCCAGGAGACAGTGTGCCACAGGACAACTGACCTGTTTCTTTTTAAAAGCATGCAGGGGTGCGTGAGTGGGGAGAGTGTTCTAGATATGGAATTAGGCCACAGCCTGTTTTTGTTTGTTTGCAAATAAAGTTTCATTGGGTCACAATCCCTCTTGTTCCTTTGTATGTCACTTGTGACATCTTTGCACTAAAACGAAACTGCTTTGAAGAGTTGTGATAGAGACCTTGTGGCCTACACAGTCTAAAATGTTTATCCACCAACCTGTATTAGATGAACACACAAGCAAGGCTCCAAGAAGGCAGAAAAATACTACAAGAAAACTGACTCCCTTCACCTCATCAGCTACAAGAAATGGTGGAAAGGGCTTCTAACTGCCTATTAAGAGAAGACATGTGAAGGGCTGGATGGCTCAGTGGTTAAATGTATTGCTCTTGCAGAGGACCAGAGTTCGAGACCTAAAACCCTGTCAGTCAGCTCACAATCGCCAGTAAGTTACTCCACTTCTAGGTGGATCTCTGTGAGTCTGAGGCCAGGCTGATCTACACAGAGAGACACTATTAAGAGAGAGACACAGAGACAACCTGGAGATGTGATTCAGTAGTAGAGTGCCTGCTTAAAATGTGGCAAGGCCACAGTACTGCATAAATTAACTTAATTAAAATATATTAAGAAGGGCTGGAACTGGCCAGGCGTTGGTGGCACACACCTTTAATCCCAGCTCTTGGGAGGCAGAGGCAAGAGGATGCCTGTGAGTTCAAAGCCAGCCTGTCCTACAAAGAGAGTCCAAGACAGCCAAGGTTCTGTGTAACAGAGAAACCCTGTCTCAAAACACTGAAACAAAAACAAAAGGGCTGGAACAATGGTTAAGAGCACTTGTTGCTCTTATCGAGGACCTGGGTTTAGCTCCCAGCACCCACACAGCAGCTCAAAACCAGGAGCCTGATGCCCTTCTGACCTCCTTAGAGGTCCTTAGAAAATTGAAGCCAGTCTAAAATACTGATTTTATTCAGTGAGATAATGGAACTGTGCGTGTGTGTGTACGTGTGCGTGCGTGCATGCCTGTGTGTGTGTGTCTTTTTTAGAGAAGCACACTGAAGTGTTTAGAGATGAGTGACCCTGGATAATCCAGAGACGGAAGAGAAGCTACAGGGTAGCATTATAGTCAGTGGCTGGGCCTGTCCAGGGCATGAACTCAAGGTCCCCTGAGTACTGAGCAGTCTTGGGAACCAGTGGGAATGGAGTTGACCTTCCTTTCTTCCCTACTGCCTGTTGCCAGACAGGTCCACCAGTCTTCCACCGTGGTTAGGGTGTTCACAGCTTGGGTCCCAGGATAGCCCTGGTAGAAAGAGGCCTGGGGAAGTGCATGGAAGTCCAAGATTCCAAACTCCAGGATGCAGAAGCAGCCAGAACAGGCACAGATACCATCAACACCCTCACAGAAGCTCATTCCCAGATCCTGGAATGAAGAGCTATGCCCTACTCACCTCTAGCAAGGGTCACCTCCAGGGAACCTAGCCTCAGAAAAGAGTCAGCTCCTAGTAATATTCCAGCCACTTCCTAAAGTGGTAGGTTCCAGGCGGTGACAAGTGACAGAGTGGCTGGCCTTCTTGCTTGCAGAGGCTGTTCTAGATGCACTTCTATAACCAAGGGACAGCCACAGGCCAGTGTCTGTAAGGTTCTCCCATATCTCAAGACCTTTCCTAGAGATATAGATGGCCAGTGGCTGGTGAGTGGACTCCCATGAGCCCTTTCATCAAAACAGTCTGGCCTGGAGTAGTCTCAGTCTTCCTTTGCCCAGGTCCTTGGCCAGAAATCCCCCAACTCCCATCAACACCTAAGCCAAGCCTCAGCATCTTCTTTTTAGGAAAGCAACAAACACTCCACTCCAAATCCCAGGGAAGGCCTAGCAGCCCCCCCACCCCCCGCCTCACTCTGTGATCACTCGGTTTCAATCTTTCCCATCATAAGGGGCCGTGACTGTGGCTTTGCCAAGTGTCCCCAGCATCCATCAGAGCACTGGAGAGGAAAGTGGATCAGTTCACATTTGTTGACTGAATTAATGAATGACATCCGGAGGGAGGAGGTCCAACCAGGACAGATACGGTGTGATCAGGGCGAGTGGCTCTCAGGAACGTCTCACCCTCATCTCTTAGCCAACTCTTGCCCTGGAAGGCAACGTCCTTCCAGCTGAAGTTTCCTTCCACTCTGCTGGAGGGTTACAGACAGTCCGTTGGTTCCCTCCCATACCCGCCCCAAGAGGAGCAAGCTGCTGAAAGCAAGACCTCCATTTCCTGCAGTGGCCAGAACCTGAAGGGGCGCCTGCACCCAGGAACTGCCTGTAACCCTAAGAACGGTAAAGCAAGTAACTGCAGGGACCCACAAGAACCTGGAAAAACCAAAGCTCCTTTCACCACAGACAAGCTGCCAGTGACTGGCCCGTGGGAGCTACTCTCATCCACACAAATTCCTCATTAGAAGCAGAAAAAAGAGGCCACTGGGCCTCTCCTGCTGCAATTCTGTCCACAGGGACCTGCTAGGCCACCTCACAACCCCTAGCCTTGCCATGCCTCCAGCCTGCACCTGTGCTAAGTTCCTACTGTCACCTAAACCCACAGACATGAGGGGCGGGGAGGGGGGGGTTGGGGGGGGAGGGTGGCTGTGCAGCATGAACTCAAATTCAGATCCTGCCCTTGCCGGTTAGTAAGCATTGGCCTTCTCTTCCCAGGATTTAATGCACTTGTGCCTAGAACACTGGGAAAATCAGCCCCCTCAACCTCTAACTGCTGCAAAAACAAAGCTCTGAGGGCCTGGTTCCTAGAGCAAAGGCAATTTCACCAGAAGGAAGGCACCAGAGAAGAGCATTTCCGGTAACTCTTGGAGGAGCCCTCTGGGAGCTCAACTTCTCAGACACTAGCTGAGAGGTTAAGGAGGCCTCTCTCCCCTTCCTTCCTTCCATTCCCAGGCAACCAGGCACCAGGAAGACTACATGGAGGAGGCTGCTGTGAGGCCTTTTCTACTTTAGCCCTCTCATTGGGCACAGCAGATGAGGCCCCTGTCCTTAGATGACTGTCAATAGTGAGAGGAGAGAAAGCTGGGTATTGCAGCGGGCAAACTTGGGAAGCAGCGGCAGGAGCATCAGGAGTTCAAGGTCATCCTTGGATACATAGTGATTTAAGACAGCCTGAGCTATCTGAGGCAGTATCTCTTAATTAATTATTCAATTAATGAATGAAACAAAACAAACAAAAAAAACATACAAATCAAGTGAATTCCTGGGCAGCTGCAAGATGGGGAAGATTGAACAGCTGAGGCCGTGGGGGTTTCCCTGGCTTTCAGATACTCTTTTGAGAAGCTGGAGTAGCAAAAAAACCAACGAAGAGGAAGGAGGCTGCTTTGAGGCTACCTTCCCAAAGAACTAGCATGTAGGTAAACAGCTGGATGGCTGCGGAAAATTCCAGGGTCCTCAGTGTCTTGCCCCATAAGTGCCATAAGTCCTGGCTGCAACCCCAGGCAGCCCTATTCTGGCCATCAAGCTCCAAGCTGAAAGCCAAAGATGGTCTATCCGTGGCAAAGTGGTATGCCTGAGTTGTGACTCTCTTCACCCTCATCACCTGCCTCTTCCCAGGGGCAGGCCCCTAGGCCCGAGCTATCAAAAAGCCAGTTTCAGCTTTGACCTGTGCTGTGTGGCTAGGAACACATCCCCAAACCTTTTAGAGTCTCCTTTCTTACCCATTCCTCAATCACCATTCTCAAGCTAATAGGGGTCTTTCTCTATGCCAGAGCAGAGAGCAACCTCCTATCCTTCCTACCGCCTCCTCCCTTACACCCATCCTGGGATCCAGGTGCAGCACAATCACTCAAGCCCAGCAGAAGCATTTGTCCAGCCTCCCCTTAAGGCTCAAAGATCATCATCCACTGAAGTCTCAGATAGGGAGGACCACTTTGAAGCCTCAAGTGGAAGCAATCTTCCATTAACTCAGCTTTAATCTATCTTTGACGTCTCCTACCCCGAAGACAAAGATGCAAGGATGGTATGGTGGTTTACTCTCAAAAACAGTGGAGAGAAAGGCCGTCCTGTGAAAGGGGTATTTTCGCCTCCTGCCTACCAACAAGTGCTGCTGTCCTCGACCCAGCGGCCACTTCCCACATTCCCCTTGACCTCAGCCAAACGAGGGCGCGCTTGGATTCCTCTGGCCTCTAGACTATCTGTTCCACCCAAGAGGTGGAGGCCATGGGGTGAAAACTGCTCCTGATCTCCCTCCCTCCCACCCACCACCCACTCCCCACCCACCCCACTCCCTGGCGCGCTCCTTCATGCAGAGCAATGCCCGATCTCCACATCCCACCGCCAAGATTTAAAAGGAAAGACTCGAACTGTCCAACCGAGCCCTGTTCACAAGAGCACTGGTCCAGAACCTAAATCACATCATTTCAGCGAGACACTGGAGAGGCTCTGGTTCTGGCCCTATGTCCTTTTGCACCGCCATCGCTGTGGGTGTGGCACTCCCCACCCCACTATTATTGTCTTCTCGGGGAACAAGAGCAGCGGGACCGGCCTCAGACGTACCCATATTAAGCACAAGGCCGCGGATCTGTCCATCTGAGATAATGCCCTGCGCTCTCTGAGCTCGCCGGGCTGACGCAGGAGTCTCCCGAGACGACCCTCCCAACATCAACAACCTTATGATCCGTGCCCAAGCACCGGAGGTTCAGAGGCTACTCCTCCAAGGTCACATAGAGACGTAGGGACCAGGTGGGAAGGGGAAGACAGCCCCATAATACGGCCCCACCCTCAGGTGTCACTTGGACCCTGCCAGCTAACCGTCACTTGTACCCAGGACCCTACATCCCCCACCCCATTCAGCTTCTGCAGAGTTCCTCAGGCTAGAAAACAGAGCCTCCAGCTCCAGCACGGGAGGATCTCAGACCCAGAAGCGGGCTCTGGTGCACTAGGAGGAGCAGGGCCCATCTCACCTTGCAGGCGAGCCCCGCGACCAGGCGGGCAGGAACGACCGCGGAGGTGGCGGCGGCAGCGGAGCAGGCTCTTGAGCGCGAGGAAGAGCCCCGCGCCGCAGCAGCCTCGCGCCACGCCCTCTCCTCCTTCATTGGCTTGAGGGGCGTGGAGGGGCGGGGCTATGACACTTCAGACCAATGAGCTGCATCTGAGATCCACCAATGAGCGACGAGACTCCGTATCACGTGCGCGCGGAGGCTGCGCCCCACGAGTCGACGTCACCCCAGTAGCACGAGCTCTGGCGGTTAAGCGGCGGGCGGCTACCTGGGAATAGCTTCTGGAAGCCGACCAGAGCGGCCTTCCCCACGAGGCTTCCGAGCTGCAGCGGTTTTATCTAAGAGCTAAGCTATCACCTTGCCCACTCGACTTTATCTGGGTGTCGGTGTCTTCCTTTCCCACCCCACTCCGCATTCATTCCAGATAAGCATAAGAACAAAGAAGGCACGCGGCGTGGGAAGGGAGGGGGGAGGGAGCCTATGCGGGCGCCCCCGGGGACAGAAGCTTCTGCTCCTGGTCTCCAAGGAGGCGGTCGCCATGGCAGCGGGATGCGTCCCGACCCACCCAACAGGGTGTGGGCGTCTACTTAGAGCACGGGCAAGAGGCACTGCCAAGGGTTTTTGGATTTTTGCCACAGGCCCACCTCTCGGTGTGTGACTGTCTCCATCCTTATATGCATTGACTAGCACAGGTGACTTAAAGTGCCATAGGAGCAGTCAGAACACACAGGTTCCTTCTTTCGAACTTAACTAGTGGAGACAGGACATGGACTGCTGAGAGCTTGCTTCCTTTTCCAATAGAATATGGTCGTTGCCTCAAAGTCTCCACTCTCCTGGGTCCTTATGGTCTTTAACCTGACTGCCAGTCTTCATCTGCACGCTGTTATTAACAAATTAGTCTTTCTGGGCTATTGTTTTCATAGCGTAGAAGGCCCAGCGCTTACCCTGCTTTCTCCAGCAGAGCTTCTCAAACTTTTATCGGTGTTTTGGATGGTACGTGCGCTCCCTGCTGTTGAGAAAATTCTGTCCCCCAGCGTGGACATTGAGAACTTTGCGTTCTAGTTCCAGCCCACTCAGCCCCCTCCTCCCACCTTTCCATAAGCCCTGTCGTGGATTCCGGATCTGTTCCTTTCCAAGTCAGTGGACAGCGGGTCCAACGTGTCCTGCAGGCCACCCTGCCAGGCAAGAGTAGCCTGCAGATGTGTAGCCTCCGGAGCTTTTCATAAGTAATTCTTCCTCCGTCTCCTTGCCCCTTATTCTGCTTCTTCACAAAGGATTTTGATTTCCAGTCTTCTTTTGAACTATCAGCTCTAACAACATTTACTCACATTCGCTTTCCAAATCGGAACCAAAAGCTTCGGGGTAGTGGTCTCTCTGCCTCTTGGGAACACATCAATTTACCGTAGTCCCCTCTCACACCTATCCCTCGTGTTTATTTTACTAGGTGTGTGTTAACGTTCAGTATTCCTTTTCTCTCCTGCTGCCTTTCACTTGAAACCCACCTCTTGGTGAACTCTATTAAACAGACTAGTTGCTAACCATTTACTGTGTGGGGCAATTTTCTAATCGTTGGCTTTTGTTTGTTTGTTTGTTTGTTTTGTTGAGACAGGGTTTCTCTGTGTAGCCTTGGCTGTCCTGAACTCACTGTGTAGACCAGGCTGGCCTCGAACTCACAGAAACCCACTTGCCTCTGCCTCCTTAGTGCTGGGATTAAAGGCCTGCGCCACCACGCCCGGCTCATCTCCTTTTCACGTATGTCCTAAATATGTAAGATGGGCAAGTTACTGTGCTAAGCTGTATGCAGCAGAAGACACCCACAGCTTACTGTGAGAACACCACGCAGAACTGTGGTTTCCTGCTCATGCCAACACTCCTCATGTTCCCAGACTCTGAGCATCTTGGCTACCTAGGAAAACCTGAGATATGGAGCTGCCTGTACTGGAACATGCTATGCACTTCCAGGAAAGACCACAGATGGTTCTGGAAAGCTCCTGGAGAAAGTAAAACTTTTGGTGCCAAGAGAAGACCAAAGTAGAAGTTCTGTGGATGCTTTGCTGCTTCTCAACAAGCCTGTACACCAAGAAGATCCACCTGCCTCTGCCTCCCGAGTGCTGGGATTACAGGTGTGCACCACCACGCCCAGCTTTATGGATGATTTTTAAAGACAATATTGAACAAAAGATACCAGACTCAAAATGTCTGCTTTTGTATTTTAGTGTGTTTCTTTTGGTAAATACATGTATGTATTTCTCTCAAGTATATATCTAGGATCTGCTGGTACATAGCTTGTAGTAGCTTTGTAAAGTGTTACTTAGCTAGTAGGAACTGCGTTTTTCAAATTCCCTTTTGCATATGTTTCAAATAAGGGTGGGCCACTACAAGCATTTTTGTGTGCAATTTAAAGATTAGAAGAAAAATAGCAGCAATGTAGAATTTGACATTTACAATCTTGAAGGGAGATATTTGTCACCCACACACTTTGTTGATCTGCTGACTTACCTCACTGCTACCCTGAGTAGCATCAAGGCCTAAAAGGCCTCTGTGTTTTCCTGATCCTCACTCAACCATTACACTTCTGGGTCGGATGACCACGGGGGCCTGCTGCATCTGCAGTTCATGCACATGAAGACTGAAAGCAATGACAGCTGATACTGAGTTCCACTTTGTTCAGGAGCTTTTGCTCTTAGAGTCCACTGTGTCTCACTTAATATCCCTTTTCCCTTCCCAACTCCTAATCTGTGGACTTGGAACTTCAGCATTAGATGTAAAACCATTAACTTTACTGGAGCTGGTGCTGTTTGTCCTACCATCCCCACTACTTGGGGAGGCAGACACACGAAAATCACAAGCTGTAGGTCTCCCAGGCCTACAGAGTGAGTTTAAGGCCAGTCTGAACAAATTAGTGGGAGCTTAACTGAAAAAAATTTTTAAGTGGTTGAGTGTGGGAATATAGTTCACTGGGAGATTGCTTGCCCAGCATGGGTAAGACCATGCACTCATTCCCTGGTACAATAAAAGAGGCATAGAAGCCTTGTAGAGACTGTTTAGCTATCTCCAAAAATTACCTGTATTTGAATCCCTATAAGATATTTCCTATGGGTTAGAGAGATTTCTCAGTGGTTAGGGGCATGACCCAAGTTCGGTTCCTAGCACCCACTTCAGACAGCTCACAATAGTCCATAACTCCAGCTCCAGAGGAATATGGTGCCTCTGGCCTGCACAGCACCTGCATTCATTTACCTAAACACACATACACACACACACACACACACACACACACACCAGACATAGTGGTGCACACCTTTAGTCCTAGCACTTGAAAGGCAGGGCTGGAGAGATAGCTCAGTGGTTAAGAGCACTGACTGCTCTTCCAGAGGTCCTGAGTTCAATTCCCAGCAACCACATGGTGGCTCACAACCATCTATAATGTGATCTGATACCCTCCTCTGGCCTGCAGGTGTACATGCAGGCAGAGCTCTGTATACATAATAATAAGTAAATAAGTCTTTTTTTTAAAAAAGGCAGAGGAAGGCAAATCTCTGAGTTCAAGTCCAGCTTAGTCTACATAGTGAGTTCCAGGCTAGCCAGGGCTAAATAGTGAAACCCTGTCTCAAAATTTAAAAACAAATTCATTTTCTTTTTGGGAGAGATAGGGTGCAAAAACATAAAATATAAAAAGTAAAAAAAAATTTTCTTCTGTTTCTCTGATGGGACCGTAATATAAATATAGCCACTCATTCATAGGAAATCACAAAACTGTTATCTGAAGTATTTGTAGTTACTGAAACTCCATTTAGCATTGATAAAAGAGCCAGTTGTGTCACATCCTCTCCAATAGAAAAATTAATTTATTTCTTGAAAACACTGCACTATACAAGCAAACAATATAAAGCCACCTCTTACCAGTGTTTGCCTCTGCTATGAGCCAGCCATGCCCTTTATGGAACAATGTCACAGTATTAGAACTACAGATACATTCATTTATTTTGTTTGGAGCAGGGTCCCTCCCTGGCTAGCCTGGAACTTGCAATATAGACCAGCCTGGCCTCAAATTTGTGGAGATCATTATGCCTCTGTCTCCAGAGTGCTAGGATTAAAGGCATTTGACACCACACCCAGCATATAGCACTCTTTAACCTAGCAACCCCAATTATAAAATTTGTCATCCAGATAACCCCTTACACAATACTGTTATTAGGGTATATGCCTACTTATTGTTACATTTCTATTATTTTTTAAAAATATTTATTTTATCATTCTTTATACAGTATTCTTCTTGATTGTACACCTGCACACAGAAAGAGGGCACCAGATCTCATTATAGATGATTGTGAGCCACCATGTGGTTGCTGGGAATTGAACTCAGGACCTTTGGAAGAGCAGGCAGTGCTCTTAACCTCTGAGCTATCTCTCCAGCCCTGCATTTCTATTATTAATAACAAAAATAAGAAACAAGTATCCAAGTATAGGATGAATTAAACAATAGAATTTTATGTGGCTAAAAGAGAGGACATTTTCAACATAGCAACATGGAAGAACCTTACATCACGCAGGGTTCTCCAGAAAAGCAGAACTGATTGAAGTCAGCACAAAAGTAGAACCAAAATAAAGAGACCAGGGGATTGCTTTGGTATGAGGAGTTGTCTCACACAATTACGGGGGTCTGGCGAGTCTCATCGTCAGCAGGGTGACTTGACAGAGGTATGGGATGGCAAATACCTCATTTGGTTCCTGTGTAAGCTCTGAGCCTTGAAAACTAGGAGAGTTAATGGGGTAGCTCTGGTCCAAAGGCCATTCGGCTCAGGCTTAAGACTCAGCAAGGGTCAGTGTTTCCGTTTGAGTCTAAAGAGAAGGGGAGGTGAGCAAAGGCACCAAGTTCAAAAGCCATCAGGCCCTAAGAATTCTCTCATACCTAAAGGACAATTAGCCTGTGTTCTACTCAGTCCTTCGGCTGATTGGATAAGGCAGCCTACCCACAGACGGAAGGGCAATCTGCTTTACTCCTCTACTAATATCCCAGAACACCCTCACAGAGCACTTAGAACAATGCTGATTAAGTAACTGGATGCCCTGTGGTCCAGTTAAGTTGGTTCATAAAATTAATCACCATGGATCTACAAGAGGGTCAGAACATAGAATGCAACAACACATCGCCCTGTGTGTAAAGAGGAAACATAAGACAACAAATGCACCTTAGCACACAAAACCTGCTATAATCCCACCTCAGAGCTAGGATTATAGGTGTGTTTGGTGCATGCCCATAGTTCCAGCACTCAGGAGTCTGAGGCACAGGATTTTCAGTTGAAGACTACTGAGAGAGAACCTGTCTCAAAAACAGATAAGTAAATAAAAACATTCTGGAAGGATAGTCAAGCAAACTTTCACTTTTTATTTTTATTTTGTGTTTGGGTTTTTTTTTTTTTTTTTTAATCATGTGTATACAACTGGGCATGGTGGCATATGCCTTTAATCCCAGAACTCTGGAAGGCAGAGGCAGGTGGATCTTTGAGTTTGGGGCCAGCCTGGTCTACAGAGTGAGTTCCAGGACAGCCAGGGCTGTTAACAAAGAGAAACTGTATGGCAAACAAACAAACAAAAATTATGGGTATGCTTAATCTATCTAAAACATTAAGTAACACTTTCTTAGATGTCATTTACATGCTTTCTCTTTTACAGGAGTGTCAGCCTGTTTTGTTTTGTTTTGTTTGTTTGTTTACCATCTTTAAACATCTGGGGAATTAAGGAATGAATAAACCAGAGGAGACCAGAATTCATGAATTCGGAGGACAACCTGTGGGAGTCAGTTCTCCCTTCTACCATATGGGTCCTAGGAACTGACCAAGTTGTTGGGCTTGGTGGCAGGTGCCTTTATCTGATGAGCCATTTCACTAGCCCTGTTATTTTAATGTGTGGCTAAATTTTTATTTGTCCCCAGTTAGTGAGACTGAGAAGGGTTAGGAGGTATGGCTTTGCTAGAGTAGGTGTGGCCTTGTTGGAGGAGGTGAGTCTTCTGGGGTACACTTTGAGTCTTCCTCCCCTCTCTCTCTCCCTCCCTCCCTCTCCTCCTCTCTCTCTCCTCCTCTCTCTCTCCTTTCCCTCTCCTCTCTTTCCTCTCCCTCTCTTCCTCTTCTGTCTCCTCTCCCTTCTCCTCTCCCTTCTCCTCTCCATCTCCCCGCTGTCCCTGCATCTTGCAGATGATGTGAGCTCTCAGCTACTGCTCCAGCACCACACCTTCTTGCCATCAACATCCCTGCCATGCTGATCATTGTCTCGCTCTCTGCACTGTAAGGAAGCACCCGCTTAAGTGCTTTTTTTTTTTTTTTTTTTTTTTTTTTTTAAGTCATCTTGGTTGTGGTGTCTCCTTACAGTGACTAAGAGAATTCCTAACCTACAACAATTTTCTTTTTTGAGATAGGGTCTCATGTAGCCCAGGCTGGCTGTGGATTTGCTTTGTAGCCACAGATAATATCGAGTTTCCAGGCCTCTTTCCTCTACCTCCCTCTACAAATTGAATGCAGGGCTACCTGTGTGCTAGGTAAACATTCTACCAACTGAGATACAGTTCTACGCATATTCTTAATATTATTTAGCTATTGGTTCCATAAGCAACCCACAAACATAAACTCAACACCTAGCCCGAGAACCAAACCATTACAAGTAATGTAAACCAATGAATGTCTTTCTTCCCTCTTCAGCCTCCTCTCAGAGGGAACCACTGCTGTCCTTCATTTTGTTCTTTCATTACAAGGCAATGGCTCCAACAATTCCTCCTGGTCTAGATGCCAGTGTATAACCCTCCCGTAAATGTGGACTGGACCCAGTGACATGCTTCTAATAATCAGAATACAGCAAATGTGTCATGATGCCACTCCTTTGATTACCTTAGATAACACTGTAATTTCCTTTTTGCTACACACTCATTTAAAAATATTTATTTGTATTATTTATAGTGTGTGTGTGCAAGTACCCTCAGAGGCCAGAGGTATCAGATCCCCTGAAATTAGAATTACAGGCAGTAGTGAGCTGCCAGTCCTGGGTGCTAGAAATTGAATTCTGGCTTTTTTGTTTGTTTGTTTTTGTTTTGTTTTTATTTTTATTTTTTCAAGACAGGGTTTCTCTGGGTAGCCCTGGCTGTCCTGGAATTCACTCTGTAGGCCAAGCTGGCCCCAAACTTCTTGCCTCTGCCTCCTGAACGCTGGGATTAAAGCCACCACCTGGTTCCTTTTTGTTGTTGTTATTTTACAGTCCACACACTTAACCACTGAGTTTATCTCTAACCCCTTTAATTTTTTAATTAATTAATGGAGACAGGGTCTTAGCCTTGATAGCCTGGAACCTGCCATGTAGATTAGATGGGTCTTGACCTCACAGAGATGGAAATGCCTCTGCCTCCCAAGTGCTGGGATTAATGGTATGCAGTACCATGACTGATTTGCTAGCCCACTCTTTCTCACTTGTTGGCTTTGATATGGCAAGCTACCAGGAGCCTGGTAAAAATAAGCTACTATGGGGCCAGTGAGATTGTTTAGTGGATAAAGGCATTTGCCACAACCTGAGAGTTGTGGTGTGTGTGTGTGTGTGTGTGTGTGTGTGTGTGTGTGTGTGTCAGAGAACACTTGTGAAAATTAGGTTCTCCTACCATGTGGTCTCAGGGTCTCTCTCTCTCTCTCTCTCTCTCTCTCTCTCTCTCTCTCTCTCT
>OU015742.1:17847692-17858138 GCA_907169655.1 Acomys percivali | reverse complement strand
CACACACACACACACACACACACACTGTGGCATACATATGCACACATATATAAATTTAAAATACAAATTAAAAAAAATTAAAAGTAAACTACTCTACTGGAAATGGCTATATATCAAGAGAATTAAACAGTCACAAGCCAACTATCATCAAAACCCTAAAGCCAGCAACCCACAAGGAACTGTCTGGTTAACAGCAGCCTTCTTCCCCAGTTGAGCTTGAGCCTGAGGATGAGGTCACAGTTCTAGCTGACACCTTGATTTTAACCTTGTAAGCATGCTGGAAGCTGAAGCTCCAGCTGAGCCATGCTCAGACTTCACACACACACACACACACACACACACACACACACACACACACACACGACAAATCATGTGTTGATTTAGGCCTTTACATTGGTAATAATTTGTTACACAGTAATAGATAACCAATACAAGTTTCTTTTAGTTTTTTAATTGTTTAGACTTATTTTAAGCTCATATACATATATGTCTGTGCGATACATGTGGGCCTGGCGCCCATGGAAGTTAGAGAATGTTGGAGCCCCTGGAATTGGAATAAACAGTTGTGAGCTGCCATGTGGGTGCTGGGAACGGAACATGGCTCCTCTCTAAGAACACTAAATGCTACTAATGGCTGAGCCATCTCTCCAGCCTATAGTTTCACTTATGTGTGATTGTTGGAGTGGGCCTCCCAGAATTCAGGGCACAGGAGTTTCTCCCATGCAATATGCTGAGTGTATGCCTGTGAATGGAACTGACAGGCCTTAGGATTTACAAATGGTTATTAATGTCACTCAGCAAATCATTAGAGTGAAGGTCATACCACGGTTGGGGTGTCTTAGTCAGGGTTTCAAGTGACACATAGCCACTGTCCACAGAATTGAGATCAGTGTGTGGACAGGGTTGAGAGCCATATGGAAAGCTAATATAAGCCAGGCGGTGGTGGCACACGCCTTTAATCCCAGCACTAGGGAGGCAGAGGCAGGCGGATCTCTGTGAGTTCAAGGCCAGCCTGGTCTACAAAGAGAGTTCCAGGGCAGCCAGGGCTATTACAAAGAGAAACCCTATCTCAAAACAAAATCGAAAAAACAGAAAGCTAATTTAAGAGAGTCCGTAGGCAAGGTTGGGAACATGAGCGGCCACAATTGGTGAAAATCTGCATCTTGGGTTTAGACAAGGTTTGAGGACACTGGAAGGGGATGGGGTCACCCAGTGCTAAAAGCAGGCTGTCACACTTCACAAACCTGCCTATTGACAGTATCATCAATCTAGTAAGCAGTGGAAACTACTACATAAGACCCACCTGCCTTTAATCCCAGCACTGGGAGACAGAGGCAAGTGGATCCCTCAGTTGGAAGCCAGCCTTGTCTACAGAGTGAGTCCCAGGACAGCCGAGGCTACACAGAGAAACCCTGTCTCAAAAAGAAAACAACACAAACAAAACAACAAAAGGACAGCTAGGTGAAAAGAGATGAAGGGCAAGCCAGGAACTCATTGCCTTTGGGAATCCATACAGGCAGAAAGAGAAGACAGGCACAGGAAAGGACACACAACACCACCTTTAATGGAGACAACGCTGCAGTCCTATCGTCCCCATGCACTCCTCCGTGCTCCCGGAGAGGAGGGCGATTGCACAGCTGGATGCCCCCTGGCTACTTCAACACCTTATACCTTCCTCTCCAGCTGCTGTGGTCTCCAGCCCTGAGATGGATCCCATGCCAGCACCCAAGGAGGAGCACTCAGCTTCCGGGGATAGCTTCTCTCATGTCCGAGGCCATGGAGAATTAGCATGCATGGAGATGAGACTATCTTCTAAGCTGAGAAGGGAACTGGTTCTAGGGGTGTGGAGAGAGCCAGAGGACCGCCTTTCCAGGCCCAGCGCCGGGAGCCTCAAAGCGGACACGGGTTTGGAAGTCATGCCGTGTGTTCGTACAGGTTTTCTGGGCTGTGGAAAGTGGTCCTTTCTCCTGGCCCAGATGGAATGTAAGGAGGAGGATCATTCCTGGCCTCAGCTTGGAGCACCCCCACGTTTGCCCGAACCCTGCCTGGCGCCGCAGCTGCAGGAGGCGCTAGTGAGCAGCTCGCTCTACCCTCCCAATCCTGAGTCCGCACATGAGTTGGGTGGGTGGGTCTTGGCGTCTGGGCTTTAGCAGGTACTAGGAAGACCCACGCACGCAGCCCAGGCACCGCTCACCGCTGCTTGCGCTCAGCCTGCTGGAGGCGCCGGGAGAGGTCATCGATGCGCACATTCTTGAGTTGGAGCAAGTGTTCCAGACGCTTCACTTTCATCTGCAGGACCTGGGGGCGGCACAGAGACATCGAGCCAGAAGGCCTTGTTGCCTTACCAGTGCTTAGACCCTGCCGGCCTCAAGCTGACCCCTTAGGTTTCAGTGTCCCTCTCCTCACCTGCACTGTCTCTTGAGAGGCCAACAGCTCCTGCTCCTTTTCAGCGATCTGGAGGATGAAGCTCGGATCGCCCTGCAGGGCCTGGTTATACCCAGGGAGTCGGGTCGCCGGCGGCCGGCCCCCTCTGCATTGGGTAGCAGTTTAGCAGAAGCCTGGATGTCAGACCCTACCGTTCCCCTCTTTGTACCCCTGGCCTTGTACTCTTCGCCTTCTCTCCACCCCCCTAACCCTCAGGGCACTGCCACACTCTGTGTGGGGAAGTTACCAAGCCTGGTGAGGTCAGAGCTCACAGCTTTACCTGAGCTGTTCTCCTCCCGGGGCTGGAGCACCGTCTCCTCTAGCCTTCTGGGACAAACCTAGGACAAAGCAAGCAAGTGGAGAAGTGACCTTGCTGTCTTAGAGGGACCCTAAAATCAAAGCGACACGGGGGAAGAGTTTCCTGAGATAAGGGGAAAGCCACCTTACCCATATCCATGTAGCCACTGCTATCCTGAGGAGCCAGCTCCTGAAAAGAAGACATGTGGTCTCTTACGAGCCTGAGCTCATCAATCTCCAGGAAGCCCTGTTTCCCTTCCACATTACTGTAGGCCAGGTTCTCTTAGCTAAGCACCCCTGTCTTCCTATTCATCGGCAAAGCAGGGCTCTCTACCGTCTGGGGAGCACCCACACCCACACGCCGCGGTGTCCCCCAATCAGCAAGCTCAAGCTTTGCCACCTGTAAGGAGCCAGCAGCCAGCTTCTGGCGCCTCTGCCGCTCCTCCAGGCGTTGCCTCAGCGGAATGAGCACCAGCTCCACTACACCCGGAGAACACTGCGCAATCTTCCGCATCACATCGTCCGGGACAGAGAAGTTCAGCTTGTTCAGCACCTTTCTGTGGGGTGAATAGGAG
The DNA here is from genome assembly GCA_907169655.1 of Acomys percivali. Classification (NCBI taxonomy): domain Eukaryota; kingdom Metazoa; phylum Chordata; class Mammalia; order Rodentia; family Muridae; genus Acomys; species Acomys percivali. Next base: position 17,854,842 of record OU015742.1, on the reverse strand, counting down.
AAAGGCGGATTGGGTCCTAGGGGAAATGGATCGAAAGCAATGGAAAAGAAGTAGACATAGCCCCCAGGGGACTGGAAGGGCGGAAGTCTGAAGCCCTCTGCTTGAGTGTACTTGATTTTGTTTCTAAACAGATTCTGCCATGTCTCCCCTTTCCCCAGCAGTCCCAGCCTGCCAGTCAAGACCTTAGGAGGTCGTTGTTGTTGTGTTTTGCTTTTTCGCCCTGTTTAGCATTGCTAGGGACCAACCCAGGGATGGGTATATATAGGCAAGCATTCTATACTTAGCCACATCCCCAGCCAGGGTCATAGGAAGTTAAGTCTGTAGCAGCCCTTCCTGGGAAGTGGGCAAGGGCTGCAGAGTTTACCTCTGCCCCCAGGGATTGTACTACCTGTTCAGGTGACCCCAGTTGCTGAGCTTCTGCTGGAGAGAGTTGGCAGGGACATAATTGTGCATCTCCACCATCTTGGGGAAGTAAAACTTGATAAGCTCTGCAACCAGGACTGAGGGAATGGGGTTGGGAACAGATATGAAAGGCAGGAGCATGGGTCACGGAGGACGGGGAGAGATACAGAAAAGGGAAGGTTGATAGAAAGGAGACAAGGGAAGCCAGATCAATGGTCAGGTCAAGAGGCTCCATCTCTCAGAGAAACAGCATCTCCCTCATTACCTCAGAGCACAGAAGAACTGAGAGTCTGCAGTCTTATCCCTAGAAATTCACACAGACATATGAACACAACACACACACACACACACACACACACACACACACACACACACATGCAGAAAGACAGGGTCCTTCCACAGGCTGGAAGTATAGCTTAGTCAGTAGCTTGCTTGCATGGCATATACAAAGTCCTGCACTCAATCCTCAGAACCATATAAACAGGCTGAGGTGGCACATGGCTGTAACCCCACCACACAGGAGGCAGGAACATAGTGAGTTCTGGGCTACACAGCAACTGTGTGTCTCAGAAATGTCCCTCTACAGATGTATGTAGGGCAGAATGTATAGAGCCATAAAACAGATAAATGCCAGGCACACATGGGTGCACATATAACACACACACAAACATAAAAATCACATAGATACATAGCTTCTTCAGTTATGTACATAGAAATGAAGACATTCTGCCTACAATACTGCATTCCTTAAATGCAGGAGCCTTTCCTGAAAAACTCAAAGCAAACTAAAACAAACATACAATCTCAAAGAAACACATATGTATTCAGGACAGAACTTGGAAATACAAAAGAACACAGGCTAGGGATGTAGCTCCTTTAGCTGGTAGCGTGCTTACCGAGTATTCACAATGCCCTAGGCTTGACTCCCTAGCATCACATTAAAAACAAACAACAGGAATGGTGGCACATGCCTATAATCTCAGAATTTGGGAGGAAAGGGCAAGAATGTAGTAGAGTTAGGAGAGTCAAAAGGTAAGCCTCTACCTCACAATTTAAAAACAAAAACAACAAAAATCACAAGACAGGCTGCAGAACACAGCAGTGTGAGCAAGCATAGGTCCACAAATACATATACAGGCACACAGACACACTCCACGTACACAAGAGAGAATGGGCATACATTGCTCACACACAATTAGGAGAAATATGCAAAGTGCACACTTCCACAATCGAAGTCCCAAATACAAACCCCACCCCTGCCCTACTCTAACATACACACATAACAAAAACGATGGCACATGCACAAATCCGTTACACATGCATAAAGACATTTTAAAACACACAACAACGCACACCTCCGTCACTGAAGTCCCGAGAAAGGTTTCTCTTGGGTCGGGACAGAGGGATGTTGTCTACCCACAGGTACAGCTGGTGCAGAGCCTCCTCATCCACGCTGCTTGCCATTGGTTCCAGGGCAAGGCCTCACCGTTCCCGGCAGAGCCCAACGCCAGCCCCAGGACCCTTCAAGTGCCCCCTCTTCCTACTGAGAGCTTTCAGATCTACGTTTACGTCCCTTCTCGACACTGACTCAAATGCCACCTGGGAGCAGCCATATTGTTTTCAGAAACCATAGCAACTGTCGCTACTTGCCTGGAAACAGAGACTTCTGGGAGTTGTAGTTTTCCCATGTTAACTTTCCCTTCACGGGGACCTCAGCTTTGAAAAGGCAGTTAGCTGTACTTATCTTCCTTTCTTCCCAAGAAGGCATTGCCCATCTACCCACACCACTTGCTGATCAATCACTGTGCTTTGCCAAAACCAACTATGTTCCCAGAATCCATTCCCCTTCTGTGCCACTTAATTGTCTGTTCTAAAGGAAGAGGCATCACCATGCAAGTCAGCGTTGTGTGTGTGTTGGGGCTGGGGTTGGGGAAGTTGGGAGATGGGGGAGGGGGAGAGGGCGCTAGTGGGTGGGCAGCGCTCTGCTAATCTGGCACCTACCGAGGCTGTGTGATAAATTGTCTACTTTGAAATTATTTTATTTTTGCATGTGTATGAGTGCTTTATCTGTGTACTACATGTGTGCCTGGTGCTTGCAAAGGACAGAAATCCCCTGGAACTCGCGTTTATGATGGCTGTGAGCCACCATGTGGGTGCTGGGAACCAAACCTGCATCCTCTAGATGCCAGTGATCTTAAACTCTAAATCATCTCCCCTGCCCCTGATAAGCTGTTCAATATGTCCCTCCCCAAAACTCCGTGGGCTAGGGACATTGCCTTTTCCTCATCCCAACAATGTGTCCTACTGGGCATTTAATGCGTTTGTAACCCAGACTCCCAGGGAGAGCAGTTCCAGGCCATTTTCTTGGGCAAGGTCCTTGGCATTCATCTACTTGTCCCAATGGTGTACTTGGAAAGAAATTTACAAAATGGAAAAAAAAAAGTGTAAGCATCCTGTATTTGTATGGGTTTGGGGGATTGTTAAGTTGGCTGTACCACGAAAGCAAGAGCTACCCGAGACACTGTCACACCCCTCAGCTCCCTCTAAAGGGCGATTCTACCACAGATTGGAAATTGATTTCTGTGACCAGGGGGCTTAGGAACATAGGTCCCTCCTTCGTGAAGGAATACAAAGTACTAAAGGGATACTTCTAGAGTCTGTCCGAGGCTCACAATGTGGCACTGGGCACATTACTGAACCTTTCTGCCTGTTTGTCATGGTTTTTGTTAACTCAGATCTGAGCGTTTTTAAGGCCTAGCACAAAAAGGAGCTGGTGTTAACCACAGTGAAAGAGGTTCTCGCTGGCAGTGGACAGATAGATGAAAGAGGTTTGCCTCGGGGCTTGATAAAGGACCTGTACTGTTCGGAGACAGCTGGAGAAAAGGCCAGCACTCCCTCCTACTTATTCCAGAGCAGGCACAATGGGTAGGAAACACTTTCTGGTCCTCTTCTCCAGAGTTCCAACTAAAGGAACCAGTGATGTCAAAAAGAACCCCAACTCCTCTGCATGACTTTGTTCCAAACTCTGAAGGGACAAATGTGGCTCAGCCATGATGCACGTGCCTAGGCTGCTATAGGTGAGTCCCTACCTTGATACAAATAAAAACAAAACTTGCGTTAGACAACAAAAACAGATTTTCAAGGCTTGGAAGTGTTGCCCTTAAGTGTCAGAAACATAAAATGCCCAAGCCTTTCTGGCCTACACCTGGGGCAAACAAGGCACAAAAGATGACTTAGATGTCCTCTACCACCTTACATTCCAGGGTAGGGAGAACTTGGTAGCTGGGGTTATGTCAGGGTTTGGGAAATTACCAGAGGTAATATGCCAGCCCTAAGCAAGGTGGGAAAACCGGTTTGGGACTGAGTTACCTACCCTGCTCAGGCCTTGCCTTGGCTGGAACCTGAGGGCCTCAGTAAGGGAGATGCATGAAGGGAGGGGCTGGGCACTGAAAGAAGGGCATGCCCTCACCTTTGGACTAGAGTGGGGTGGGGTAGGAGTGGCCTTGCACAAAGAGCTACCAATTCATGGGGCTGCAATCTGTTTCCTAGTAACTTCACCTTCCTCCTGTCACTGTCCTGTGGCTAATAGGCTTGAAAATGCCAATCACTTGAAAGGCCTGAAGAACTCCCTCTTAAGATAAAACAAGGGTGCCTGGTATGGCCCTCCAACTCCAACCTGGCCCACAGCCATCCCAAAGCTTTTCTCATTCCTGTTCCACTCTTACAAGGACTTTAACTAGCTCTGGTGGGCTCAGTCATCAGGGGCATACCGCCTTTATCCACCTGGCTCCCTCTCTCCTGTCCTACCCCAATGACCTAACCTTCTTACTAACATCAAAGATTAAGGCTAAGGTTCCTTGAATCTATCAAAAGATATAACTAACACTACAGAGCCTCCCTCCCCAGAATTCTGTAACGTCTAGATGTGGGTGTCACTGCCTGTCACTCACCCCAGTCATGGCCATCTGCTCAAACCTTGCTTCCACGTCCCAAAAGAACTACAGCAAGGACCAAGGGGAATCTAGAAGGGATGTGTCCCCCAAGACAGACGCAAGCCCAGACCATGAAGGATGCATCCTTGGCTGTTAAAACAGTCACTCCCACAAAAGGGGAGTGGACAGATTTATTGAATTCAAACTGGGAAGGGAGCACCTGGATGGCTGGACGCTGGGCCCAGCCCCAGGCCCCTCTGCCCAGGATGGGGGCCTGCAGAGGATGAGGCACAAGGCCTGCAGCTGCCCAGACTGGAGGTGCCTGCTGTCACTCCCCTGGACGGCCTCTTGGAAACCTCCAATCTGGAAAGAAAACCAAGGGCCAAAGACTGAGCCAGAGAAAGGGATTTGGGGAGGAGGAAAGCAGGCAGAGGCAGGCTCAGGAGCCTGCCGTAAGTTACACTGTGCTTCTTTAGGCAGCCTAGAGATGTGGGGAGAAGGGGTGCAAGTTTTGTGGGGGCCTAGGTTAGGCCTTCCTCTGAAGCCCTTTCCAGAATGGCTTTGGGATTTCCCTCCCGCCAAAGACCTGGGTTGGGTGGCAGGGGGAGAGGCACTCTCTGGCCAAGAGCTTCCAGGACCCATCCCTGGCTTGCTGCTGTGGTCTAGCCCCCTGATGGCATGGTGTGGTAGCACCGGACAGCTCCCCACCCACCCAATGCCCTGAGCCCAGGGACAGATGGGAAGGGAAGAGGATTCTGAGAAAGAAGCAATAGCAGTGAGGCGGACCTCAGCCCCTGGGCCTGTCTCAGAGCCAAGGCTCTTCCAGCCACTGCCCAGAGGTCTCTCTGCCTTGAGCAGGCGCTGCCCATCTGGGCTGGAGCACACAGCTATGTCCAGCAGCTCAGCTTTGATGTCCAAGACCCCGAACTCCCGCCTGCCTGGCGTGGTTCTTCCTAGTCACATGGACCAGATCATGTTCCAAATGAAGGATGTGACTTTGCACTCGGTCATCAATGGGAAAGGAGGTCAGGTACCTCTTGACCATGGCAAAGTAGGCCATGGCCTCCCCAAAGCTGGGTACAGGGACCTCATCACCATCTTCATCCTCATCATCATCATCCTCATCTTCTTCATCCTCCTCTTCATCTTCTTCTTCATCACTGTCTGAGTCAGAGTCTTCCCCACCTTCCAGGAAATGGAGGGTGGGGCACTGGGCATCTTCCTGGACACTGTAACCCCCAAACCCACCGCTGGCCTCCACTACTCCCTGGGCCCAGTCTTCAGCCTCTAAACCCTCAGAGGAGCTTTCTTCCTCCTCCTCCTCTTCATCACTGTCATCAACCTCACCCTCTTCTACCTCTTCTTCCTCTCCAACCTCCTCCCCTTCCCCTCCTTCTTCCTCCTCCCCTTCTTCCTCTTCCTCCTCCTCTTCCCCTTCACCCTCCTCCTCCTCTTCTTCCTCCTCCTCCTCTTCCTCCTCCTCTTCCTCCTCCCCCTCACTCTTGAAGGAAGTAGTGATAGCGGCATTAAGACCACCTCCAAAACCGGCCTCTCGAAAGCAAGTTGCTATGTCCGAGGGCTCCACAGCCTGCCATGCCGCAGCCACAAAGTGCAGGGCCTCCACTAGGCCCAGCTGCAAGCCTGAGGGATCCTGGCCCTCAAGGGCTGCCATGGCCTTAAGTAACATGGCCTGACGGTAGTGGCCCTTCACCTGTTGGACTACTCCTCGTTCTAATGGATGCACCGTGCCAGGAGGAAAAAAGGCCAGCTGCACGTGCCGCAGGCCCGAGGTGTCCAAGGACTGGGCAGCCAGGCGACCGGCCAGCAAAAGGACTCGACGGGATTCTGCAGCCATTCGGGTGTCCAGCGCTTTCAAGTACTTAGCCAGGGCCTGAGTAGTGACTCCACCCTTAGAGTTGGCAGTGTAGTCGCAGGGCAGACCACCTTGGCCTGCACGGGGCTTGGCGGACTTGCCTGCCACCAAGGGAGGAAGCTTCTCGCTGCCATCAGCATTGGCACACAGCAAAACGCTAAGTCGCTGGGTGGCCTGGCGTCCGGGTCCATCACCTCCCCACAGCCCCGAGGCCTGGTCGGACAGAAAGTCGTACCACAGGCTGGTCTCGGTGGCACTGAACACGTCCTGCGAGGCGTAGCCCTCAGCCACCGACGGCGGCTGCTCCTCCCGAGCGCGCCAGCCGGGTGTACTCCCACCACTGCCCTCGGAGGGCACCGTGGCTGGGCCAGCAGGTGCCGCTGGGGCCCGGGAGGCAGAGCTTCGAGCTCGGGAACGGGTCACGCCGCTGCAGGCCACTACGCCGTGGCGCCTGCGGAAACGATCCAGCCAGCCGTTAGAAGCAGTGAAGTCGTCCATGCCCAGCTCCTCCGCTATCCTCAGTGCCTTCTCTTTCAGGATGATGCCCTTGACCGGCAGGCCGGCGGCCCGGATCTGCTGGAACCAAGCTATGAGAAGCCCCTCAAGCTTGTCGTACGGGGACAGCTTGTTGGTCTTGCGGCAGGTGGAGGCCACTCCGTACTTGCGCTCCGACGCCAGGATGGCGCGCTTGTTCTTCAGGATGGTGCTGAGCGTGGACGGTGGGATATTAAAGCGCCGCGCGATCTCGCCTTTGCGTAGGTCCGGGTTCTCCTCCACCTCCTGGATGATCCTTGACTTCTCCCGGAACGTCAGCTGCCGCCGCTTGGGGCCCATCCCGGCGCGCCCTCCGCCCCGGGGCCCGGCACCGCCGTCGCCGCCCCGGGGCGGGGGGCCCGGGCCCGCGGCGGGGGGCACCCGGCGGCCTCTCCGTGCGCCCCGCCCG
>OU015742.1:17822986-17840607 GCA_907169655.1 Acomys percivali | reverse complement strand
AGAGAGAGAGAGAGAGAGAGAGAGAGAGAGAGAGAGAGAGAGAGAGACAGACAGACAGACAGACAGACAGACAGACAGACAGACAGAGACAGACAGACAGACAGAGACAGAGACAGAGAGTGTGTGTGTGCACTGAGGTGAGGGAGTGGTGATGGGAAACCTGCTATGTGGGTTTTGAAAACACAATCCTCAGAGCACTTCCATTCCAGGTCTTTGGAATAGAAGGCCTTGTGGGGTACATTTCTCTCGGGGTCCTGGCACTAAGGGCAGGATAGGAGGCTGCAGGTCTAGAGTCTGACCTATCATGGGAACAGGAATTAGGTCCCCTAAAGCAGTGTATAAGTTCCTAGCACACCACAGGAGCTGGGCAAATGTTGAAAGAGAGGGGCGGTTCCTATGTCGGTCACTCCACTCAGGTGTGGCTAGTGGCCTCCTCCTTCACACACAGCTGAAGCTCTTACCCCCATCACTACCCTTAGTTACCCTTTCGCCCTCTCTACCTGGTGAGCCTCGGGTGGTGGTTAAAACAGCAAAGGCAGCTGTGCAAGGCTGCTCTCAACTCCTAGATCCTGTACTGCACCCCACAAGCAGCCCACAAGCCACACCTTCACTGGGGCATTTGAAAAAGCTCCCAATTGCCCACTAGGTCCTTCCCTGCTCATTCCAGGAAAACAGATTCGGGCTGGAAGGTGATTAGATCATTAGAAGAAGCTCATTGTAAACTAATAGCAAATTCAGCCTCTTTCACCTTCAAAGAAACAACTAAATATGGTGCTATTAACACCAAATTAGCCAGTCATTAGTGGGTGTGAAATTCTTCCCTAACTGGGTTCTTTGGTGACTTATCCCAACTGCCTGCTACAGAAATCCATGCTTAAATCCAAACGTTTAGTTCTCAGGGATTACGGGAGCATGGGCCCAGTGGAGTCACGTCTAAATTCGGAGCCCCGGAAGCCGGCAGTTCTGCTTTGCCGCGCAAATCGCCGCCTGTGAATGACTGCGCGGCTCAGTGGCACCCTGACAGGGAGGCTGCAGGATTGGAGGAGTCCGGAGCATCTCTGTCTCCGCCATTCAACCAAACCCTTGACCTTAAACGAGTTAAGGAACTTCTCAACCCCACAGGAAACGCAGACCTCACGAGAAACTCTTGGCGAACGTCCAGGACTCAGGCAGAGCGTCGCACTGTTCTTTATCGGTGACCGTGCGTGATGGTAAAGGTCTAGGGGTCCTTACCGACCATCCTAGGGGGTAGATACTCCCTCTGGGGAGGTGTACCTCCAAACCTAGACCCGGAAGGCTGAGTCCTGGAGATCATGATTCTCGTGTGAGAGGGAGCGGAGGGTATGTGTTGGGCATGAGGTTAACTTAACTCCCTGAGTCACCCTAAGAAGCTGGGCGGGCAGAGCTAGCTGGTCCAGCCTCAGCCCCAGCCACGAGAGCCCCGCCCTCGGTCCCGCCCTCCCGGAACCAGCGCCCCCATTGGTGGCGTCCGGCGGCGCTGCCGCTGTTATTTTTCGAATATATAAGGAGGTGGAGGTGGCAGCTGCCCTGCACGGCGTCCTCCCCTCCCTTCCTTCCCACATCCCTCTCCTCACTCCCAGGCCCATTGCTTTTCCTCCCTCCCTTCCCTCCCTCCTTTCCCTCACCCCAGGCTCTCTCTCGGAGCCGAGCCAGCTGGGTCGGCGTCTGCCGGCCGCTGTACTTGTGACCCTGTCCTTAGCCTTTGCCCGCCCCGCCGCGATGGAGGTACCCCCGCAGAAATCTGCGCCGGGCTCCGCTCTCAGTCCTGCCCGCGTGCTCGGTGGCATTCAGCGGCCGCGCCACCTCCCAGGCTTCGGGTTGGGGTCTCCGGTGCGCGCCGCTTCCTCCTCTCCGGTTACCACTCTTACTCAGACCATGCACAACCTCGCAGGGCTCGGCAGGTAGGATGCCTCAAGGGCGCTGGGTGTGGTGGGAATGGGAGACCCCACACACACACACTAGGAGAGATTAAACACTTGGAGCCTAGGAGTGCTGGGCACAAACGCTGCGGTTACTCTTGCTTCTGGGACATGGGACAAGGGTGCTGAGTCAGAACCTGTGCGACTTAACACACAGCTCCAGATGACCCGCTAAGGAGCGTTTAGCCCCTACTCCTGCATTGTGCCTCCCACACACTACCTCCCAAATCTCTGCTTTAGGCTGAGGATCATGAGGTTGGCAAAGAAGTGGGTCTCACCAGGCGGTGCTCCTGCTCTTTAAGGGCACCCTGCATCTCCCAAACTCCTCTAAATGCTTAAACTGACTAAAGACTGGCTGACCTCCTTAAACTTACCTGTCGGGGTCCCAGCTGGGTGGTCCAGCTGCAAGAGAGAGCCTGGTCTTAGCCTATGCCTTCAGGAAAATGAATGGATAGGTGGGGTGTGAAGAGCAGGGGAAGGTTCTACAAAGCTTCCTTGCTTCCTGCTGCCTCCTGCCCATCCTCCACACTCTTAGCCCTGCCTCAACTCTTCTGGACCCTTAGGAGGGCCTTTCCCCAACCAGTCAACCTAGAGAATACTACCCTCTCGGGCCTCAGTGGAATGAAAGCTTTGACCTGAGATACAGGCTAGTCCTAGGATCACCTCTCAGGGATGGGCAGGCCCTTCACAGATAGAGGATTCATAGAAGTATAGACCAACTAGCTTCTAAACCCTACATTCCTTTCTCCCTCCCCCCTCCTCCTCCTCTTCCTCCTCTGTGCCCCTTCTTCCTTCCTAGTGAGACTCCAAAGACTCAAGCACGAAGCCTGTCATTCCAGAACAGTTTGGCAGGCCTGTCCATGTCCAGGCGTACCTCTGAATCTTCCCTGTCTTCTGAGTCTTCAGACTCCTCCGATGCAGGTAAGGCCCTCCGTCCCTAGTGAGGAGCCCCCCCACCCCCACCCCACTCCTCACCCCATCAGAAGAGATCAGAGAACTGCCTGGGCCTCCTAACTTCTCTGCCAATCAGATCACCATCCTCTCCACAGCTCTGCGGGCCCAGAATCTTTTTCCACCTTGCCCTCAAAGCTGAGAAGAAAACATACTATCTTACCACACCCCACCTAAACTGGGGAGCCTGGGTAGGCAATGGTATCTTACCTATTCGAAACCTAGTGATGAAGCCACTAAACTCCAGCTCCACCCAGAGGACACTTAGCCTGACAAGTCGGCCCTTGTGAGACATTCTCTTAATTCATTTAGAAAACCATTATCCTTTCCAAACTGTTTTAAACCAGCTTACAAAAAAATGCTTAGTAAGAAGTGTGCTTTTAAACAAAAACAAAAACAAAAAAACTGTCTGGAGATGTTTCCATAGTAATTAGGTAATATAGCCCTGTGTCCTATGAGAAAGGGCAGTGTCCCAGGCTCAGAGTTCATAAGTAGGTTTTGTTTCATTAAAGCATATCTTGATCGGCCGGGCAGTGGTGGTACTTGGGAGGCAGAGGCAGGCAGATGGCTGTAAGTTCAAGGCCATCGTGGTCTACAAAGCAAGTCCAGGACAGCCAAGGCTACACAGAGAAACCCTGTCTCAGAAAAAAAAAAAAAAACAACCAACCAAACAAACAAAAGCACATCTTGCCAGGCAGTGGAGGCAGACGGATCGATGTGAGTTCAAGGACAGCCTGGTCTACAAAGCAAGTCCAGGTCAGCCAAGGCTACACAGAGAAGCTCTGTCTTGGGGAAAAACAAAAACAACCAAATAAACAAACAAAAGCATATCTTGCCGGGTGGTGGTGGCACACGCCTTTAATCCCAGCACTTGGGAGGCAGAGGCAGGTGGATCGCTGTGAGTTCAAGGCCAGCCTGGACTACAAAGGGAGTCCAGGACAATCAAGGTTACACAGAGAAATCCTATCTAGAGAAAAAAAAAAAAAAAGCATATCTTGATCTCAAATAGAAACAGGCTTCTTTTTCCTTTCCTGGGAAAAAGCAAGCAGGAAAGGCTACAACTTGCAAGCCAGGGTACCCTGTCCCACCAGGTCTCTGCATGGACTCCCCCAGCCCTATGGACTCGCAGACGGCAGAGCACTCGTGAGTAGGGAAGGGAGGGCTTCCTTTTTTTAAGGTTTATTTTTAATTGTGCATTATGTGTTTCTGTACATGGGGATGTGTGCATGTGAGCATGTGGGCCTGCAGAGGCCAGTGAGGGCTTTGGCTTTGGGGCTCTTAGAGCTGGCGTTCCACCTTGTTGTGAGTTGCCCTATGTGGGTGCTGGGTCCCGAACTCAGGTCCTTTGCAAGAGTAACAAGTATTCTTAGTCACTGAGCCATCTCCCCAGCTCCCAGAATCCTGCTTTCTTACAGGGAAACAAAAACAAAACAAAAAACAAAAAAACAAAAAAGAAAAGAAGATCCTTTAGGCTCCCCATTGTGAGGGGTTGGCTTACCTTCCCAAGCCTTGAGAATTGGCTCCCTGTTCAGAGAAGAGCTTGCTATCATAGAAGCCAGATGAGAGTGGGCTCAGGACCAGAAGTCATAGGGACAATGGCCTCTGGGAAAGTGGCCTCTAATGCTTGGCTCCAGCTGTCACTGTTATTCAGAAAAACACTGTCCTAGTGTTCCCATTTTTCTTTTTTACCTTACACGTTTTTTGTACATGTGAAATGTTTTTTTTTATTTAATTTGGTTTGTTTTTGGTTTTGTTGTTGTTGTTGTTGTTGTTGTTGAGACAGAGTTTCCCTGGGTAGCTTTGGCTGTCCTGGACTCACTTTGTACACCAGGCTGACCTCCAACTCACAGAGATCTGCCTGCTTCTGCCTCCCCAAGTGTTGGGATTACAGGCCTGCACCACCTATGTGTGAAATGTTTTTCCAATTTAAAAATATGGTGGCTCATATCCTGTAATCCCAATACTCAGGAAGCTAAGTCGGGAAGGTAGGGAGTTCAAGGCCAATTTGGGCAACATGGTGTGACCATATCTTAAAATCTAGGCCAAACAAAAACAGTGTCTGCAGACTGGCTTGCCTGGCTTGGCTCATCAGCAGCCCCTGGCTTTAATGACACTGACTCTCTTGGCCAACCCTTGACCAGACCATTTACAAAAGGGAGTGGAGAGAGAAAGCTGGCCTTTGCTCTGAGCAGACACCTCTTCCTTGGCTCTGAGCACAAATTGTGCCTTCTAGAGCACACCTGTTCCTATCCAGCTGCCTGAGTAGCTGTCAGTCATTAGGAGGGACAGCTGAGCATTGCCACCCAGAGCTTTTGGTTTAGGGTGACAGTTACTATTTCCTCCTGGTGCCTTTGACCAGACTATGCTGCGCTCAGGGTTTATTCACAAACAGGAAACCAAGAATTGGGTGGAGATGGGAGGAGTGTAGGTTGGTGTTTGGTGACAACACACATCCCTCGCCTGTAAGGCCCTGCTACAAGTGATACCAGGTTGATTGCACACAGGCCTCTCTGAGGACCTTTAGACACTAAGTGCACTCTACCGCACAACATCTTTTGGCTATTTACAGTTTCTCAGAAAGAAGCTGGTGTGGTGTGTGTGTGTGTGTGTGTGTGTGTGTAGTGAGTGTGTAAGCACCACACAACAGGTGCTCCAGCAACATGGCTGGAAGACAAGGCCTGTATGCAGAAACTGATGCCTCGGCTTCAAATGGAACATCTGTTGGAATTCCTTGCCGCCTGGCTTCTTCTAAGACAGAAGGAGGAGGCGGAACAGAGATTTGAGCCTTAGAAAATTCCACAGGAGGGAGGAGAGGATGTAACCCCCTATAGTTTTCACTAGGAAGTCTGCTGGGCTGGCCCAGAAAAACACTAAAGCACGCGGGAGGGGGGGGGGGGGTGGGGGGGAGCTGTCTGGAGAGAGCCAGGCCACTTTCTCCTTGCAGGCATCCACCCCGAGTCACCCACATTACAGGACGCCTTCAGCCTGTTGTCATGGGATGGATCAGTGCCTTTCATGGTGGCCATATGGCTCCACTGGTGCAATTTGCATACAGGTGGAAGGCCTGTGCTAGCTTGTGCAGGCTGGCGAGACTGTTGTCTTGGTGATGTCTTAATGACCCTGTGACCTGCCCCAGCTGTCTCCATCGCTGCCAGTCTCTAGGCCTGCCTCCATTCAAAGCAGCCTTTAAAAATCCCAGGCTGCCTCAAATCCTTCATCCTTGGTACCTGGTCCCACCAATAGTGGGCTTTTTTTTTTCCTCTACTCTTACCTTCCCCTAGCCTGACCACAGGCCCTGGTGCTTGCCCCTATTGCTCGCCTGGCTGGGGCCTGGGCTTAAAGTAGATGGGCTACAGGGAAAATGGGTCACTTCTTCTCTCTCCTAGGTTTGAACAGGCCATCCAGGCAGCCAGTCGGGTCATTCAAAAGTGAGTGCTTTCCGCTCTTTCCTGCTTACCTCCCGCTGTCTCGGGCAATGTAGATGGCTTGGGGTACGAGGACTTCCTGTCCACTTTAGGTCACTGACCCCCATCTTCCCAGGCTCTGAATTCTCCTTCTTTCTTTTGCAGTGAGCAGTTTACCATAAAACGCTTCCGATCCTTGCCAGTGAGTGTCCTCCAAGTCCTGACAGGGAGCTTAGGCCTCCTGGCTGGCATGGAAATCCTGGGGACACCCCCACAGGTTGTGCTAGAAGTGGCGAGGCATTCCTGGACTGTTGGGGGGGGGAAGATGGAGCTTTATCTGTCTGGTGGTGGCTGAGTGGCCCAGGGAGTTCAGAGCAGGGTAGCAGAAGGTAGGAGCTCAGTGATAACAGGAATGCAGCCTTTGGTAGTTACTGCCCTGTCTGGTTCCCTAGGTGAGGTTGCTGGAACACAGCCCCGTGCTACGGAACATCAGCAACTCCCAAGTACTGGGCAGCCGGAAGATAAAGGAAGCTGGCTACAGAGCTGCCAACAGCCCTGGGGAGGACAAGGAGAATGTGCGCTTCCCGAGACCAATATGGAGGAGCTCCAGGGAGAGAAGGATACACAGGGAGTGTTCTGATGCCTCTCCAATTTTGCCCACAGGATGGATATGCCTTCAAGATACCATGGAGGCCTGCTCATCCCAGCCCCGCCCAAGCTGCAGAGTGGGCCAGCCGCAGAGAGGCCTTTACCCAGAGGCCAAGTTCAGCCCCTGACTTGATGGTACGTGAGAAGAACTGACCCCTGTAGGGTCCTCAGCTCTGGGGAGAGGTGGTGGCTGGAGAGACGGCTCAGTGATTAAAAGCACTGCTTGCTCTTCCAGAGGACCCGGTTCAGTTCCTAGCACCCAAACTGCAGCTCACAACCCTCTTATCATTTCAATCCCAGAGGACCCAGTGCCTTCTTGCGGCCTCTGTGGTGCACTGTTGCACATGGTGCACAGACATGTGCAGGCAAAGTACCCATGCACATAAAATAAAGGTTAAAAAAAAATCAAAAGTAGCAAGGCGTGTTGGCGCACGCCTTTAATCCCAGCACTCGGGAGGCAGAGGCAGGTGGATTGCTGTGAGTTTGAGGCCAGCCTGGTCTACAAAGTGAATCCAGGACAGCCAAGGCCAATACAGAGAAACCCTGTCTGGGGGGGTGGGGAGGGCGGCGGAATATATATATATATATATCCTCCCAACCAAGCACCCAGCTACTGGAGACTTGTCCTCAGGAGCGGCAGGTCCCCACCTGAGTGCTCTGTACCTGTTGTCATTCGAACAGTGTCTTACCCCTGAAAGGAAGATAGACGTAGAGGAGCTGAGCCCAGTAGCCAAGTCTTCCTATTCATTGACTCTGGTCGAAAGGGCTTCTGAAGAAGATGATGGATTTGTGGACATCCTGGAGAGTGACTTAAAGGTAAACTGCCTTGCTCCACAAGGCACCCCCCCCCGACTTGCTCCCTTCTGCTTGGATAGTCCAGAGAAGGAGGATGCTGGCTTCAGCAAGGCTGCAGCCTCACCCCAGTGTCAGAAGAATCTGAGGGAACTGACTATCAGCCTGATATTGGCCAATCAGAGACAACTAGGTGGGCTGGTACCACAGAGGAATGGAAGCTGGGGATGATGAAGGTCTTTGTGGCTCAGGGCAAGCCCCAACCAGCAGGTGGACCCCTGCAGCCCTTTAGGTCTGGGGGGAGTTGCCATAGATGGAAGAGTTAACAGGGCTGGGGACAGCCCAGCATTCCAGGAGAGCAAACGAAGGGAGACTTTCTGCGGCTTACTCCATGATTGTGTTTGTGATTGTGTCCTTGCTCATTTGACCTCAGGATGATGATGTGGTCCCCCCAGGCATGGAGAACCTCATCAGTGCTCCACTGGTCAAAAAGCTGGATAAGGAAGAGGAACAGGTGAGCCCCAGGAGTGCTCCCTCGGAGTTTGGGAGGTGTCGGGTCAAGGGACAAGGCACACTGACTCCTGCCGCGTTACCCTTGCCAGGATCTCATCATGTTCAGCAAATGCCAGCGGCTCTTCCGTTCTCCGTCCATGCCGTGCAGTGTGATCCGGCCCATCCTCAAGAGGCTAGAGCGACCCCAGGACAGGGATGCGCCTGTCCAGAGCAAGCGCAGAAAGAGTGTGACACCTCTGGAAGAGGAGCAGCAGCAGCCTGAAGAACCTGTTAGTTCCTTCCTCCCTGGCCTGGGCTGTCCCTGCTTACCTGGGGATACGTTTTGGGGCTGAAGATGGTCTGGGTGTACTCTCTTGGCCCAGTGGGTAACAGGGGATAGTGTACAGGTAGCTGTTTATATGGCAGGGAAAGGGGGCCTCAACCAGATAACACTGAGAGGCAGTCTCACCCCTGACCCTGGCCTCCGTCTGCCTTGCCTTCCAGAAGGCCCGTGTCTTCCGCTCAAAGTCCCTGTGTCATGAGATCGAGAGCATCCTGGACAGTGACCACCGTGGATTGATTGGAGATTACTCTAAGGTAGCATTGTAGGACGGCAGGGGGCTTCTACTGTCTGCTGGGCCCCTAGTGCGGGGACTCTCTGTCCCCAGAGCCCCACCTCACCCCACCTCACCCCCTTTCTCTCTTGTATCTTTCCCTCCTGGCTCCCCTTCTCCTGATGCCACCTCAAATCTGTCCAGGCATCTTACCTGCCGTATCTCAGCCTTGAAAAGCATTTCCAGATGAATCTCTGCTATGCAATCTCCTGCCTCACCCCTCAGCTTTCAAACCCAAGAGCAGGAAGCAAGGGTCCTTTATTTTTATCTTATGTGTACTGGTGCTTTGTCTGCATGTGTGTCTGTGGAAAGGTGTCAGATCATGGAGTTACAGACAGGTGTGGGCTGCCAGGTGGGTGCTGGGATTTGAACCCGGGTCCTCTGGAAGAGCAGTCAGGGCTCTTAACCAGCCCCTTCCCAGCCTTCTTGTCTCACTCACTGCCTTTCCTTCCCGACTGACCAACTCATCCTTCCCGTCAGGCCTTCCTCCTGCAGACTGTGGATGGCAAACACCAAGACCTCAAGTACATCTCAACAGAAACTGTAAGCAGGGTTGAGCCACTCTCCAGGTGCACTGGGGACCACCTTTTTCGGCTCTTGTCCTCCCCTGGGGGATGGGCTGCGTGATGGAGGGCTTCAGAAGACTGAAGGGGAAACCTTGGGTGCCAGCCTTAGCTGCAGGCGCCAACCCTGATGGCCTCCTGCAGATGGTGGCCCTGCTGACAGGCAAGTTCAGCAACATTGTGGAGAAATTTGTCATCGTGGACTGCCGATACCCCTATGAGTATGAAGGCGGACACATCAAGGTGATGACGGGTGCTGGTGAGGCCAGAGCCTCTATTCAGAGCCTCCCTTCAGATTCCTTGCCAAGAGGAAGGACACAGCTTTCTGTGGTGTAGTTCCCATTGGGGAGGGTTCTGCCCAGCAAGAGGTGGGAACTGAAAGAGAAGGGGCCAGCTGCAGGCTGCAGCTTGAACCCCAGATCCTCTTGACAGAATGCTGTGAACTTACCCCTGGAACGCGATGCCGAGACCTTCCTGCTGCAGCACCCCATCACGCCTTGCAGCCTGGACAAGAGAATCATCCTCGTTTTCCACTGTGAATTCTCGTCTGAGCGTGGGCCCCGCATGTGAGTTGCAGCTCTCACCCCTGGTCAGCTAGCTCCCACCCTTGGCTGCCTGTGCCTGGAACTGAATGCTTGAGCCTCTTGCTACGTGGCAGAGTTTAGAGCCGATCTTAACTCCCCTGCTGTGGACAGCATGTCTTCTCGTTGCCTTCTTTCCATCTGCCTCACCAGACCGTCGTTTATACATTGCTGCGCCACCACAAAAATTGGTGTCAAGTCTAGCACTGTCCCTAAAAATCTGAGGACCCTGTTCGGAGCCACATTCTCAATGACACTCAAGCATTTGGCATACTGTTCCTATGCTAGCTACCACTGGGGTCCTCGGCCTTCCCTCACCAGTCTCTTCCTCTGTCCCTCCATTGGTCATCTCTTCTAGTTATTGCTCCTCCTCCTGGCCCAGGGTGGTCTGGACCAGGTAGCTTCTCAGTGGGCTGGACTCTGTGTTTCCCATTCATTCCCTTACAGGGGCCTCACCGTGCTGCACTCCCCTATCCTCTGGGTTTCCAGCACATGGCCCCTGCTGGGCAGTGGACCAGTCACGGAGCTTTTTCATCCTTTTGCTCTTCCTTTCCTTTCTTCCCTTGAGTCCTTACCACATTGGGTCCAGCAGACTCTGGAGTATGTGGTTTTCCTATGGTGCTGTAGGGACTGACCCAGGCCATCACACACATTAGGTAAGCACTACCAGTGAGGGTTATCCGCAGCCCTCTCTTCAATTTATTTATTTATTTATGTGTGATTGTGAGAGCCTCTATGTGTGGTATATGTAAATGTGGTATATACATGTGTGTATATCACATATACATATACATGTATAAGTACATGCATGCAGAGAGGCCAGAGGAGGACTTTATATCCTGCTATATAATCTCCACCTTATTCCCGTGAGACAGGGTTTCTCACTGGACTGGGCTTCTGGCCATCAGCCTAATTCCAACCGAACCTCCTGTTTTTACTGCCTCCCCAGGCTTTTTGTTGTGCTGGGGATTTGAACTCAGGTCCTCACATTTACCCAGTGGGTGCTCTTACACCTACTAGCCCTACCTTTTACTTTGAGACAGGATCTTACTGAAGTCCCAGGCTGGCCTTAAGCTCTTTTTGTAGCTCAGGCAGGTCTTGAACTCTCGATCCCTCGGCCTTGGAATCCTGTGTAGCTAGGACTTACAGCCACCAGGGCAGGCTGAGTAAACCTTGATTGTGTCCACTTGTCACCTTTTCTTACTTCCTCTTTCCTGGCACATGTCATAGAGTGTTCTAACTAAGGTTATGCAACAGCCTTCCAGAAACAGTGGCCACTCACTCCTGATTTACCTCCACCTTCACTTCAGTGTCTTCTACCCAGTAGCCAGTCTTGCCTGGAAGATGACACTCCTGTGCTCAGAAGCCTGTGCTCTGGGGACAGTGTACACAGGGAATGGGTCCGTTTTTGACAATGTGGTCTGCCTTGAACCCCCTCCCATGCTGCTCCAGGTGCCGGTTCGTCAGGGAACGGGACCGCGCGGCCAATGAGTACCCCAGCCTGTACTACCCCGAGATGTATATCCTCAAAGGCGGCTACAAGGAGTTCTTCCCCCAGCATCCGGTACAAGGGCGGGGTGGCCATAGCTCTCCTGACATGGACTGTAGGGACAGGGCCCAACTAGTCTGCAGGCCAAAAAGGAGGAAAGGCTTGCCCCCACCCCCATGCCCCACCCCCCACACCTTAATCTTTCTCCCGTACTGATGGATTCTTCTTCTCATCCTCCTTTAGAACTTTTGTGAGCCCCAGGACTACCGGCCCATGAACCATGAGGCCTTCAGGGACGAGCTGAGGACCTTCCGCCTCAAGACACGCAGCTGGGCTGGGGAGCGGAGCCGGAGGGAACTCTGTAGCAGGCTGCAAGACCAGTGACGAGCTGGCCTCAGCCCTGCTCCTGTCCTTATCTCGTGGGCCTTGGGAGCCAGTGGGTCCCATGGGCCTATGTGAGGCCACCTCTCTGCTAGAGGCCTCAGGTGCTATTAGGGGTTGGGGGGAAGGCGTGGTGTCGCGTCTGCCTGTCCCTGTTCTCTATTTTCCTGTCTCACTCCACTAATTTTTCATGTGTTGGTACCAGTACCTTCTGGAAAAACCCAGCCTGAAGGGTGGATACCAGCTAGGAGGAAATGCTTTGGACCCTTTTACAGTCCTTTTTCCTTGTTTGTGTTAACTCTTTGCCTTCCTGTGTTCAGAAAGCCCCCTTTGTGGGAAGAGTCTCAGGCCTTGATGATGGGCACAGTAGCTCCTCACGTGGCCTGGACGCCACATGCTGCCCCTGCTTCTGCACAGGGTTGTGTCCCCTGTCTGCTCCCCTCTCCTGGCCTTTGCACAGAGGTCTCCATTGAAAACATAAGCACTTCCTTTTTTTTTTCCTCCTGTTGTAGTCTTACCTGCAGTTTTCATTTGTTTGTCTGACTTAAAGTGTTTTAGGACACACTGACAGCTCAGTGGGCTCCCTTGTACAGCTGGGGAGTTAGAGACTCAGACATCACTTCCTTGTTAGACCTGGCTTCTGTTAACCCAGAAAGGGATCTTTCTCCTTTAAGGCCCCTAGAGCAAAAGCACAGGCCTGATTCAGGAGCCTGGGGGAGCCCCATCCTCACTGCTGTGAACCCCAGAGCCTCAGTGGTCAGAACTTGCTGCTGGCTGGGTAGTGGACCAGTCACTGAGCTTCACTTGTCCATCCTTCTTTTTCTCCTTTGCACATCTGGTCCAGAAGACCTCTTGAGCATGCATGGGTTTTGCTGTGTTGCTGTACTAGTGATGGAGCCTTGGCCTGTTGCAGATGGATGGGAGGCCGGATGGACACGGATGGATGCACAGTGCCTTGCACACATGTATGCATGCAAACTGGGTGGAAGTATTTTGGTGAGCGTGATAGCCTGTGGCAGGAGTGTATGTGTGCGTGTGAACAAAGCCTTTTACACTTAGCACTTGGAAATATTAAAGAGGCATTGTCATCAAAGCAGCTAAATAAGAAAACCAAGCAACCTCTGGGTCTGGAATCTACATATGAGAAGGTCATGCTGGAAGGCCTCTGTCAGGGCCTTGGTTCAATAAAGCACTGAGCAAGTTGAATAAGCTGTTTCTTGTGTGGAGCCTCTGACATGTCCATGGCTAAACCCATGGTAGGAGCAGGGAGGGGACAAACCAGCAGAGGTGGGAAGGCCTCCTACAGAAAGGACCTCCTACCTCACATTCTCTCTTGAAGTTTCTCATGCTCTCTCTGGTTTTGTGAAGTAGAGGAGAGGGTCCTCTCACTATGAAGCTCAGACTAGCCAGGCATAGTGATATACACCTTTAATCCCAGCACTCCGGAGGCAGAGGCAGGTGGATCACTGTGAGTTCAAGGCCAGCCTGGTCTACAAAGTGAGTACAAGGCAGCCAAGGCTACACAGAGAAACCCTGTCTCAAAGGAAAGAAAAAAAAATAAAAGACTATGAGGCTCAGACTAGCATCGAACCTGTGGCCGCCCTGTCTCAACCTCCTTGGCTCAGGGATTGTAAGCATGCACCCCCCACACACTCCTAGCTAGTGGGTCTCATGCATGAAGTTCCTGCTAGGGCTTTGGGTATGCCCCCCGCCCCCGACTACCCAAACTCTCCTGACCTCACTCTTCTTCAAGCCTGCTGTGAGTGGTAAGAATGGCCTGTCACACCTCAAGAAATTACCAGTGGTTCACATTGCAAGGATTCCTGCCATAGTCCTGCCCCAGCTTCATCCCCTCAGAAGAAACAGAAAACAGCCAGTCTGAATGAACCAAGCCTCTCAAGAAAAAAAAAAGAAAGAAATTGGGTTTTACTATGTAGTCCCAGCTAGCCTAGAACTTATGATTAGACTAGACTGGTCTCAGCCTCTGCCTCCTGAGAGCTGGAATTGAAGCTGTGTGTCAGCGTGCTGTGTGCTAGAAATCCTACATTGAACACCACTGCAAATGACCCCTAGATATGAGCTGTGTGGTGATAGGCTCTTTTGATTGGGAGTACACACAGGCTGGGGTATAGCTCAGTGGCAGAGCATTACATTGCATGCATGAAGCTTTGGGGTTGGTTCCCAGTAGTCTGGAGGGGGGTGGGAGGTAGTAAGCCAGAGTGACGATGCATCAGGTGTGAATCTCATTTCCTGTGGGGTTTGTTCTGAAGCAGGTAGAGCAATGATTATCTGCCCCATGTTGCAGTTACCCTTGGTCCAGAGTGCCCTAAGGGGCACAGGAAATGAACTATGCTGGGATGTGGCTTTGAGAGTCTGAACACTGGGCTTTGTGGATGGAGAGAGGGTCATGAGAGATTTCCCCACTAAACAGCATCGATCTGGGTAAGGAACACAGCTCAGAAGAAGGCATACCTACAAGAAAGTAGGTGAGGAACAGGAAGCTCTCCCCTGCTTTGAGCCCAGGTGGCCTGGATGCTTAGAGAAGGCATTCACTGTGTCCCTGGGGACACAGCAGACAGAAGCAGAGGCATTCCATCCTACC
This sequence comes from Acomys percivali, assembly GCA_907169655.1. Taxonomy (NCBI): domain Eukaryota; kingdom Metazoa; phylum Chordata; class Mammalia; order Rodentia; family Muridae; genus Acomys; species Acomys percivali. The sequence continues at coordinate 17,826,150 of OU015742.1, read as the reverse complement.
CAGGACACATCATTCACCCCTCACCTTAATCTGAGAGTAGGCAGGGTGGGGCGTCTAGGTTCAGGGTGCCTTGCTAATACAATCATCTGTCCATGTTGTCCCTGGAAGCCAGGCATGGTGGTGCACGCCTTTAATCCCAACACTCGGGAGGCGGAGGCAGGTGGATCACTGTGAGTTCAAGCCCTGCCTGGTCTACAAAGTGAGCCCAGGATGGCCAAGGCTACACAGAGAAACCCTGTCTTGAAAAACCACACAAACAAACAAAAAACACACAAAAAAAATTGTCCCTGGACAGGAGGGAGCCTGTAATGTCCAGGCCTCTTGCAACCTGGTGATGTCCCTGTGTTGTTTGACAAAACTTTTCCTGGGGAGAGATGAAACATACTCATCCTATGCAGGATTTCTTTTTTTTTGTTTGTTTTTTTTGTTTTGTTTTTTGAGACAGGGTTTCTCTGTGTAACCTTGGCTGTCCTGGACTCACTTTGTAGACCAAGCTGGCCTCGAACTCACAGCGAGCCGCCTACCTCTGCCTCCCGAGTGCTGGGATTAAAGGCATGCACCACCACGCCCAGCTTCTATGCAAGATTTCTATTGCTGCAATGGAACACCATGACGGAAGCAACTTGAGGAGCGAAAAGAGTTTACTGGTCATTAAAGGAAGTCAGGACAGGAACTCGAATGGGGCCAGGAACCTGGAGGCAGGAGGCGATGCAGAGGCCATGGATGGGTGCTGCTTACTGACTTACTCCTGACTTGCTCAGGGATAGCACCACCCAATATGGGCGGGACCTTCCCCACCAGTCATTAATTAAGAAAATGCCCTTACAGCTGTATCTTAGACATTTTTCTCAATTGAGGTTCTGTCCTTTCAGATGACTCTAGCTTGTGTCAAGTTGACATAAAAACTACCCAGAACACTCATCTACTCACCCCAGACAGCAAACCCATGATAGACAAAAGTACAGATATCAGCCAGGCGTGGTGGTGCACACCTTTAATCCCAGCACTCAGGAGGCAGAGGCAGGCAGATCACTATGAGTTCGAGGCCAGCCTGGTCTACAAAGCAAGTCCAGGACAGCCAAGGCTACACAGAGAGAGACCCTGTCTCCAAAAACAAAACAAAACAAAAAAAAAAGTACAGATACCACCAGCATCCAACTTGGTAAACCAATGAATTTTATTGGGGTTCCTTATGGGAATATGGGTGAGGGGTTACTTATACCCTGCCTTGGGAGCTGTACCCCAGGATACACCCTGCCTTGGGAAACTGAGGTGGGGGCAGAGATGCTTGCCTTTTCCTCCCCAGGGAAGCTGCTGTATTCCTCTTAAAGTTAAAACATGGGGCAGGAGTGAGGTATTTAAACTCCTGGGATGTCGGCCAGTCCCAGCGGTTTCACTGGGATCAAGGGAGTCTGGAGTTCAGCTCGTGGGGAGCCTGGGAGCATCCACCCCTGTGCTGCCCACTCCTCAGAGCAGAGCGGAAGCACAAGCTGTGTCTGTAGTGGCCTGGCTGAGGCAGGCCATGGATCTGGAAGGCAAGACAGAGAACCCGCGTCTGCTTCATGGACTTCATACTCATTACTCTGTGACTCTTTCAATAACACTTAAAAAAGTAAAAATAAAAATAAGACAATGTTGGGAACAAGCAAAAGAAACTTATTCTAAGCGCTACCATTTTGTCTTCAGACTACATTTAATCATAGGGAGAAACTAAGTTCAAGGTCCTAGGTCCTAGGGAAGCTGGGGACTTCCCAGTAGCTGAACAGCTTCTGTAGTAAGGAGACAGTTGTCTGAGTCCAGTCATCTCAGGGAAAATCCTTCCGTCTTGCTGGCAGAATCAAATTAAATTAACGTTCCCAGACCCAGGAACCCACTTCTATCCTGATTGGTGGAAAGCCCCTTGCTCAACCCCTTGTGTCAAAATATGATTGGACAATGTTACAGCCCGCCCCAATCCCCGTTGCTTTATAGTTTCATCCTTTAAATGTCCATTCAGGGTCGCAGTTTGGCTCCTGAGTCTCTTCCGCGGCCCTGATCGTCAGTAGCAGCTTGATTACAATAAAATTTTGTCATCTGCATTGGCATGGTTGGATTTTAGCAGACCCCATAACAACAGGGTCTTCCTGTGCAGCCCTGACTGACCGGGTGTTCATTATATCGGTCGCATTGGGCTCTGGCTCACAGAGATCCACCTGCCTCTGCCTGGTGCGTACTGGGATTAACCGAGTTCACCACCTAGCCTAGCTCAAGGACAATGTTTTTTAAAAGATGGTGGTTTTGTTTTGTGGGACTGAACCCAGCAAGGCAAGCTCTCTACTACTGAACTATAGCCCTAGCCTGTGTGTCTTCTTTTTTGTTGTTGGATCCAGGGCTACAATGGATTTATTTTGTAGACCAGGCTGGCCTCGACCTCACAATGGTCCGCCTGCCTCTGCCTCCCAAGTGCTGGGATTAAAGGCGTATGCCACCACACCCGGCTTTATTTTATTTTATTTTATTGGTTTGTTAAGACAGGGTTTCTCTGTGTATCCTTGGCTGTCCTGGACTTGCTTTGTAGACTAGACTGGCTTCGAACTCACAGAGATCTGTTTGCCTCTGCCTCCTGAGTGCTGGGATCACAGGAGTGTGCCACTGAGCCCGGAACAGTGTGGCTTCTTTTTATGTTTGTTTGTTTGATTAAGATGCAGGTCTCAGCTGAGCATGGGTGCTCAGCTATAACCCTAGTACTTTGGAAGCTGTGTGGAGCCAAACTAGCTCAAGATTTCATCAGAGCCCTAATGAAAGGACAAAGAGAACTTGAGTTCTTGTCCTTGTCCTGGAGTGGACTTGGCAAGGCTGGTCCAGGGGCAGGAGCCAATTCCTCTTCAGGAATCAAGGTTGCAGTTTCTGGGGACCCGACTCTTGCCTTTTAGGGCTGTTGTTATCAGTCCTAAGGCAACTGTGTCTACAGTATGTATCTCTTTGCCAACATTGTCTAACTTAGCTCTCTGCTGCTCACCACATCACCACCACCACCACTACCACCATCACCACTACTACCACCACCACCACCATCACTACTACCACTACCACCACCATCATTACCACCATCACCATCACCACCACCACCACCACCATCACCACCACCACCACCACCACCACCACCACCACCACCACCACCACCA
>OU015742.1:17778034-17795534 GCA_907169655.1 Acomys percivali | reverse complement strand
TCTAGAGCTCAAGCTGATCAAGTCTCTGTGAGACCCTGGCAGGCAGGGGGTTTATACTCCATGCTGTCTCTTCCCCTGGGTGGACATGCTTTCCTCAGAAACCCATTTTACTCAGAACCCGTTCTGTTATAAGTACATGTGCAAGAATATGTGCAGGAATATATGTACCCAGGAATATAAGTATAACTTCAAAAACTTGCTGGAGACAAGGGTAACAGCACTGTGCGTACACATTGGATGGAGTCTTGAGGTTGCTTTAATCTGATCTAGTTAGCATAAGCCACTGCCATTCATTGTCCCTTATCTGTGTGGGGTCCTAGGATGGTCCATTTGGAGCCAACCTCGGCTATCATCCTTATGTCCTTACCACCAGTTGACGGCCATTGTGTTCAGAGCCTTGACTTGGCTCGTTCCTTGTTCTTCATGTCCCATCATTGGTGGCCTATTGTTCAGGCCCTCTGAGACCTAACCTCCTGCCTAACATTCTCTCTTGTAGAAACCTGGGCCCTGAAATCCTTCACGGGATAGAAGTGACAACTCCTGCTCACCAATCAAGGGTGTCGTTATGCTAGGTGCTCAAGGCCTGAGGTTCTCCTAGGCAGGCTGGTCTGGGAGTACTCTATAGAAGGAGGTGGTCATGGTGGTCAAAGCTTGGCATCACTAGTTAGAATCATTTGGTGTTTCAGGTCCTAGAGTCTAGAAGGTACCAAATATACCAGAAAGTTAAATAAAAAGGACAGAAGAAACAAGGCAAAACTAAAACAAGAAAGGAGCTGTTAAGCTGGGCAGTGGTGGCACACAATTATAATCCCAGCACTCGGGAGGCAGAGGAAGGTGGATCTTTGTGAGTTTGAGGCCAGCCTAGTTTACAGAGAGAGAGAGTTCCAGAACATCCAAGGCTGCTAGACAGAGAAACCTTTTCATGAAAAACAAAATGAAACAAACAACAACAACAAAATAGACAAATTGCCCCATTTGATCTAGTACAGACCATATCTCAGGATCTGGTCCCGGAGAGGTAAACCAACATTTCATAAGCATTTGAAGCTCAATTTGTTGACTTTCAGAAGATAAACATTTGATTAGCTATTGAAGGAGGCAGGGTCTGAAAATGTACAGCCACACAAGAAACCTTGTTAGTGGTCAACAGAGGACACCATACCACCTAAACTATGATAGGAAAATATCTTTGTTTGTTTTTGCTTTTGAGTTAAAAACATTTTTTAATACAGGGTTTCTCTGTGTAAACATGGCTATCCTGGACTTACTTTGTAGACCAAGCTGGCCTGGAACTCACAGAGACCTGCCTGCCTCTGCCTCTTGAGTGTAAGGATTAAAGGTGTGCACCAACACCACCTGACCTGAAAATATCTTTTTTTTAAAGATTTTTTTTTTTGAGATAGTTTCTTTGTGTTGCCCTGACAGGCTGGAATCATCTCTATAGACTAGACTGGCCTTGAACTCACAGATATTTACCTGCCTCTGCTTTCCGAATGCTGGGATTAAAGGAGTGCACCATCACTGCCCACCAGAAGTTGTTTTGTTTGTTTGATTTTTTTTTAATATGTACGAGTCCTGGCTTGCATGTTTGTCTGTGCATTATTTGCATGCCTGGACCCAGAGGAGGTCAGAAGTGGGCATCGGATCTCCTGGGACTAGAGTTACCAATGGCTGTGAGCTGTCCCTTGGGTGCTGGGAACCAAACCCAAGCCATCTTCAAGAGCAATGAGTGCACGAATATTGACCATAGGGAATTTTACAACCTTTAGTCACAACACATAGCCCAGATTTCAGTTCTGTCTTCCACATCTTTGTGACTCACATTCCCTTCACATTATTTTATCTCCTACTTATAAGGTCCGTTCTTTTTGTGTCACTTTCATTAATATCGTGTAATTTTTTAAAGATTTATTTATTTTTATGTGTAGGGTTTTTTTTGCCTGCATATATGTCCATGTACCATGTGTGTGCACTGCCATGGCATGCATGCAGGGGTCAGAGTACAACTCTTAGGACTCAATCCCCTTGCACCCTGGGATCTGGGGATTGAGGTTTTTGTTTGTTTTGTTTTGTTTTTTGTTTTTTTGTTTTTTTTAAATTATAAAAGTCTGAGGATCACAGGGGGTTGCATTCTAGCAACAGCTGAACCAGATGACTGAGCTTCCAACTACCTTGAAAGCAAGAAAATAGCCAAAAATCTTGATGTGTTAACACTGTGATTACAACTTGAGATAGAGGAGGCATCTGCTCCCCTGAGGAACCAAGGAAAATGGCAAATGGTCGCTTTTCCCCTGGAGTACCAAGGGAAGAGAGAACAGACTCTAGTGATGTAGACTGGATGGGAGACCCACTACTGAGTCGAGTGTATGGCAGGCTGGACCTAGAGACCTGTCTTGTTAGTAACACTCATAGATTTGCTCAGATGAAATAAGAGACAGAAGACTTCTTTTCTCCCTCAGTGCGGCTATCACTTGCATTTAGGAAAAAGGAAAGCTACCACAGGGGGAATATTTGGTTTTAAAGGGCTTCCATCTAGCCTGGCGTGGTGATGCACACCTTTAATCCCAGCACCCGGGAGGCAGAGGCAGGTGGATCACTGTGGGTTCGAGGCCAGCCTGGTCTACAAAGCGAGTCCAGGACAGCCAAGGCTACACAGAGAAACCTTGCTTCAAAACAAAACAAAAGGCTTCCATCTAACCTTTTAGTGTTTAAGATCCTCTAGTAGTCTTTGTGATATTAGATATGATTGTATTTCGTTTCATTCCCTACAGAATAAAAGGAAAGGTTTGTTTCTTTTTCTTTTCTTTTTTTTTTTTGTTTTTTGTTTTTTGTTTGTTTGTTTGTTTTTTGAGACAGGGTTTCTCTGTGTAGCCTTGGCTGTCCTAGACTCCCTTTGTAGGCCATGCTGGCCTCAAACTCACAGTGATCCACTTGCCTCTGCCTCCAGAGTGCTGGGATTAAAGGCATGCATCACCACACCTGGCAGGTTTGTTTCTTTTTATTAGCATGGGTAGGTATCTGCGTGTATACTATCTGTACACTACTTGTGCGCTTGGTGCCCACAGAGGCCAGAAGAGGATATTGGATACCCTGGAACTGGAGTCACAGACAGTTATGATCCACCATGTAGGTGCTGGAAATTGAACTTATGCTTTCTAGAATAGTAGTCTGTGCTCTTAACCACTGAGCCATTGCTCTAGCCCCCACTCGGGAAATTTGAACTTATGAAAGCCGACTTGCCCCTAGGAATAAACTTTTTGAATTGGGATCCAGTTTGTAGCCTTTATAGAAGCTGGTGTTGTCCCTTAAGGAGAAGGAAACCTGGGTATAAGGAATGTTGCCCCATTTGCCTCTTAACTGCACTGTAGAGCTAGCTGTAGAATTTAGTGTTAGAATTCAAGTTGCCACCCAAAGGCCATGCCTCTCCACCCAGCTCATATTGAGCCACACTGAGCTTCAAAAGAAAATAAATGGGAAAAAAATGAAGTAAGCATTTAAATGAAAATGTTATTTGAAATGACGTTGTAAGGGCAGGGATTTTATTTTTTCAGTCTAGGAGAGTTCCCTGAACGACTGAGGCATGTACGTCTAGCCCTTTTGAGTCCCTCTGTCACTGTCTCTGGGTCTAATCACTGCTCTCTGAGAAAAACATGAGTGGATTACTGCTTAGCCATCATAGTGGGCACAGCCTTCTCGGAGTACTGGCCTGAAGACATGTGCTTGCCTAGGATGAGCTTTTTCAAGAGAGGCAACATTTTACGGCCACTGTAGAGAGCAGATTGGAGCTTAGATCTGTCCTTCCACTAACAATGAGTTGGGCGTGGTAGGCCATTTGGGAGACAAAGGCAGGTAGATCACTGTGAATTCCAGGCCAGCCTGGTGTATAATCGAGTTATAGAACAGCATGGGCTATGTAGAGAAACACTGTCACCCTGTCACAAACAGACAGACAGACAGACAGCAACGAGCTGGACATGATGGCACACACCTTTAATTCCAGCACTTGGGAGGCAGAGTCAGCTGAATCTCTGTGAATTTAAGGCCAGCCTGGTTTACAAAGTGAGTCCAGAACAGTCAAAGCTACAGAGAAACCCTGCCTCAAAAAACAAAAACAACAACAAAAGACAATGATTAATTGTGGCTATGAAATAGGGGGCTAAGAGCCAGGTGGTAGTGGAGCACGACTTTAATCCCAGCGCTCGGGAGGCAAAGGCAGGTGGATCTTTGTGAGTTCGAGGCCAGTCAAGTTTACAAAGTGAGTCCAGGACAGTCAAGGCTACACAGAGAGAGACTCTGTCTCGAAAAAAGAAAGAAAGAAAGAAAGAAAGAAAGAAAGAAAGAAAGAAAGAAAGAAAGAAAGAAAGAAAGAGGGGGCTATAAGAAGCAATAAAACAAAGTAATACAAATAATCATAGTTCAAAAACTTTTACTTTTATCTTTTTTGAAAGAATTTCCAACTCACAACACAGTTTCTAAGTCACACAAACCTCTTGTACAACTGCAGTGCATCAGTCAGAACAAAACAGTAACATGATAGATAGAGCCATAACTGTCCAAAAGCTTATTTCAGGTCTCACCTTTGTCCCACTAGTGTCCTTTTTCTGTGTGCTTTGGGATGCCACTTTGCATTGTTATGATGTCACTCTGGTCTCCTTTGCTCTGGAATAGTTCTCTGACCTTTCCATGACTTTGATGACCTTCCCATTTCTCTCTCTCTCTCTCTCTCTCTTTTTTTTTTTTTTCTTTTTTGAGACAGGGGCTTGCTATGTAGCCAGACTGACTTCAAATTTTGGATGCTCTTGCTTCTACCTCTACCTTCTAAGTGCTGGGTCATAGGCTGTATCATGTGACTGTAACATTTTCGAAGTTATTTTGCAGGTCAGTGGGTCTTTGTAAGATAGAAATATTCTGTATCTTAATGGCCAATATCCAGATGAATTTCACATTTGAAGTATGGCCAATGAGGTTCAGAATGCCGGAGGCAAGACATTGTCCTGTGTCTAGAGTTTTAAAAAAACTGTTGGACAGGTGACTGGGAACCACGCAAGCCAGGAAGCTGGATTGTTTAAATGCCCTTTGACGTACTGCAAGGACAGGGCTATCTATAACCATGTTTAGAAGCTGGCCCTCACAGGCCTGGTGCCCTTTCTGCAAGAATTAAATAAGAGTCCATGGTTGATTCAGCTGGGCGTTGATGGTGCACCCCTTTAATCTCAGCACTCGGGAAGCAGAGGCAGGTGGATCTCTGTGAGTTCGAGGCCAGCCTGGTCTACAGAGTGAGTTTCAGGGCAGCCAGGGCTGTTACACAGAGAAGCCCTGTCTTGAAAAAAACAAAAGGGCCCATGGTTGTTTCAGTAAGACTAAATCACTAACACTCATTTTTTAAAAAATTGCTTTTTACATTCTCAAATTTGTTTTGTAGATGAGGGGACAGGCAGGTGTGGAGATCAGAAGACAGCTCTCAGGGAGCTCTTCTGCCATGTTGGTCCCAGGGATGAAACTTATGTGTGATTTACATATGCTAAAAATGTCGAACCATTCGCACAACTACCAAGAACAGTGAGATGGTCTGAATGAAAAGGCCCCCATTGGTGCCTGGGGAGTAGCACTCTAGGAAGTGTGGTCTCGTTGGAAGAAGTGTGTTACCAGGGATGGGCGTTGAGGTCCCAGAAGCTCAGCCTAGGCCCAGTGGCTCTCCCTTCCTTCCTGCTGCCTGGAGATCCAGATGAAGAGCTCTCAGCCACCTCTCCAGCACCATGTCTGCCTGCACGCCGCCATGATTCCCGCCATGATGATAATGGGCTAAACCTCTCAACTGTAAGCCAGTCCCAATTAAACGCTTTCCTTTATAAGAGTTGCCATGCTCATAGTGTCTCTTCATAGCAACAGAAACACTACCCAAGATAAACAGTAATGAAATCCCATTCCAAGAGTTCCAGCATCTTTGTCACACCCTAAAATTCTGTTTGGCGGCAGCTCTGACCTCGTGATCTCCACTGAATCCTTTAGGCTTCTCTTTACAAACTACGTCAGACAGTATGCCATTGGTGCATTTTTTCTAATTTTTCATGTTTTACATATATTGGGGTGAGGGGGTAGATAAATGCCAATGCTTTTGGGGGGTCAGTTCTCCTTCCATCATGTAGATTACAGGGAGCAGACTTAGCTCTTCAGGCTTGGCAGCAGGTGCCTTTACCTGCTGAGCCATCCCACAGGCCCCGGTTGATACATTATTACATATGCCCAAGCTGTGTACTCACCACCTAGGTTTCCACTCTCTATACATGCCGAGGTAACTAATACCATTTCTTCCTGTGTACGTTAGTTTTTACTTATTGAAACATGTAACTGGGAGAAACAAAACAAAACAAAACACCATACATTCTTTTGTTTGTCTCTATTAGCTAAGCACCATTTAGCCATGCCACCTATTCCACCATCAGTGTTATGTGCATCAAAAAGTTGTCATCCTTCACTGCTGTGCACTAGTCACAGTCTGCCCATTCATTTTACTGATAGCATTTGAATTGGTTTCATAACTTACCTATTATGAATAAAGTCACTAGGACAATTTCTAGCGAATGTGGTTTAAGAAAATATTACTTTAGTCTTCAGCACCTGAATATGTGTACAGTGAGTGCAGATGGCGGTGGAAGTCAGAGGGGTCTGATCACCTTGGAGCTGGAGTTACAAGCGGTTGAAACTCGGTGCACACCCCGAGATCGGTATACACCCCGAAGTCATTTGCTGCATCATGTTCCCACCGGCCCAGCTTGTGTCACCTGGCTAAGCACTCACGCCCCTGTGACATTTTGAGTGACCCCGGCACGTTTATAGAGGACGCGTGCCAGGCACTAGAGACATGAGTGGGTCACACGAAGGCCCTCTCTCCTCCAGCAGTTGACTAGAAGAAGAGCTGCTCTCCATGAGACGTGGGACAGAATCCAAGAATGCCAGTTTTCTGAGCTCTGGACTTTCCCTGGAAAATAAGGAAATTTCTAGACCAAGCGCGAAAAAATTGAGCTGCTCCTTTACGTCCCTGCAGAGAACCAGAACAGCCCCGAAGCAAGACCTGCGGAGCAGTTGCGGCTAGACCAGTAGCTCATAAAACCGAGACCGGTCCAAGGGCCTTGCGACCGGCCTGGCCCTGCACCGCCCAGGCCCTCCCAGCCCAGCCAACAGCCGCGCCCAGGCTCCATCCAGGCACCGCTTGGCCGATGGTCGCGCTTCCGGCCCCGCCCCGCCCTACCCCATGCCTGGCCAATGGCCGCGCGGCCAGTTCCGCCCCGCCCCGCCCCCTTCCTCTGGGAGGGCTCTGCACAGTCGAATGCGGTCAACCTGTTGCCTAGTGTGACTTACGGTAAGTTCGCAGTACCGGCGTGGGTCCTCAGGGCTCAGTGGTCACCGACGTCCTTCAGGGAGGGGACATTGGTCGGAGCCGAATGCGGCTCGGAGTCCGCAGGAGTTTCCGGGCCTGGGCTTGCGGGGTCGGGGAGGTTTCTGAACGGGACTAGGAGAACTCGGTCTGCCGCACACGTATTTGGGACCCCGGCACTTCCCAGAGCCTCATCCAGAGCCCTTAGTGAGCAGATAGGTGGTGCAGAGCGTTTGCTCTGGCTGGACAGGAAGAACCTCGGAGTTCCTCCTGCTTCTCCCAGGCCTGGCCGCGCGCAACGACCTGTGGCAGCGGCGCCGGGGTGTAGGCCTGCCAGTCCCGACTGAGGCCTGATCCTGGGTCTGGACAGTTGTCGACAGTGACACCTGTTCAAAACAGCCTCCCCGCACTTGGAGACCTGTGTCCCTCCCAGGAATCTAGCCTGAGGCCAGGAAACCTGTCCCTCGGGAGTGTGGCTATTTTCTTTCTGTGACCCGGTCAGAAGCCCTGTGAAAGTCAGGTCGGAAGCTTTGCCGTGTCCCGGACACTGCTGCCAATCTCCCTTTCTCTGAGATGGGCAAGACCTTTGAGGAAAAGGATGAAAACAAAAGAAAGCAAAACCAGTGTTCTTTGGACCCTGCGGAACGTCAAAAACTTGAAGGGCATTGCGCCTCGATCTCAGAGCTCTGGTGAATGTCAGTGAGGGCAGCATTAGTGCCAGCTGTGCTGAGGGGTTTCCGTGTCTTCAAAAGCTACGCCTTCTCTCCATGTAGTCCCATCCCTAGGCAGTGACCTTGGCATAAAGATGGGCTTTGTGGCTTTCCTGCTGCTGTTAGTCCACGGCAACAAGTCTGGGGTTCAAATTCCACCCAGCTGCAGGTCAGCCGTGTAGCTTGGTATCACTTCCCTTCTCTTGTGATTGTGTCAAAGGACTAAATGAAGGAACCCCAGGCTGCTCCTGTTAACAGTGAACCTCCAAGAAATGAATAAACGTGAGTGTCCTCAGCCCTGGGAGGGGGGGCTACTTGCCTCCCCACATCTGTGCATTCAGAGTTGTGGCTGGACTGCAGAAAATTGCTAATTTGACTCCCTCAGCACATCTTTCAGGTGACCTGGGCAAGGAGGGGGCAGGGTTTCACCAGCCTGACCTCCACACAGCTAATCCTTTTCATCTCCTGAAGGCCCAGCAGACTTCATCCAGCCTTATCTCCCTGATCTGACCTTCCATCTGTAGCTCTTCTTAGGAATGCAGCATCTGGTAGGTAGTCAGCAGTGCACGTGACAGCATGTGGGTACCCTCTGTTCTGCGACAGATGAAGGGCACTTCATTCCCTCTTCTCCTCCTCCTTTCTTTTCTTCGGAGCAATCCTCTTGGAATCCAACAATTTGTTAAACCTGTCTAAATGGAGCTCTGAAGTGCCATCTTTCCATGGCTTTCCCCTGACTTCCCTAGTGCAGTGAATGGCACCTTCCTTGTTCCAGCTCCCAGGAAGCAACATTTGGTGCCCCCCCACCACCACCACCACCACCACCACCACCACATTCACAAAGCACCAGGAATATAGCCGCCCATGCCCACCTCCTGGCCACACCCATCAGCATCCCCAACATGGTCTCGTGACTTGTCCACCTCCTTCCATCCTGGGCTTCTGTGTTTCACACCAAGTAAAACACAAAGTCCTTCCCACGACACCTTACCTGCTAGTAGTCTCTTTGACCTTGACCTCTGTCCCTCCTCTTAGCTTTTTAAATCACTTCACTCACCTTTCTCTTCGAACACTCCACGCTCCGCTCAATCACATCGTAGAACATTGGCGTCTGCTTTGCGTTCTGTTCGAGACTCCAGTCTTTTCACGGTGCGGAACCACTCAGCTCAGACATTACCAATCAAAGGGCTTTCCTTGCTCACCTCAGTTTAAGCAAGGTGTTTCCGCCTGGAGTTCTGTCCCACTGTCTTCCCTTTGCTTTCTTCATAATCAGAATTACTATCTGGACTTCCCATCTAGGTATGTGCTAACTGATCTGGTACCTTTTCTGCTCCAATAGAACATAAATTGGATCTGGCATATTTTGTCTTTTTTATGCCTGATGTGGAGGGCAAATAAGAGATAAGTAAACAAAACACATGTAATTGTCGATTGTGGCTCTTGATCAGTAATGCTTGCTTGCATTTAAGGCACCTTAAATGTTTAAATTGAAATGGTGAAATGGCTCAGCAGGTAAAAGTGCTTGCTGTGTAAGCCTCATAGCCTGAGTTCAAGCCCTGGAACTCAAGGCGGAAGGGGAGAACCAACCCACAAAAGTTGTCCTCTGATGTTCACATGTGTGCTGTGACATGTGTGAGCACACATTCCCACACCCACCATTCACTTACAATAATAAATAAATGGGTAAAAATTTTAAAGTGGAGTAGTTTTAAATTTTTAAGGCTTAGTGGGGCTTGTGGGAAGAAGGCTCAGTGATTAGAGCACTGACTGCTTTTCCAGAGGACCCACATTTGAGTTCTAGTACCCAGGTGGCAGCTCATAACCATTTGTTCCAGAGGATTAGATGCCCTCTGCTGGCCTCTGTAGGAACTTGGTCCACAGACATACATGCACCTAAGATGTTAATAATCTTGGGGCTGGAGAGATGGTCAGTGGTAAGAGCACTACTTTCCCGTAGGACCTGGGTTTGATTCCCAGCACCTGCATGGCCACTCACAACCTTCTGTAACTCTAGCTCCAGGGCCTCTGAGGCCACCTTCTGACCTCCATGGGCACCAAGCTCACAAAACACCCATACACATAAATAATTTGAAAAAACTAATTTTTTTGTTGTTATTCAAGACAGGGTTTCTCTGTGTAGCCTTGGCTAGCCTAGACTCACTTTGTAGACCAGGCTGGCCTCAAACTCACAGCAATCAGCCTGCCTCTGCCTCCTGACTTCTGGAATTAAAGGTGTGCGCCACCACGTCTGGCAAATCATTTTAAAAATCTAAGCTTATGCGTCTGAGTTTCTCTGTTGTACAAGCTCTTAAACCATTATTTTTTTAAAAAAAAATTTCAAGACAGGGTTTCTCTGTGTAGCCTTGCCTGTCCTGGACTCACTTTATAGACGAGGCTGGCCTCGAACTCACAGAGATCTGCCTCCCTGAGTGCTAGGATTACAGGTGTGCGCCACTGTGCCCAGCTAAAAATTTTGTATGTCTGTGTGAATGTATACCAAATGTGCACAGACTCAGAGTCAGATCTCCTAGAGCTAGAATTACAGGCAGTTTCAAGCCACCAGGTGTGGGTGCTGGGAACCAAACTCAGGTCCCCTGGAAAAGCAGCAGGTAAGTAAGTGCCCCTTTCTTCTAAATCGGTGGTCTTGTGACCCCTTTGGGGGTCAAACAACCCTTTCATGGGGTCACCTAAAACCATCAGAAAACACAGGTAGGTACATTATGATTCATAATGATAGCAAATTGCAGTTATAAAATGGCAAATAATGTTATAGTTGGGGTTCCCCACCACATGAACTGTGTTACAGGGGTACAGCATTAGGAAGGCTGAGAACCACTGCGCTAAACCATCTCTGCTCTAGACCATCTCTGCTCCAGACCATCTCTGCTCCAAACCATCTCTGCTCTAGACCATTTGTGCTTTAAACCATCTCTGCTCCAAACCATCTCTGCTCCAGACTATCTCTGCTCTAGACCATCTCTGCTCCAAACCATCTCTGCTCCAGACCATCTCTGCTCTAGACCATCTCTGCTCCAGACCATCTCTGCTCTAGACTATCTTTGCTCTAGACCATCTCTGCTCTAGACCATCTCTGCTCTAAGCCATCTCTGCTCTAGACTATCTGCTCTAGACCTTCTCTGCTCTAGGCCATCTCTGCTCTAGACCTTCTCTGCTCTAGACCTTCTCTGCTCTAGGCCATCTCTGCTCTAGACTATCTCTGCTCTAGACCATCTCTTTAGTAATGCTCTCAAGTAACTGCTCTTTCCCATCTCCCCAGCCCCTCTGTGAACCACTATGGAAAAGGCTAGTAATTTACCCTGCGTTATAATGTGACTACAGTGTAGTAGAACTCAGTTTTCTCCCATGAGGACATATACATGTAAATATGGTAAGCTTCCATGGTGGGCCAGCATCATGTGAGAAACAATCTGATGTGAGAGACCTCAGTTCTTTGCTCTTCCATAACTAGCAAGCCCCTGATTTCTTTGTGCTGCATCTTCTCCATCTTTACAGTAGAATTATCCTACTATCATTAGCTTGGGCAGCTCCTCCTTTTGTCTGTTTGTTTTCAGTATTCCCAAAAGAAGTAGCATTTGTAGGTGACTCTTGTACTATCCCACCTTAGAGATAGGAGTGGATCCGGAACCCTTCACACAGCCTTAACAGCTAAGGGTGCATTCAATACCTCTTGTGTTAGAGGCAGCTGAAAACCCTTAGTAACAATGAATAAACCTAAAAGGCAGAAGACGGTCCTAGATCGCTAGCTCTCTGCTCATCAATTCACTTTTAAGGAAGATTTTTTTCAAGCCTCTTATCCAGTCAATAATAACACAGATTGTTTAAAGAAGTAAAGATTAGGATTGGAGAGGTGGCTTGGCAATTGGGAGAGTGTGCTGCTCTTCCAGAGGACCAGAGTTCAGATCCCAGCACCCACATCTGACTGCTTACAACCACCTGCTTGCTACTCCAGTTCCAGGGGTTCCAGTGTCCTCTTCTGTCCTCCCCAGGCACCTTCCCTCGTGCGTAGGTATACATACCTATGCACATACACATAGTCTTTAAAATTAATAAAAGAAATCTTAAAAGAAGTAAAAGTTAAAGAAAAAAGCAAAGATTCTAAAAGCTGAGAAAGAATTGCCTTCCTCCAACCCTACTGACAACTTGTTTCCCTGTGTGATCTTTTCTTCCAGTCCATCTCTCAGCCCATCCCGCCCTCCCAGGGACCGTGTCACTCCAGAAGCTGAGCAGCCATGACATTTGCCGAGGACAAGACCTATAAGTATATCCGCGACAACCATAGCAAGTTCTGCTGTGTTGACGTTCTGGAGATCCTGCCTTACCTGCCCTGCCTCACAGCCAGTGACCAGGTGAGCCAGAGAAGCCAGAGCTGGCCAGTGTGAAGGGCACAGGGCTGGCGGTCCAAGTTTCAGTTTGCCCCAGCTCTTCTTCCAGGTCAGGGCTACCTGCTTCCTCCCCTCCCCTGAGGCTGCTATTTGCCTGCTTTTCTGATCTGCCTTTTAGATCAAGCGCATTCATGGTGGCTTTTCTAACCTTCCTGAATTCCTTTCATTTTTATGTTGCACTCAGGAACATGGCATCAGATCAGCAGGTTTCTAAGCTCTGGCTTCCTGTTTTTCAGAACCTTCTTTTTGCTTGCCCTTGGGTCCTGGTCCTGCTGGGCTTTGACCACTCTCTCACAGGACCTTTTCCTAGGGTGGAGTCTGGAGTGTCAGTGCTGAGGACTTGGAGCCATCAGTGTCTCGCCACACCAGCACTTGCTGTGGGCTCCTGCACTCCTGGTGTTCTTGGTTCTTCTCAGATGGGATGGGCTCCTGTGTTCCCAGAGCTGCCCATGTGCTGCTGGACTCTCCTGTTCTAGGGGGTCTCAGGACTGTTGTTTCTTGTGAGGTCTCCTGTGCAGATGCTGTTACAGTGGAGGGCTGGCCAGTTAGGAGAGTGTGCTGGCCTTACCTTGTTTAGAGCATTCATGGGGATACCCAGTCATCTAGCCCATAGAAGATGTTTCCTGTGGATTGTCACATGTTTTTCTTCTCCCCTTCCTCCTAATCTTCCAAGTTTTCCTCATGCCCTTCCATTCCACTCTCTCCTTCCTTTATTCCTTCCTTTTTTTCTTCCTTCCTTCCTTCCTTCCTTCCTTCTTTAGACATGGTCTTACTTTGTAGCTCAGTCTGGTCTCAAATGTGTAATCCTCCTACTGAGGAGGTGTTGGGACTACAAGCTGATTGATCATTTTCTTTTCTTTTTCTTTCTTTCTTTGTTTGTTTGTTTATTTATTTTTGTGAAAATGTTAGTATTTAATTAACCTCCCCAGGCAGCTTCAGGACGCAGGCACCTCCAACACCCTTCTTTTTCTTCTCTTCAGCTCTTCTGCTGAAGAATTTGGCCTTCAGGATGACTGACTGCTCAGGGAGCTTGCCCTTCTCCAGAACGTTGTAGTAGCCTGATCGCACAACCACAATGACTGGAGCAACTCCATCTTGTTTTTTGCAGCCTTGACCCGTGTCTGCTCACTGACCAGTGGCCACAGCTTATCCAGGTTGACAGTTGGGCAGAAGCTCTGGCTCCTCTTTAAGTGGTAACGCCTCACACCAGCTTCCCCCAAGTCACCTGGATGATAGTTGTGTTGGATGTTTCGGACCAATAAGGCTAAGGACTGATTGCCCCAATGAAGGAGAGAGTCTGGTGACTGTCCAAGCGGTCTGCTCTCTCTGTCTTATCCACACTTGGAAGTTGCCCACCAGCACTTCCTTTATTAGATAGAATTTCCTTCTTGGGTCTCTGGTGGGATTGAAGACTAGATAGCCACAGTGTTACTAGAAGCTTTAGTTTAAGAATTAAGAACATTTATAGATTGATAACTGTAATTTCTCATGAAGGGAAAGAACTCTCTTTGGTCGGATAGTAGAATACTTTCTCTCAGGTTAACAAATATAAAAGGACTTGGTTATGTACTTGATACCTGATGATTCTGTATATATGTATATTTGTGTATATAGTTCTTAATTTTTTTTTTAAAGAGAAGGGGGGATGTGTGGGAAGGATTGTAAGCTTTGTCACAGGTGAAAGCAGTCTTGGCGGGCTTTGCCCTTGGACACACCATGGGTACTCCCTGAGATTAACCTTGAGATAGACTGGATGGAGCCATCCTGGGCCTGGAATTCAGGAAGGGGACCAAGGGACTCCACCTGGACTATTGTGTTTCTAATCGACCCTCAATGGGAGAGGGAGACCGCCACTTGCACCTAAGAGACAGGCAGGCAGAAGGGACAGAGAGGAGCAGCAGGGTCAGACCGGGCTTGAGCGCACTCACACTCGCGTGGATCGTGGATCGGGAAGAGGATCAGGACCAGGCCAACCAGCAGGCAGGCCAGAGACACCTAGGGACCTGTGCCTATGGAACGGATACTGGAAGGTTCACTCTTGTTTTCCTTTAACCTTTTTTCTTTCTTGTGTAAGCTAGTTGGGTTGTATAATAAAGTTTAATTGTTAAGAAACAGAGCCAACATAGTTGTCAAAGCTGATGCTGTGGTGATGCATGCCTCCAGCATTCCTTCTGCCTCTTGGGTGCCTGTGATGCTCACCGATGTGGCCGTGACCGTGGCTTACATGGCCCCAGAAAGGAAAGAGCTGATTGATCATTTTCAAGTGGGAATCCAGTGAATAGAAAATATACTACAGCTGCTATCGTATTTCTAGAACTTCCCCAGGACTCCCTGCACTTGCCTTCCCATTCTAGGTCTCCTCTCCTTTCTTTTCTGTCCCTTCCATCCCATGGCTGCTAGGCCCCTCGTTCTTCTCAACTCGCGCAGACTCTTCTCTTTGCTTTAGGGGCTGTCTGATCCAAGCTGTGCACACACACACCCCCTGCCCCCGCCCCATGCTGGTTTGCTTCTGCTAAGCCTCTGTCTCCTCATCTGTAAAGTAGGGATGATCATAGCATTTCATAGGACAATGCCTGCAAACCTGGACATGGCCATGGCCTTTTCCTGGCTGCTCCCTTTATACTAGTTGATTGTCTCTCCTCGCTTAATACTTGGGCTACCATCCTTGTCTTGTCCTGCCTCTCGTCCACTTTCAGTTAGCTGCCTTTCTCGTGTGGGTTTCTTTCTTTCCTTCTTTTTGTTTTGTTTTGTTTTGTTTTGTTTTTCGAGACTGGGTTTCTCTGTGTAGCCCTGGCTGTCCCGGAACTTGCTTTGTAGTCCAGGCTGGCCTCGAACTCACAGAGATCCACCTGCCTCTGCTTCCCAAGTGCTGGGATTAGAGGCGTGTGCCACCACCGTCCTGCTTTCTCTTGTGGCTTTCTTAGTGTTCCCTTTGTGTAGCTCTCTTCTCGGTGGACAAAAGGCTAGACTACCTGGCCTGAGTAGGGTGGCTGTGCTGTCTTCCAGGATCGACTGCGGGCTTCCTACAAGCAACTAGGGAACCAGGACACACTCTGGGAACTCTTCAATAAGCTCCAGCGTCGGCTTGGCTGGGTGGAGTACTTCATCCGGGCACTGAGAATCTGTGAGCTGCCTGGGCTGGCTGAGCAAGTAACTCGAGTTTATCAGAGCTACCTGCCTCCTGGTGAGCATCCTGCCCTAGCCTTCTTCCTGGGCCCATGCCTGATTCCATGGCTTGCAATCTCCCTCTTCCTTCACCCTTGTACCTCCTGCCTGTCTGTCTCCATCACTGTCCATCATAGGATGTATCTGAGCCACCTCACTGGCTATGTCCCTTTGGCCATATCCTTTGATTTTTCGGTCTGTCACAGTGGGGCTAATGGAGATATCCCTCAGGTGTGGCTGCAGTGTCTAGACACCACGGGACAATGCCTGCTGAGTGCTTAGCTGGGGCCCCACACCTCCCTGTGCCCAGCACAAGGCACCTGCTGTCGTTTGGTGGCCCTGGCGTGGCCTCCCTACTTGTCCTCATTTCCTCCCCGGCTCCTTTCTCTACGGAGTGTCGAGTGTCGAGTCTACACCCAGTCGCTTGCCCAGCTCTCTGTTTTTCTTCCCCTGCCCAAGGTTTCTCTGAGAACATCCTGGTTTCTAACCCCCATATCCAGCTGCCTAGCTGCTCCTTAATTCTTCTCAGGGTCACTGCTAAGTCGTGGGACCAGAAGGGGGTTGGTATTTGAGCCTGAAGAGAAGATCCAGGAAGAAATAGCAAGCCAACCTTGACATGTTTGCTTCTCTTTCTCTTTTCCTCCCCTCTTTCCAAGTTGGTCTCATTTGTGGAAGTTAACCGTGCATTCTCAAATAAGAAATGGCTATGGTAGAGTCAGAGATGAGCCATGGCAGCGGTCAGTTGGGGATGACAGCTGTGAGGAGAAAGCTTTGGGACAGAGGATGAGAGTGAACACTAACAGTCTGGCTGGTGAGGGGTTTGTGCCCACCAACCCTATCTTCCCTGCCACCTTCCTGTCTTCCCCAGGTCCCTCTCTCTTTTTGTTTTTGTTTTTTGTTTGTTTGTTTGGTTGGTTTTTTGTTTTTGAGACAAGGTTTCTCTGTGTAGCCTTAGCTGTCCTGGACTCGCTTTTGGAGACAAGACTGGCCTCGAACTCCCAAATGCTGAGATTAAAGGCACATGCCACCACGCTCAGCTTCCCTCTCTCTTTCTTGACCCCTCCCCAGTGAGGTTTATCATGTCTAGTGAATGCTTCCCACATCAGGTCACCTTGTGGAGTTATTGAAGGGAGATTAGATGTTCCAAAGCATCCAGGCCTCTTCTATGACCAGGATACTTCTGATTCTTTCTGGACATCACTATATCTTTGTCCTTTAGGGACCCCACTGCGCTCCCTAGCCCCACTGGAGTCACCAGCTATGCCTGCCACAGTTTCGGGACCTCCTGCGTTTGCATCAGGCCACAGCATCCCTGACAATGGCTACCAAGAGAAACCAGGTTACCCCAGGCCTGTCCAGGATACCCAACCACCAACGTCCCCAGTAGAAGTAAGTTCTCACAGTCTACTTCAAGCTGCCTGATTGTGTGCGTTCCTGTCCACCCTGCCCACCCAGCCTTTCAGAAGCCCCTTCCTACCTCCTGAGAAATCAAAGCTCATCTCTGCTAAGAATGCTAGGGTTCTCTAACTAGCTTCCTAGCTGCTGGCCAGGCCTATGGTCTCCTTAGCACCCTGTTGTCATCTAGCTAGGAGGCCATGGTTTTGAGGTCTTTGCAATGGTCCTGTGACATGTTGAGCCTGGTAAGAAAGACTGGAGTGTAACCAGATTTGAATATGAAGGAAGTGATATGAAGGCTCAGGAAGACAGGGATGGATGGTAACAGGGCCCTTAATTATCAACCCTAAAGGCAGGTATTGAGGGAAGACAACTAGTTCTACTGAGATGAAGTGAGTTGGCCATGGGGTATAGAAGAGACCCTGAACTGCGGGTCTGAAGCCATAGGGTTTGTG
>OU015742.1:17766980-17777634 GCA_907169655.1 Acomys percivali | reverse complement strand
GCTATAGGTCAGATATAGGCTCTCAGCTACTGTTCCAATGCCATGCCTGCCTGCTTGCTGCCGTGCTCCCCACCATGATGGTCATGGACTCTAACCTTCTGGAACCATGAGGCCCAAATTAAGTGATTTCTTGTACAAGTTGTCTTGGCCATGGTATTATCACAGCATTAGAAAAGCAACCAAGACACCAGAAAATCACTAAAGTGGTTCCGGGGTCAGAACCTCCCGTGCCCCCTCAGGACTGTACTACTCTATTCACCCTGCCTTCCAGGCCAGAGTGGCTCACCTCCAAAGACTTTCCAAACTGTCTTTTGTTTGTCCCTGGTGCCTGGCCAACCCTCAGTGCCCTAGGATTGCCATGTGAACTGCCAAAGTTGGGGGAAATCACCTAATGCTCCTGACTTCTTTCACAAATGGCACTTCATTTGTAGCATGTTTGTGAGCACAGGTCCTAATGGTTTAGGGGGAGACATCAGACATCAGTTCTGCCCTTTGTCAGCCATGGCAAGTGTATCCTCAGCAGTCTGTGAAGAGTCTGATGTCATCACCCGCCACTTCCTGTTTCCCTAGATCAAACTCCCTTCCTGGGCGACTAGGTCCTTATGCTTGCGGGCATGTGCCTGCGGTTCAGTTGACTGGTGTTAGTGGTTCTGTTGAGCCATCCTGATGGCTCCTGCCCTGATTCAGGAGTGCTCTTGCTAGAAGGTAGCAGGGGACAGTGTCAGGGGATGTCCCAGGACACTCATGCTCATGCCCAGGACCAAGCAAAAGAACAGAAGTGGGAGAAGAGGCAAGTGCCGAGGGTGGGAGGAAGAAAGAATCATTTATAATGAGCCAAGCTTTTGGATGTGGATGAAGGTAGAGCCCATTTCACCTTGGTGACAGGACAGACTAGGGCTGTAAGTTAAGGGCTGTGGGCCGAGCGTCTTCTCCATGGGCAGCAGATGGGAGGCAGGATGTGGCAGGGACAGTGTGACCAAGGGCATGAGGACCCTTCTGTGGCCCTTAAGCTAAAACAATTCTTTGGGTTTGTTTCTGTTTTTGTCTCCCCACCTGTAGATGTTGACTCCATTCCCACATCAGCCCGTGGACCTGTGTCTCCAACAGTGTCCTTCCAGCCACTCCCACGTACTGCCCTGCGGACAAGCCACTTGCCTGGGGCCACAGGATCAGCTCCTTCTCCTGATACCACTGGATCGGTGTTTGCAAAGGGAGCTGGTGACCAGGCCACGGCTGCCACCTGTCTCAGCACTAATGAGGGAGTTCCCACCAGTTCTGTGACCACCAGCTCCGTGCCTTCTTCTACCAAGTCAGTACCAGTGAATACCATGTCTTCCAAAGTGTCCTCCAAGTTGCCTATCAGTACAAAGCCCTCTACTGCAGCCACCAATATGGCAACATCAAAATTACCCATCAACTCAGTGTATGCTGGCCTAGTGCCATCCAGAGTGCCTACTAGTGTGGCCAAACCACCTGGCAGCATGACACCACCTGAGAGGAGCAACAGCCAAGCCAAGGTGAGTCTTCGTGCCACCTAATAGCGACTGAGGCCACTTTACCAAGACAGCTGGTCCTGCCCTCAAGCCCTTTAGTCCTTGTGCTGTCCCTGGTGTGGGAAGGAGCCTCACCCAGCCCTTACACCTTGCTTTCCAGAAGGAATGGTAGTCAGGAGAGCTAAGCATGGGCCTTCAGCAGGGTGGGGGGCATGGGACCACCCCCACTGACATGACCCATTTTGAGCTCAAAGCCCCCAATTAAGCTCCACAGAACCATTTTGCAGATGAAGTAGTGAGGAATGGACATGGTGGCTCGTGTGCTCTGTGCTTCCTTTGACAGTAACCTCAAGCATCCAGCTTGGAGCAGCTACTCCAGCCTCGTGACCCCTGTAGCCACCTTCGCTAAGGCCTTACAGCTGTCCACCTAAGGGAATCAAGTTCCCTTCTGGTCCCTCCCTTTGCCATCTTCTGGTCCTCAGCTTTTAGGGCCACTGGGATATTGTTGCTACTATGTGGCTTTCAGGCCCAGTCATGCCCCAGCAAGGGCTCCCTAGCTGTGGAGCTCACAGCAGCTCCGTGAGTGGGAGGGGGCTGCCCTAGAAGAGATACTGCAGTGTCACAGTCACCTCCTTCCCAGCTGTGCCTGTATCACTAATGTGTTGGATTCCCAAGAGGGCGTGGTCTTGGTAACTGTGGGATACTACTAGTTCATGCCCTGGTCACACCACCTGGCTTATCTCCCTGTCACCTGAACTTCTCCAACACTCTTCTTATATTTCCAGGAGACCTTGGAGGCTCCAGTAGCCACAGTCCCCACTGGAAGCAGCCTGCCCAGACCACATAATAGTTCCAGGAGCTTGCCCTCGGAGCCAGAGATGAGCAAGCCAGGTGTACTGGTGTCCCAGGTGGACAACGAGCCATGCTCAGTGTGCTCTTTGGACCTTGCCATCAGCCCTAGCAGCTCCTTGGCCTCAGAACCCAACCATGGCCCAGAGGAGAATGAGTATTCATCCTTTAGGATCCAGGTGGATGAGGTCCCCAGTGCTGACCTCCTGGCAGGAAGCTCCAGGCCACAAGCCACCCAGCAGCCCCCAGAACAGGAAGTGCTCTGTGACAGTTCTGTGCCCTGGGGTAAGTGGGTTGGAGCCACTGGTGCACTCTTGGCTGCAGTCCTGGCAGTGATGCTGTACCGTAGTAAGCACCTGGCCCATTGAAGCCTCAGCTGTGTGCCACTCACTTGCTCAGTCCTGCCAAGCATGCTCTCTAGGCTTGCACTGGTGGAGGCTGAGTTAGGGGAACTTAGGGATGGTGAGGTCCACTCAGCTATCAGGGTGGAAGCTGCAACGAGGTGCCATCACTATTGGGTGGGGGAGGGACAGTGTCTCTGTCCTAGTTTACGCCATCTTCTGGTCCTCAGCTTTTTGGGGCACTGGATTACCTTGTTGCTTCTGCTACCTGCTCACATGGCAGTGTCAGATTTTGTGCTATGTGCCCCTAACGTCATCGCTGTGGGCCCAAGCCTAAAGCTCAGGAGGGATCACACTCTGTTGACAGTGCCCCTCTTCCACCCAGACCTCCTGAAGCACAAGCACAGGAGTATTGGTGAGAACTCCCGCAGCATCTTCAGCCTGGCCTAAGCCCTTGTCTCTGGAGCCTAGGAGCAGTAGTGGCTGGTCTTTAGGGAGCTTTGAGTGTTCTGCCCCTCTGGTCCCCTCCACAGCCAGGCAACCCTAAGGGAGGGTCTGGAGGTTCTTGTGACTCCAAGAAAGCCAGAAGCAGCTTCCAGGCCTGAGGAAGACCCTGGGAGCCCTGCTCCAGCCCCCTTTCCAGACCCTTTCACTTCCTCCCTCCTGGTCGCCATTCTCTTTGACTTCCTACACTGGATGATGGACTCCTAGTGGGTGGGGCTCAGGCTGGGCTTGGATTTCAGTTGCACCCTTTCTCTGACCATAGCAGTTTTTTTAGCTTCTCTAGCCTTGTTCCCACTATGAACAGAGGGTAGCTCTCCCTTTTGCTGAGCTCCTCAGAGATTGAAGGATATAGATATTTGCCTCGTGCCCAGCCAGCGGACGTGAGTACCAAGCTCTTGCCCTCCTGCCCAGCCTGGTTGAACTAAGGTGAGAGCGTGAGAGGCAGAGTGCATAATAGTAATTAATGGCAGAGTCTGTGAGCGAACAGCCTTGGCCTCCATAGTGCTCTGTCTTCCTGGCCAGGTATAAACCTCTGTGCCGCACTTTTCTCACCTGTGAGATGGGGTGAACATGCATACACATATGCTAATATGTTCTAGTTATATCAAGATAATTAAAAAGAATTTATCTGTGCAAATCTTGTGAGTTCTCTTTTATTTCCTTTTTAATTTTTTTTTTTTTTTGTTGTTGTTGTTGTTCTGTTTCTTTTTTTTTTCAATATAGGGTTTCTTTTTCTAGCTCTGGCTATCCTGGAACTTGATCTATAGACCAGGCTGGTCTTGAACTCACAGAGATCCATTGGCTTCTGCCTCTGCCTCTGCCTCCCGAGGGCTGGTATTAAAGGCATGTGCCACCACCATCTGGCATGCTATTACTTTTAAATGAAAAGGTGCTGCAGCCTTTGGGTGTGCAAACCTCAGTTAGAGATGGGTGCATGCGCATTCTTCACTCCTCCATGGCCAGGGAGACTCATTACTAATATAGCAGAAATACAGTGAGCTTTAGGCTGAGTGTGGTGGTGCACGCCTTTAATCCCCATACTCAGGAGGCATCTCTATGAGTTCAAGACCAGCCTGATCTACCTAGCAAGTTCCAGGCTAGCCAGAGCTACACAGTGAGACCCTGTCTCCAGAAAAAGAAAAGAAATACTGCCTCAGGGGCTGGAGAGATGGCTCAGAGGTTAAGAGCACTGGCTGTTCTTCCAAAGGTCCTGAGTTCAATTCCCAGCAACCACATGGTGGCTCACAACCATCTATAATAAGATCTGGTGCACTCTTCTGACCTGCTGGCTCACATGCAGGCAGAACACGGTATACATAATAAATCTGAAAGAAAGAAAGACTGCCTCAGTTGCCCTGGCCCCATCTCTCTCTTCTACTGTATCTCTGTCTCTGTCTCTGTCTCTCCACTCAGGCCCTAAATTCTTTCCCCTTTCCTTCCCCCAGATAAATCTCTCCATATCAGGAAGAAAGAGAGAGGAGGGAAAGAAATACAGTGAGGGGCTAGAGAGATGGCTCAGTAGTTAAGAGCATTCACTGCTCTTCTGAAGGTCCTGAGTTCAAGTCCCAGTACCCATATAGCAGCTCACAACTGTCTGAGCTGTCTTCTGGTGTGCAGATGCACATAGAGATAAGGTATCCATATACATAAAATACATTAAAATCTTAAATAAATATATTTCATTAGATAATTAAGATTATTTTTTGAGCCAGGTGGTGATGGTGCACGCCTTTAATCCCAGCACTCAGGAGGCAGAGATAGGGGAACACTGAGTTCGAGGCCAGCCTGGTCTACAAAGTGAGTCCAGGACAGCCAAGTATACGCAGAGAAACCCTGTCTCGGAAAAACAAACAAGCAAGAATTTTTTTTTTTAAAGTACAGTGAGGCATATTCAGGGCATCCTCATGGGTTCCTTTTTTTATTTGTTTTTATTTTTTATTGTTTTATTGTTTTTTTGAGACAGGGTTTTTTCTGTATAGCCCTGGCTGTCCTGGACTCACTTTGTAGACCAGGCTGGCTTCGAACTCACAGAGATCCACCTGCCTCTGCCTCCCAAGAACTAGGATTAATGGCGTGCGCCACCACACCTGGCTTCCTCACGGGTTCCTTTAAGGTGCCCTTTGCTGGGCAACAGATAGGCATGGGACCAGCTCCATCTTTGGACTCTATTGTGAACACAAACCCTAGAGGCATCAGGGGTGGGGATTGTTACCACAGTCTTCCCTACATGCCCTAGGGAAAAGTGACTTAATGACTGATTTCTGAACTTCAAGGCACATTTCAACATGAATCTAGCTAGATGTAATCTGTCCCCAAGTTGTCTACACTGCTTTTTTTTTTCTTTCTCTTCTTCTTCTTCTTCTTCTTCTTCTTCTTCTTCTTCTTCTTCTTCTTCTTCTTTTTTTTTTTTTTTTTTTTTTTTGTCTACACTGCTTTTGTCACCTTTTGTTTCTAGCCAACTCCTGGAGTCCCTACCCTCTTTCAGGTGCTGTGCTGGCCATGCTCATCAACAGTTGTGCGTGGGCACTAGTTTTTAGTGTGTTGCTGTTCTAAGGTAGCTTTGAAAGATTAGTCTTAACAATAAAGTATGTAGCCCTACAGAGTGTGACCCAGATGGCAAGATTTCAAGCACAGTAGCTGGTCACTAGGCCTTAGGTCAAGTATGTATAGGATGCATCAAAGGCCTTCCTGGCTCTTTGCAAATTTTGATGACAAGGCCTGCATTTAGGGACATCTTCATCTCAGCTGGTATCAGTTTGTAGGCCTATCAAATGCCACTTTCAGGAAGAGGAAGGCTTTGGCAGTGTCAGGGCTCAGGAGTTTGTTTGTGTGTTGCTTGCAACCACAGTGTTGCTTGCAACCACAATAGGAAGCATAGTTGGGTAGAAGGGAGATTTGGGGCAGGTGACCCTTACAGCCATGGTCTGGAAAAGGTGATCTGGAACCTAAGGAATGAGAAGAGCATCTGTACCCACGGAAGGCGTCTGGGTACTATAGCAGGACTCTTGGACCTGCCAGCAATATAAATAATGACACGGAGACTTACTAATATTTTAAAGCTTAGACCTTTTGCTTGGCAGTCTCCCAATTACTCTAGCTGTATCCTGGCTAATCCTGGCACCACAACATGCCAGGTGGCCAGACCTACCTCTCTGTTCCACTCTGGTTCTTGTCTGTTCACACCTGTGTCCTCTGGTGGATCTCTGCCTCTGATTTCTTCTCCCAGAATCTTTAGCCCAAGGCTACAATGGCTATAGGGCCTGCTAGATGTGGTCACTTAAGAATTAGCCACTGTTCCTGCCACTAACAACAGCAGCAATATCATAAGGGCCCCCATTTGCCCTACACCTTGTTCATGTTCCAGGCTCTCTGCCCAACACTTACATATCACCTCCTTTAATCCTCATGTTGACCTTGTGAAAGAGACACTGTTGTGGACTCAACTTATAGCTGGCTTGTAAGATGGCAGGAGGAAGGATCAGAGAGGACAATGGTCCTTGAACCCCAGACCTGATGCTCTTTATCTCAGTGTCTGTCTGGAGCCAGGACCACATTCGAAGTGAGGTTTTTATACCAAAACATGCCTGCCCAATATGTCAAGATCTATCATCTGCTCTAATAGTAAAGTAACAGTCTATAATTAGTACAGTCTCAGGGATGACATAATCATGTGGCTATAAGCATTGTGCCCAAAGTTAGAACCCTCAGGCTGGATGTGATGGGGTAGAGGATATGAACCTATAATTCAGTCCTTAGAAAGCCCATTGGTTTGGCAAGAATTGGTTATTAAAGGAGCTAAAAAAAAAAAAAATCTTGTGCCATGTTCAAGGGGTATAGTTAGAAAGACATAGTTGGTGCGTTCATTTAGCTGGGAACCACATATATGATATAGGGGAATAAACTGATTTTGTTGGTTTTTGTTTGGGGTTTTGGCTGGGTTTTTTGTTTGTTTGTTTGTTTGTTTTGATAGAGAGTTTCTCTGTGTAGCCTTGGTTATCCTGTACTCACTTTATAGACAAGGCTGGCCTCAAACTCACAGCGCTCTGCCTGCCTCTGCCTCCCAAGTGCTGGGCTTAAAGGCGTGCGCCACCACAGCTGGCCCTTGGTTTTCTTTTGTTGCTATTTTAAAACAGGGTCTCTCTGCATAACCTTGGTTGTTCTAAAACTTACAATGTAGACCAAGCCGACTTCAAACTCACAGTGATCTGCCTGTCTCTGCCTCTGGGATTAAAGGCATGGACCTCCATAACTGGTTTCACATTATTCTTTCATGTTATTAAATAAAATACTTACTTTGTGTCTACTATGTCCAGAACATTGAGATGGGTTTTGGCGGCACTAAGTAATAAAGACCTTGTTCTAAGAGTCACCCCTTTTGTTTTCACTGTCTCTGATACAAAAGGGTCTAAGGAAGAGTCCCTGGGCACAAGGGCAATGAGAGAGAGAGTAAAGAAAGGTCATTTTTACATACCTTTACTAATTATAGTAACTAAGATAGGCATGGTGGTGCACCATGCTCATAAAACTGACACTTGGGAGCCTGAGGCCTGAGAATTGCTGCAAGTTCAAGGCCAAGGTCCCATTTCCAAAACAGTACATTTACCATAACTGTGATAGTTAATCTTCATCGTCAGCTTGACTGTATTTAGAATCACCATATAAACATGCTTCCACATGTGCCTGGGAAGATGTTTCCAGGAAGGTTTGCCACCATGACTTAGTTCCCTCCATGGTGGTCTGTCCTCCTACTGAGACTGTAAGCCATAAGAAACGCATCCTTCTTGAGTTGCTTTTGTGTGAGACATTTTTGTCATGGCAACAAGAACAAAAAAATAATATAACTAAATACGGAGGTTAGGATCAGATGTTGACAACAAAATAACTGGCACTCATATTTAGGAAGAATATAAGTTGGTATTATGGTCTGAATGCATATTTGCCTCCTCAAATTCATAGGTTGAAACCCAGTACCAAGGTCATGGCATTAAGATGTGGACCTTTGGGATGTGGATAGATCACGGTGGTGCTACACTTATGAATGGAACTTATCCTCTCATAAAGAGGCATGACGGCCAGTAAGATGGCTCAGTAGGTAAAGGCCATTTGCCACCAAACCCAGTGACCTCAGTTTGATCCCCGGGACTCATAGGGTACAGGGATCTCTGATCTTCACACATGCACCATGACACACATGCACAGTGACACACATGCACAAACACACTGTAATTTTTAAAAAGGAAGTATGAAGCCCTTCTGTTCTTCTACCATGTAAGGTTGCAAAGAGAGGATGCTATTTTTGGATGCAGAGAACAAGCTGAATATGCTGGTGCCTGGGTCTTGGCTCCCCAACCTCCAACAATGTCAGAAATACATTTTGTTGTGTATACACTGTCTAGTCTAAGGTGCTTGTTGATAACAGTGCAGGTGGACTAAGGCAGTTGATGTAACCTTGCTGGAAAACTGGGTATAACCTTATAGAGCCCAATGGTTCCATTCCTTGGCATGCTCATGACACAAGAAATGTAAAAAAAAAAAAAAACAACTTTATTGATTCCTTGTGAATTTCACATTATGTATCCCAGTACCACTCATCTCTCATCCCCTCATATCTGCCCTTCGCCCTTGCAACCTCCCCTTGAAAATAAAACACACACAAGTAAACAAAAAACAAGGCATAAAAACCATCTCATCACCTAGGCCCCCTACGCAGATGTAGCAGATGGGCAGCCCTGGCTTCATGTGGGTCTCTCTCTTAGTGAGGGGAGCAGGGTCTGTCTCTGACAATGGACTCTGTTGCCTGCTATTTGATAACGTTCCCCTGGCAGGGCTGCCTCTCCAGGCCACAGGGGAAGAGGATGCGCTCAGTCATGATGCGACGTGATGTGCTGGGGTGGGTTGGTGGTGGTGGGGCTCCCCTTTTCTGATGAGTAGGGGAGGGGGAGGGGGAAGAGGGTAGGAGGGAGGAACTGGGAGGAGAGGAAGAGAGGGGCCTACTATCAGGATGTAAAGTGAATAAATAAATTAACTGATAGACAAACAACCATCTCATCATGGAAGCTATAGTGTCACTGAGTGTCCCGTAGTACATCCCTCTGTCCACATATCTTCACTTGCAAATGTTCATTGCAGCAAGTCATCACTCTGGCCCAAGATCTCTGGCTTCTGTGACACCTTCAATGTATCATCACTGGGACTCCTCCAGACCATGCACTGCTGCCCCGTGTTATGGAGATCCTGCAGCCCTGAATCAGCAGCAGCACTGGCCCCTTCACTCATCCCAGCCATTCACAGATGATGTAAGATTTTGGGGTGGGTCAATTCAGAAGCCTGGATCTGGCTAGGCCACCCAGTGCCACCATCTGCAGGAGACACAGTCAACTCTCCTGCTCTCATAACCTGAGTCAGCTCACCAGCACCCACGCCTCCAGAGCCTGACCCACTGTGTTGCCCAGGCGAGAGACAGGGACCAGTCTCCTGAGTACCACTCCCAATGAGGGAGCAGGGCTAACTTGTCCACTCCCATGATCCCAGGGCCAGCTTTCCCGGTTGCTGAAGGTGGAAAAGGAGAGGAGGGGGAGAGCATACCCCTATCCAAACCAGCTCAAGGGGGCGGCTCTTCCAGAGCTCCCACCTACTAGCTCACCTGCACCCCCACCGTCAGGGTCAGCTCTTCAGGGCTATCCAGGTAAGGTGTGTCTGTGTGGGGGAGGGGCTATCCTGAGTGCTGCAGCTAGTGAAGAGTGGGGCTAGCTATGCATAGCCCGTGGGCATCCACGTGGTCTCCCGTGGTTGCTCTGAACAGGGAGTCCCCGTGTTCCCTAGTGGTAATATGAGCCATGGACATGAACACCCACCCTTGCTGCTGCATAGCCATGGGCCCAGGCATGGCCCTCAGCATCAACTTAGGCTGGAACTTAATCATGGCCCCAGGTGGCAAGAGCTGGCCACTCACTCACAACAGGCTATTCCTCTCCACCCTCGAGTTTCCAGTTCCATCTCTCTTCATAATGTTCAAGCTGTTCCACTTCTCTTTCTCTACCACCTGACATATATCGACCTTGTGATGCGGGCCCCTGGGTGGTATCCTTCATCTGTGCTGGGTGGCATGGCAGCAAGTGGGTGTCTGTGGCCTGCTTGTGCCATGTGCTGGAGGGTTGGTCTGTGCGTGGCATGGCGGTGCACAGGTCTCTGTCTGTCTTCCTCTTCCCTCCAACCTGCTGTGCTGCCTGGATTTGATTGACTTGATTTTTATAAGTCCTAGGCATAGGACAGTTTTGGCCACCGAGTCAGGCATCCAGCTAGGATAAACAAAGGACTCCCACCTGCTCTGCCCCTGACTGATATAAGAACACCAATACCAACAAGGTGTCTCTTTGTCCCTTGCCAGAGGCTTGTGAAATGTTTCTAAACACCACATTATTTATAATAGCCCCAAACTGGATCCAACCCCAAATGGCTATCCATAGT
>OU015742.1:17756782-17766970 GCA_907169655.1 Acomys percivali | reverse complement strand
CTATCCAAACTGTCATTCTGTCTACCATGAGGTTAAACATGCGCCACCTCTGTGCACTCCCACCACTATGACAGTGACACGGACAGTCTGCCTATCTTAAGTAGGGTTACTTCTGCTATGATGAAATACCATGGCCAAAGTTAGGGTGAAAAAAATGTGTTTGGCTTATACTACCACATCATAGTCCATCACAGAAGGAAGTCAGGACAGGAACAAACAGGGCAGGAACCTAGAGGAAGGAGCTGATGCAGAGGCCATCAAAAAGTTCTACGTACTGGCTTTTTCCTCATGGCTTGCTCAGCTGCTTTCTTATAGAACCCAGAACTGCCAGTCCAGGGATGGCACCACATGAAATGGGCTGCCATTCCCCATCAATCACTAACTTAAGAAAATGATTTACAGGATTGCATATAGCCCAATCTTTTTTTTTTTTTTTTTAATTGTATATGAGTACTTTATCTACTGAAGAGGGCATCAGATTACGTCACAGATAGATGGCTGTGAGCCACCATGTGGTTGCAGGGAGTTGAACTCAGGACCTCTGGAAGAGCAGGCAGTGCTCTTAACCACTGAGCTATCTCTCCAGTCCCCCCTCCACCCCCCAGCCCAACCTTCTTCTTCTTCCTTTTTTTGTTTTTGTTTTTCGAGACAGGGTTTCTCAGCGTTTGAATACACAGTGCACAAAAAAAACATCCTTCAACAGCTGTAGTCATTAGAGGTGAGGGAGACTGAATTGAGAGAATGTCTTCCTAAGATTGGGCTAGATGGACATTTTCTCAATTCAGGCTCCCTCACCTCTGATGACTATTGCTGTTGGAGGATGGTTTTTTGTGCACTGTGTATTCAAATGCTGATTTCTGTATGCAGAGATCTGGTTACAGGTGGCCTTTGGCACTGTCATTATTATGAAGCATCTCCTGTCTTGATAAGTGATAAACATTGTTTTCCAACACCTTCTGATTGGTTAAATAAGGAATTGAACATACAATAGTTGGGCAGGAGAGGATAAGGCAGGACTTTGGGGGCCAAGGTGAGGAGTCTGAGGTGGGGACCTGGGAGTCAGGAACAGGCAGCCTGAGTCTAAGATGGCAGGTATGAGCTGCCACATGGCTTGGAAGTAGGGCAGGCATAGAAAAACCATACTTTTACATATAGCTTGTGTCAAGTTGACATAGAACTAAATCAGCATACTACCTCCCGATAGGCTGGGAATCAATGGTGTTCAGGATTGTGCACTGATGTGTCTCTGAAACTGAGTTGAAGCAATTTCTCTCTGTAAGTTGTTTGGTCAAGTATTTTGTCACTGTTATGAGAAAATTAATTGTCACATTAGTATTTAGCAATGAATGTGAAAGAATTTGCCATACACAGTGTTCATATAGCACATGTACACGAATCTCCCAGATGTGGCATTGAGTGGAATCAGTACAGAGAGAAGAGTAGGGTGTATCCATTACCAAGTACAGAAACAAGGAAAGCTGGCCTATGGGTTAGAATGGTCAACCTGGGAAGAACAGAGCTGAGAGAGAGAGCATTCTGGGTATTGGTCTATTTCCTCTTCTGCGTGCTGATTCTATGAGTGTTTTGCTTGTGTTTAATTCACTGTTGTGTAAATAAAGACCAAATGAGACCAGAAAAGCCATTTAGTCAGGACCTGAAAGATAGTCACTGTGCTGGCTAGTTTTAAGTCAACTTGACATAAATTGGAGTTATTTGGGAAGAAGGAGCCTCAGCTGAGAAAATGCTCCCACCAGATTAGCCGATGGACAAGCCTCGGGTGCTTCTTCCTTCCTTCCTCCCTTTCTTTGTTTTTGTTTTTCAAGACAGAGTTTCTATATGTACCCTTGGCTGTCCTGGAACTTGCTCTGTAGACCAGGCTGGCCTCAAACTCAGAGATCTGTCTACCTCTACCTCACAAGCGCTGGGATTAAAGGTATGTGCCACCACCACCTGGCTTCATTTTATGTAGTGATTGATGTAGGAGGGCCCAGCCCACTGTGAGTGGCTGAGGAAGCCTTGAGGAGCAAGCCTGTAAGCAGCAGTTCTGTATTAATTTGTGCCTCCAGGTTCCTGGCCTGCTTGAGTTCCTGCCTTGACTTCTCTGGATGATTGACTGACTACAAGCTGTAAGGTGAAATAAACTCTTTGCTCCCCATGTTGCTTTTGTTCATTTTTTAAAAAAAAATTATAGTTGCTGGGCATGGTGGCACATACCTTTAATCCCAGGACTCGGGAGGCAGAGGTAGGTGGATCACTGTGAGTTCGAGGCCAGCCTGGTTTACAATGTGAGTCTAGGACAGCTAAGGCTACACAGAGAAACCCTGTCTCAAAAAAACCAAAACCAGCCAACCAACCAAAAAAAAAAAATCATAGTCATAGAAACCTTAACTAAGATAGTCCCTGCATTTGGCAGGGACACAAAAGCAAGCAGTGGCTAGGAAATGTTAGGGGAGGGAGATTAAGGTCCTGTGGTGAGAGGTTGTTAGTATGGGGAGTACAGAAGTGAGGTGTCATGGCTGGCTGGGCACATACTTGGTGTTTTTGGTGGG
Organism: Acomys percivali; assembly: GCA_907169655.1. Lineage (NCBI taxonomy): Eukaryota > Metazoa > Chordata > Mammalia > Rodentia > Muridae > Acomys > Acomys percivali. The sequence goes on along the minus strand of OU015742.1, from coordinate 17,764,421 downwards.
TCCTGTTCCTAAGAGATGGAGCAGTTGGTTGGAGGTTAGGAGCTGACATCTCTCGCTCTGGGCTGATTTGGCCTCCTTGGCTTCCCAGAATGCTCACTGCTAGGGTTTTGTGTCAGGCTTTTATTGGCAGTTAGGAGCAGTCACTTTCCATCTGCTTGTTCACCTTCTTGGGGTGTGAGCACCGGGAAGGGCTGTAGTGCTGGACGAAATGCCATGTCCTCATTGCCTTATGTTCTTTAGCCTTCCCTGACGTCAGAGGTGCCTGCCTGTGCAAATGAGTCTATGGCCAGCAGCCTCTCCTTCCAGCTTCTTCAAGTCTGTGCTACATCATACATGTCTCAACAGAGAGGCAAATATCAATTATTCTGTGCCCATTGTCTCCCAGACTGACATATGAGGATGCTGTGAACAGGGAACCTTGTATCTGAGCCTACCACCCAGCTGCTGTGGGACCTGCACGCTAGTTCAGTTGGCCATGCCCTTTACCTTGGTTTACAGTTCTTCCTCTTAGTAAAAGCTAATTCCAGGGTCCACACCCAGCCACCACGTTCCCCAAGTAAAGGAGGATGCCAGGCACTCGAACTCACAACCTTGGAAAGTTGTTCAGACTACCCAAGCGCTGTCTTTGGGACTTTGCTAGACAATCCTATAAGAATGGTTCTCCAGGATTCCAGTTCCCTTTCAAATTGCCCATTAGATGCTGACTGACCTGATTTCTTCTGCAGAGCTTCCAGGCGCTGGCTCCTTATGCAGGAGGCTGATGTAAACGAACAGCTAATTAGTTACCTGACCCTTCTAGAACTCTGGTCAGGGTCCTGGCAGGTGTACAATTGCATTTAGCTTTATGTTAACTCTATACTTAACCTTTTATTCTGTTAATCTTGATGTAATTTTTCTTCTCATTAACTTTGACTCTTACTGTTCCCCACAAGGTCGTACAGTCATTATCCCCTGCCTTACGTTCTGGATCTTTGCCATCTGTTAAAGACCCTCCTCTGAGGCACTTTGCTGCCCTACTTGTTGGCCTTTTGTCAGCTTGAAACAGTTAAAGAGAGCTTGAGGCCCCCCAAGTCCCTGTAGGCAGTTTGGGTGACCTCTAAAAGGGGGACTAATGGGCCATGGGCCATCTACCTCATCACGCTTTTGGCCACTCTGGGTTTTGTTTTGTTTTGTTTTGTTTTTTTTTTTTTGGAGACTCAGCACAAAAGCAGCTGGGTTGAAGCCTTCTTTTCAGCAGTTAACCCTTCTGCCTCATCAGTGCTCAAAAAAAAAATCCCCAGGAGAAATCGCAGATCAGCTTAACATCTTTCAGGACCAACTTGATTCTTTGGCTGCCACAGTACTCCAGGACTAGATGTGACCACTGCGGAGGAAGGCATCTGTGCTCTGCTCCAGGAACGATGCTGTTTCTGCACCAATAAATAAATCCTAACTGGTTTGAGATGGGGGTCCAAAGACTCACCCAAGACTTCCTCAGAGGCCTTGATGAAAGGTCAAAGGGACCTTAACTTCTGTATCCTTGTCCAGGAATGGACTTGGTGAGGCTGGTGAGACTGGAGCCTTTGCCTTGGAGGAGTTGAGGTTGAGGTTTCTGGGGGCTGTTATCTGTCCTAGGGCAGCTGTATCTGAAGCATCCTGTATTCTCTTTGGCAACACTGTTTGACTTAGCTCCCTGCTGGCCCTGGCTATCCCTCCCCATACCACATATGGAATATAAGATGCTATAATTCTTTTTCTTTTCTTTTTTTTTTCTTTCTCACTTTTTTCTTTAATTTCTTTCTTTCTTTTTTTCTTTTAAACAGGGTTTCTCTGTGTAGCCCTGGCTGTCCTGGAACTTACTATGAGAGATCTGCCTGCTTCTGCCTCCTAAGTGCTGGGATCAAAAGGTGTGCCTCACCACAGCAGGCTGCTATACTTCTTTTTTTTTTTTTTTTAAAGATTTCTTTATTTATTATGTATACAATATCCTGCCTGCTGGCCATTATAGATGGTTGTGAGCCACCATGTGGTTGCTGGGAATTGAACTCATGACCTTTGGAAGAGGAGTCGGTGCTCTTAACCTCTGAGCCATCTCTCCAGCCTTATGCTTCTTAATAAACTTGTTTGGTGTGAGAAAAGGTTTATGAACCAGGCTTGGTAGCACATGTCTTGCACTTAGGAGGCAGAGGCAGGTAGATCTCTGAGTTCAAAGCTAGCCTGGTCTACAGAAGGCATTCCAGGACAGCCAGGGCTACACAGAGAGACCCTGTCTCGAACACCCCTCCCTCTCAAAAAGAAGCTTTGTGCAATACCTGCTGACCTCAGCTTTTCTCTCCTCTATCTTTCGCATCCTCTGGCACCTCCCCAACAAGATCCTGTCACTGAAGAATGACCTGCTAGTCCAAGTCACACAGGGACAAGACAAAAATGCAACCACAAGCCTCTTCCTATACAGAGGGACTCTGGCCAGCTCAAGTGTGGCAAGCGTGGCTCTGGCAGGGTTTGCCAGCCTTTCCGATTCCCTCTGCCTTGCTAGGTTACATTCCTAAAGCTAGCCACCAAGGTCTATTCCCTTATTTGGCCACTTCCTCCTCCTGAGGCTGACTACCAGGGTCTAGCTATTAAAGTATTGGGGAGTCCAGCAATTAAAACTCCCCTTTCCTCACCTAATTAACATGCCCAACTAAAATTAAACACCTCGCCCTAATATGGGGTTTTCCCTTGTCCCTTTACAAACTGCCATTATCTTATGTGAAAGGTCTGTCTCCTCTCTGTCCAAACACCTCCCACCCTCACCCCGTCTCCCTTGTTTCACCCTCTATCTCCTGCCTTTGTCCCTCCTGCCAACAGATCCCCTTTGTGCTGAGAACTTGGTCTTGGGGGTCCTGAGCTGATACTTTTCCTTTTACTATATATAGGCCTTTGGCACCCCTCCACTCTGGCTGCTCCCCTCGGTCACTTCCTTTCTCATTATCCCTGTACTTGAGGTTTCACCATGTCTTTTAAATACCTTACTTCCTGAACTTTCCCCTGTACCAAACAAAATGCTGCACACAGGCTCCCGCAATGGCTCTCACCCGACCACGCCTCCCTTTGCTCCACTTGTTTCTGACTCATCTGCAAAAGGAACTTTTAGATGCTGCGGAGAAACTTCATCCCTTCCATCCCAGGCCAGGCGCAATTCTTCCCATCAGTCCTCTCCTTTCTCCTATTTCCGTCCTCCAATGCTCCGTGGCTCCCTGATGCTTCTGCTAGCCCATTTTGGTGCAGCACTCTTGGCAATGGACTAGTGACCATCACCCTAAATCAACTCTAGAGCCACTTCCTTTCAAGGACTCACTCTGTCTCTCACTTCTCCTCCTCCCCCTCCCTCCTGCTTCCTGGACAAGCTCTCAGTTTCACTCTTACCAAATCATCTGCTTACAGCCTTTGTAGTGATTATTTCTCAAAACTTTTCTTCTGCTAAATGACTAGAGGGCCGGGCGTGGTGGCGCACGCCTATAATCCCAGTACTCGGGAGGCAGAGGCAGGTGGATCGCTGTGAGTTCGAGGCCAGCCTGGTCTACAAAGCGGGTCCAGGACAGCCAAGGCTACACAGAGAAACCCTGTCTCGAAAAACCAAAAAAAAAAAAAAAAAAAAAAAAAATGACTAGATGACCTCCTCTTCAGCAACCTTGAACTAACTCCTTCCAAGAACAGCCCTCCTCAGCAGAGAACAGCTATGAAAGAAGCCATGCACCCCCATACACACCCTTTAGGGTTTGGAATGGTAGAGTGTTTTCCCTTTAAAACAGTATTCACATGAGACAACAGAAAACCCTGCTTGACTTTCCTTTGCTCACTGAGACAGCCCATCTTGCCTTGGACAGGCAACTCTGGAAGGCTGAGTGCTGCAGTCATTTCCCCACCCCTAGAAAGGGGTGAAGCCCTCCTTTTCCTCTGACAGACTGCTCAGCTTCCCTCAGTAGAGAGACTGCCCTTTGGCTGTGCATGCCAATCAACACAGTCCTGACTATCTGTTGAAGATCAGACACTTGTGTTTTTCTGCCTTCCATCTCTTTAAGCTGCCTCAGAAACCTAACATTCCTCCCAGGCTCCTTCATCTTTTCAACAGGGTCTCACTCTGTATCCAAGGCTGGCCTGGAATTCATCATGTGTCCCAGACTAACCTTGAACCTGCAGCAATTTTCCTGGCTTGACCTATTCAGTATTGGAATTACAAGCATGAGCCTCAACACTCACAAACCTGAGGTTTTGGGTTTTGTTTGTTTTTAATGATAGTAAATCAAGCTGTTGATGTCACTTAGTGTTCTATGGCAGTCTCCTCAGAACTGAGGTGCTTCCTCCCAGAAGGAGGGGAGATCCACGAAACTCCGGAAGTAAACAAACTTTACTTGTCTGAGAAAGCTGAAACTTTCAAGGTTTCCTAGGGCCCTGCCCCTGGGCTTAAAGGAGGGTGCCACTATGCCTAGGAGAGCTCAGATCTTAACCACTGCAAGCAGGAAGCAGAGAACACACCGGGAATGGCAGGAGTCTTTTGAAACCACAGAGGCACACCTCAAATAAGGCTACACTTCCTAATCCCTCCCAACCACCAACTAGAGACCAATTATTTAAACATAAGAGGCCAGGAGGCTCATTCTCACTCAGGCTACACACCCTCCAACTCAAGCGTCACAAATTGCTTATCTTTTTCTTCCATGACTTACTGTTACATGGCTACTCACGTGAAACAATTCTGCCATTATTACTTCTAGAACTTGTTAACCTATACTTATGAATGTCTGTCCTGGCCAAATGCTGCTTGCAAAGGGGTTTTAACCTGGGAGGTAGGAATCTCTTCCCTTTGCACTTTTTTTTTTTTTTTTTTTTTTGAGACAGGGTTTCTCTGTGTTGCTATGGCGGTCCTGGACTCGTTTTATAGACCAGGCTGGCCTAGAACACACAGAGATCCACCTGCCTCTGCCTCCCGAGTGCTGGGATTAAGGCGTGTGCCACATGCCCAGTCTTACGTTCTTTATGGGGTTGGGACATTCTACTCAAAGACAAGCTCCTGGATCTCAGTGGGTGTGGCAGGCTGGCTGTTACCTGTATTCTAGGTTAGCACAGGGCAATATCCCCCATGGATATTTAGCTTTAAAACAAGCTGTCTTAATTTGTCCTAGTTTGGATTTAAATTGTTCCCAGGTTGTAGTTAAGCATCATGGTGAGTGATTTAAAGGAGGAATCACTGCCACTGTTGTCACTGCCACCAATGCCAAGCAGCGCATGGATTGGAGGGAGGGCATAGGAGGGGGATAGAGGGTGCCTAGAGCTGCCTGTGCTCAGCTGCTGAAGCTGTTTTGTGGACTCATGGAGTTCAGCCTGAAGTTTCTATGACAAACCCATTTTGGCTAAATTTCACAGCAGACACCCTTGGGGTATCTGACAATTGAGGTTAAGACCTGGCATTGTCCTGGACTCTCTTTGTAGACCAAGCTGTCCTTGAACTCACAGCGATCCTCCTGCCTCTGCCTCCTGAGTGCTGGGATTAAAGGTGTGCGCCACCACTGCCCAGCTGTGGGTTGTTTTTTTTTTTTTTTTAAAAAAAGATTTATTTATTTATTATTGCATGTACACCTGTGGGCCAGAAGGGGGCATCAGATCATGTTATAGATGATTATGAGGCACCATGTGGTTGCTGGGAATTGAACTCAGGGCCTTTGGAAGAGCAGCCAGTGCTCTTAACCTCTGAGCCATCATTCCAGCCCTTCTGGGTTGGTTTTTTGAGACAGGGGTTCTCTGTGTAACAGAGCCCTGGCTATCCTGGACTCCTTTTGTAGATCAGGCTGGCCTTAGACTCACTGAGATCCAACCTCCTCTGGCTCCTGAGTGCTGGGATTAAAGGCACGCACCACCACTCCCTGCTAGAGGAACTGAGGTTTCTCTTCCCAGATAATTCTAGCTTGTGTCAAGTTGAAAACACAAAATCAGGAAGGATAGTATGTGAACATAAAAATTTTAACTCTGAGTTTGCCAAAGTTGAATAGAAATGAAAGTCCATTGGGAATCTTGTTAAAAATGCAGGTTCTAACTTATGGAGTCTTGGCTAAGGACTGAGACATTTCTGACGAGCTCTTTTTCTTTCTTTCTTTCTTTTTTTTTTTTTTTATTAATTTATTCTTGTTACATCTCTATGGTTATCCCATCCCTTGTATCCTCCCATTCTTCCCTCCCTCCCATTTTCCCCTTATTTCCCTCCCCTATGTCTGTGACTGAGGGGGATTACCTCCCCCTGTATATGCTCATAGGGTATCAAGTCTCTTCTTGGTAACCTGCTGTCCTTCCTCTGAGTGCCACCAGGTCTCCCCCTCCAGGGGACATAGTCAAATGTGAGGCACCAGAGTACATGAGAAAGTCATACCCCTTCTTTTTTTTTTTTTTTTTAAATAAAGACAAAGAACAATGATTGAATATGGGTGTATCTCTTATAGAACCCCATGGTGTGATCTTGTCTAGCTGGCTGAATTGTTTAGTTTACATGGCAATGCAAATAATTTAGCCTGTTTGAGTTGATAGAGGTCTCTGCGGCGCTGGGTTTTTCACTACAAGCAGGAAGAGCCACCAGACTCCTGAGGAAATGGAGAGGAGCGCAAAACCAGAGCCAGAATCCTGCTGGCCATGTGACATTATCATGAGCTGATGGATCGACATTTTCCCTCAGTAGTCCAATATCATTCCTAACACCTGTATGGAGGCTACGTTGGTCAGCTTTCTACCACAACAGTGAAATCTTGAGGCAATGATGAAGAAAAAAACCAATTAATTTGGCTCATGCCTTTGTAGGCTCCAGTCCATCATCAGATGGCACATCATGACAGGAACATGTGTCAGAGGCCTTACCTCCTGTTTGTTCATAGTATCTCCCCACAACTGATGGTCAACACTGTCAACTTGATTTGAGAGCTATTATAAAGCACACTTTTAGTGTGTCTGTACATTACTTACTTTTCTTATTGTGACAAAAGCTACTCAAGGAAAGAAGGGTTCATTTCAGTTTACAGTTTGAGAGAACAGTCTATCCTGGCCAGGCAAGCATGGCGGAAGGCATGTGAGGGGATGGGCCACATGTGTCTAGAGTCAGGAGGAGGACATGAACACTGGTGCTCTGCTGGGTTTTACCTATGCATTCAATAAAGATTCAAGTGCATTGGATGATGCCTCCCACATTCAGTACTGGCCTTTCCTCCTCAGTTAAACTTTTCTTGAAACACTTTTATAGGTAATGCCTGAGGTCTGTTTATTGGAGTCGACAATGAAGACCAGTCACCAGTTTATATGGGTGTTTTTAGCCTATTGGAATTGACAATGGTGACCAGTCGTCAGTGTAGTGAGAATTTTGGTTTCTAAAACCCAGTTATGTTATGTGAATGTCTTTTGTTTTAATCCCAGGTGTGGGATATGGGGCTGCTTCAGTTTGTCCAACGCCATTATCTATGATTGCCTTGTGCTCTAGGAGGGGCATGTTTTTGTTTCCAGCTGCAGATAGTTTCATTCTGGGGACTCTGGAAAGGGAGAGGGCTGGTGGTGGTTGCTGCTCCCCCTGCTGCTGGTGGTGGTCCCTGCTGCTCCCCCTGCTGCTGCTGCTGGTGGTCCCTGCTGCTCCCCCTGCTGCTGCTGG
>OU015742.1:17734126-17756772 GCA_907169655.1 Acomys percivali | reverse complement strand
CCCTGCTGCTGCTGGTGGTCCCTGCTGCTCCCCCTGCTGCTGCTGGTCCATGCTGCTCCCCCTGCTGCTGCTGGTGGTCCATGCTGCTGGTGGTCCCTGCTGATGCTATGTTAGCTAGCTATTGCTGGTTTGCTGGATTGCTGGATATTCTAACAATAAAGACTGGTCTTGCCCCTAGGAGCCCAATGCCCCTTATGAGGAGGAAGTAATCTAAAGAGGTCTTTCCCTGACTTATTTTCTCTCCTGTTAGGCAGGGAGGGGGCTAAGGGGTTGGGAAGGTGGGGGTCAGGGGACATGGAGCGTGTTGGAAGGGATTAGGGTGGAATAAAGGTTGAAAGGATGGTAGATATAAGAACGCAATACAGTAGCCTACACACCAGTTTCTATAGTATTTCCCAAGAGGCTTCCCAAGGGTTAAGACTGGAGCATTGGCAGCACCAGATGTGGGAGTAAAATGGGAGGAGGAAACCCACGCATGCTTGGACTGAGATCTCGGGAACTTACAGAGGCAGGTTGCAGCGAGAGAACAAATTAGACACAGGTGAAGACAAACAAGCCAGAGAAAGAGATAACCAGAAGATTAGAACATATTGCCAAAGTTAGTATAAGGCCAAACAGAGTAGTTTACTCAAAGGCTAAAGAAGCCAATTGGAATTGGTCATCTTGGAGAGGAGTTTGAGCCAGAACAGCTGAGTTGAACCAGGCAAGCAGAGTTCAGAAAGAGCTAGAAAGGGTGAGCTTATTCAGCTGTAAGTCTCAGAGGCTGAAAACATTCTAGGCCCAAATTAGATTGTATGGAAGCTAGAAGCTTTCAGGATTAGGCCTAGGTTAGCAGATGAAGGCAGTAATCCTCCAAGATGACAATTAAATTAGGCAAATAAAAGTTATTTTTACACAGGACAGAATCTCAAGCAGGGCAGGAACCCAGAAGCAGGAACTGATGCAGAGGCCAAGGAGGGGTGCTGTTTACTGGCTTGCTCAATCTGCTTCCTTATAGAATCCAGGACCACCAGCCCAGGGATGGCACCACCCACAATGGGTGGGGCCCTTCCTCATTAATCACTACTTTAGAAGAGGCTTTACTCACATGGAGGCATTTCCTCAACTGAGGCTCCTTCCTCTATGATAATGCTAGCTTATGTCAAGTTGACACGAAACCAGCCAGTACAGACATTGTCCCCTTCACTGGTGTCTTGGAGGATGCTTCTTTGAGTCTAACAAAAAAGTATCTAAGATAATATCATTTTTTATTCTCCAATGATGCTCTAATGTAGCTGCAAAGGAAACTCAGAGGTTTCCACTCTCTTAGGAGATGAGAAGTGACTCACTGGAAGCCAAGGGAAGACTGTGGGCGCTAAGTGGCTTCTAAGAGCTCTCTTTCCTGCACAGTCCTGTGACCCTCCAGCCTGTTTGGTCCTCATTGACAATACTTCTCTTTCCTTTCTTTAATTTCTGATGTGTATGAGTGTTTCACCTGTACGTCTATCTGTGTACAATGGGTATGCCTGATCCCTATAGAGATCAGAATAGTGTGCCATGATCTAGAATTAGAGTTATGAAGTCGGTGCTTGTAATCCCAGCACTCAGGGAGGCAGGGTCAGGTGGATCTCCGAAAGTTCGATGGCAGCCTGGTCTATAAAGTGAGTCCAGGACAGCCAGAGCTACACAGAGAAACCCTGTCTTGAAAGATCACGAAAGAAAGAAAGAAAGAAAGAAAGAAAGAAAGAAAGAAAGAACGAAAGAAAGAAGTGGATAGTTGTGTGATCAACAAGAGCTCTTAACCACTAAGTCACATCGCCAGCTCTATTGTACCCTTTAAAAGACCCTACTGTAGCCAGGCGGAGGTGGCACATGCCTTTAATCCCAGCATTCAGGAAGTTAAGAGGCAGGCAGATCTCTATGAGGTCAAGGCCAGCCTTGGTCTACAAAGTGAGTCCAGGACAGCCAAGGCTACACAGAGAAACCCTGTCTCAAAAAAACCAAAAAGAAAAAAGAAAAAGAAATTACATAGTGAACACATGTAACCACTCAGACCAGGAAACATTACCAGTTTCTGGGGCTCTGAGACAGACCACTAGGCAAAATACCTGTTTTTTTGTTTGTTTTTTCGAGACACGGTCTCTCTGTGTAGCCTTGGCCGTCCTGGACTTGCTTTGTAGACCAGGGTGGCCTCGAACTCACAGTGATCCACCTGCCTCTGCCTCCTGAATGCTGGGAATAAAGTGCGCCACCACTGCCTGGCTAAAACACCTGTTTTATAAGCCTGACAATCTGGGTTTAATCTCTGGGCATACAAGATGCAGAAAAGTGACTCCACAAAATCATCATCTTCCACACGGGCACTACGGCATAAACACATGCCCCATCTTCTGGGGTTTTCCCTCCCAATAAATCTCTGTGTGAGGTTTGTCGTGCAATGTGACTTTGTGGTCTTCTTTGGCTCTCTGACTGCCAGGATAACTTTCCCTTCAGAGCTGTAACATATTTTTGGTGCCGAAACTCGGCATAGGCTCTCCTGGTGCTTGTGCTCCCCCTCACGGACTGAGCTGCACTGGGACCTTATTCCTCATCTCCAGTCCACCTGCAACACTCATCCTCCTGGATCGCTGATTGCTCAGCACCCACCCACCAGCAATAATTCGCTAAGTTTCCCTTTTGGTCGGTGTAAACGTTTTCCTGAGTCCAAGGAAGTGACCGTTGAATGCCCAGCACCCCTCTGGTACCCCCAGCCATAGTCTTTAAGGCTACAGCTGGCCCTTTTCATCTGACCCCATCCAACCACCCTGCACTTGGAGCTGCAAGCCTGCAGTTTCCTGAGGCCCTGCTGAGCTACTGTGCCCCTTCTGCTTTGGAGCTGCCTGAAAATCCCACAACTCCCTGAGGCCCTTGTGGCTTTTCCAACTCTGTTTCTCAACACTTCCCGGTGGGCAAGACCTTACTAGTAGAGCTAGAGTTTTCACCTTTTCCTTGTGGGCAAGACCCTACTAGGAGAGCTAGAGTTTTTATTCTTTCCTTCTGGCTTCTAGGAAAGTCCTGATACCAGGTGCTGGGCCTCTCCTCTGGCTTAGCCAGGCTCAGCCTCTGACCCCCACTAAGTGTGGTAATGACCCACTGCATGGTTTGGTCCTTGTTTGGTCTTCCCTGAGTTCTGGGCTGCAGTGATACTTTCCCTCCCCTCTCACCCACGGGAATGGTGTCCTCCATACCCTTGTTCCCCCCTGGGATGCCTCCTAGAAAAACTCCAGCCTCTACACCTGAAAGGCCCTAAATTTTATCACCTTGCCAATCAAATTTGGCCTCAATATCCCTTGGCTAATCAACCCAAATTGGCTGCCTAATGGCATCCTTGATCATATCATCTGGGACCTTTACAAATATGTGAGCAATTGGGGAAATGGATAGAAATTCCCTGTTCTCTATTTCTCTTTTCTCCAAACCCTGTTTTTGTTGGTCTCTCCCTAACCTGCGCTTGGTGTAAGTGTCCTGCCAGGCACATACTCCTTGCTGGATGGTGCATCTCTTAGCTCCTCCCTGCACTGTCCTGTCTATAGCCAGACCTCAAAAAGTTTCTATCTCTAAGTCTTCTGTGTTCTCAGCTTACTGGATTTAGTTTCATGAGGATCTGGGTGTCTTTTAGGTATGAGTGGCACTGGACTATTGTTTTATGCTGTCCCACTTCAATTAAGAGCTGGTTCTGAGGTTGGAGTATGGTTCCTCCTCCTCTAGACCCAAGCATGCTCGTTTAAAGGCTTCCTCCAGCATCTCTGTCCCACATCAGGCGAGCCACCTGACTCCATGGCAAACAAACAAAGGGAGAGAATATTCACAACAGGGACTATTGCTACTCATCTCATATCTTTAGGTTTTAGTTTAACTCTCTAAAACTTTTGCTGAACACATTGGGTATGATTAAAACCCTGTAAAATCTCTAAGGAAAGGGGTGACTCAAAATTCGTAACACTAGGGTTGACAGTTAAAAATCTATACACAGGTAAGCTGGGCGTGGTCGCGCACGCCTTTCATCCCAGTACTCAGGAGGCAAGAGGCAGGTGGATCGCTGTGAGTTCGAGGCCAGCCTGGTCTACAAAGCAAGTCCAGGACAGCCAAGGATACACAGAGAAACCTTTGTCTTGAAAAAACAAAAAGAAAAACAAAAATCTATATATAGGTATCTTAAAGGAAACACGTGGCTTGCTGTCATCCTAGCTGCTGCCCCCCATTGGAGTAGAGGGCAGACATATAGCTGACAGCCATCTTTGCCAGGGTTGGAAAAACAGCTCCTCCTAGCTGTGAGGCCCAAACTAGATGTTTCTTTCACTAGTTTTGATCACACTAATGAACCACAACCCACAGTCCTTTGTCTTCTTCTTCCTCTCTGGCTTCTTTCCCCCTCCTCAGTGACAGGCTGCCCCCACAGCCAGGGTTGAGGTAGTCCCAACCCAGGGCCCTGAATGGAATTACAATACCCCAGGGAGCATCCTTGCTAGGGATTAAGTTGTAACTTAATTCCTGGCCAGTCTCAGCAAGGCTGCCCTTAAAGTGGCAAATTATGAAAAACTGTTATTTATCCAGGATAAATTAAAAAAAAAAAAAACCCAACCCATTTCAATTTCTAGACTGCCTTACGAAGGCTTTCTTACAATATACCAATCTGGATCCCAAGACTCCAGGTGGAAAACAACTCATGAGCTATCTCTTTTCCCAGAGTTTCCCCGGTGTTAGGGCCAAACTTAAATGTCTAGAGAAAGGACCCCTGACTCCTCAGACAGAAATCTTAGCTGTGGTCTTCAAGGTGTGCCATGGGAGAGCTGAAAAGGCCCTCCAGACAAAAATACCTAATGATGTGAAGGCCTCAGCGCAGGCCAAAGCAAAAGACCAGGCTCCCTGGACCCCCAAAGCCCATGAACCTCTACTTCCCTATTTCAAACGTAGTCAGGAGAGCCACTGGGCCTGAGCCTGTCCGAATCCTTGTAAACCACACAGCCCATATCCAAGATGCCATCAAGAAAGGCATTGGGGTGTTGATTGCCAAGGCTGTCCTGGACTCACTTTGTAGACCAGGCTGGCTTTGAATTCACAGTGATCCGACTGCCTCTACCTCCTGGGTGCTGGGATTAAAGGCGTGCACTTGCACACTGTGGTCCCCACATCTCTCTCTCTCTCTTTGGTATCACAGACTGTTTTAACTCCTCGGGCACACTTTGTGGTCACATTGGATTCTGAAGACTGTAATAATACCACCCAGCCCCTATGTCTATACAGTCACAATGCCTCAGTTATTTGTGACCCTCAAGAATACCACCGTCTACCTTCTGGGTGGTCTGGAACTTGTGCCTTGGTGTTCCCTTTCCAAAACTAGAGCAGCACTTGAAGAACCCATGCCAATTCCTGTCACTGGGCTTCTAGTGGCTTGGAATGATAAAAGAGTGATTCAGGTCTCACCCTTTCCAGCAGTCCGAGGCATCACCGCTAGAGTGGCAGGAAGTACAGGCCTCATGTTTTTTTCTTTAATTATAGGAAAAGGGAGGAATGTTAGGATTCTGCTTCAGTCGGCCTACCTGTAATGTCATTGCCTTCCTCCCATTGGGTGTGGCCCTAACCAAGATTATTAAAGGACAAACGTTCCTCCTGGCTCTCCCTCTCTTTTCTCCTCCCCCTCCCTTTCCGTCTCTCCCCATGCTCATTTAATAAATTTCTTCCTATCTTATCTGTTGTATGGCACATATATTTCATAAAACATATGGCATATTCCTCGGTAAGCATCAGGCATGCTTCTAGGGCAAAGACACACATGCATGAAAAATGCTCAAACACATTAAACAAACACACACAAAAAGAACCAACCCGACTTCCAGGCCTTCACACCGCCTCCTTCAGACAGGAGGTAGATGAAGGATTTAGAATCCACCTCCTCTCGCCAGTTGCCATGGAGACCAACCTCAGGCTTTTCATTCCTTCTGGTACCAGGAATGAAGGGTCTTAGCCCAAACACAAAGGAAGAGACTGTGCTTGTACAGTGCAAATGATTGTGCGGCCCCTACGGCAGTTATAGAACCAGACTCAGGGACAAAGGCTAAGGTTAGTCGTGTCTAACGCTGGCTACCAGTGGCTTCTGGGCCTCTACAGGGCGGGAGAAAGGCGCGATTAATGAGCAGCCCGCACCCGGTAGCGAGGAGAGATTAGACGATCTCCCAGCAGAGTTCTAGGGAGAAGTGGAGCGGGCTGGCCACCCCTCTCACGGATAAGCAAGAGGGGGCGTTCTACATCCGAGTCCTTTGGACCCCTCCGCCATCGCTCCCTGCCTGCGCGAACCCCCGCCTGCTCCATTCAGCCACCCTGAATGCCTGTCATTGGGTGGCGGCGCGGTCCCTTGGCTCGAATCCGGAAGTCGATTGGACAACAGCCCTAGAGCCCGCCCCTAGCCAGCCCGGATTGGTTCACTGTACGTTGGCGCAACGGAAGAGGCGGCAGCCCGCGTGCGCCTGCGCTCCCGGGCTGCGCGGAGGCTGCGAGGCGGCGCTGGGGGGCTGGCTCGGGCGGCAACGGCGGCTGCTGCGGATGGGAGCGGGCCGGCCAGGCGCGCCTATGGAGCGCCAGGGCAGGGCTGTCGCCACCTCAGCCGTGGCCGGCGAGTCGGCGTCTGCGGAGCCCGAAGCGCGGAGGCGGGAGCCGCTCCGGCGTCGGGCGAGCAGTGCGGCGCCGCCGGGGTCGGGGGCGGAGGAAGGCGTGAGACGGGAGCGGCCCGGCTCCCTCGGCGCCTCCGCCTCGGCCGCCCGCCCGCGCGCCGAGGGCCTCCGGAAGAGGCGGCCGCGTAAGTGCCCCGGCGCGGCAGTCGTTGTTCGCGCGCGAGCGGTGCCCGCGCGTGGGCTCCCCGCCACTTCCTCCTTCCCCGCCTCCTGGGGCGTTCTTTTCCTGAGACTCCCTCTTTTTTTATTCCCTGAGAAGGCGCCTCCTCTCCCAGACCCCTTTGACTCTCCGGTACCTTTCACAAACTACGCCTTTTATATGGCGATTTCGAGCTTGTTAGAAAATGTTTCCCTCGAAGCGCCGCAGGCTTAAAATTCGACCCTGGGCTCCGTCCGCCTCTAAGCTTTTCTCGCTTTTCTTCCCGAGAGAATTCAGGTCATCTCGCACCCAGGGGTTTCCCCCATTTTCTTTCGGCCAGTTCCCTGGCTTTCCGCTTTCAGCCGTAGCATTCTGAGCTTTAAGGCATTTTCTGTGGAGTGGAGTCGACCTGTTCCTCAGTTTTACCTAGGGAGTTACTTTTTCCAGAGAGATCGGTTTCTTACTTTATTGTCTCTGTGTGTGCTCCTTGTGTATTTTCTCCCCTTTAAGGCCTTCAGGGCTGTTGTCTAGCAGCCATTACTACTGTTGAAAGTGGCAATTGTCCTGCCACTGTAATAGGAACTGAATAGCTCTATATGCAGCTAAGACTTGGTTGTCATATTACTATATGAGGAAAGCAAGTGCTTAATGTATAGACTATTGAGTTTTGGGGAAAGTGGTTTGATGTGTGAGGTCTGTATTGGATAGTCTGTGTCCAGCCTAAGATTACCCAGTTGCTTTTATCGGTGATTTGAGTCATTGGATGTAGCTGTTTTTGCCATGGAAACTTTATATATTGTCCTTTTTAACTTGCAAGAGATTTGATAATACCAGCCTCTTGGGGGAGGTGGAGGCAGAAGGAATTGAAATTTAAGACCCTGTCCTCTAAAAAAAAGAGGAGGAGGAGGAAGAAAATTTAAAGCTATTGCTGTTGTGGAGTTGTTTACTTGCTTTACATGTGCATGTGTAGGTCAGAGCAAGGTGTTCTATTTAAGACACAGAGTTGCCGAATAGCTCCAAGTTGGCCTCCTTCCTGCTCAGGGCAGTCCTGCTTCAGCTTGGGTAGTGCTGGGATCCCAGATGAGATGCTCCCATGCTGCTCTTTGGCTTTCGTCTTCCAACAGTTGGTTTGAACACAGGACTTTGTACATGCTGGTAAACGTTCTGTCTCTGAGCTTTATATACTGTCTCTAGCCCAAGCACCTGAGTTTTTGTTGTTGTTGGTTTGAAATAATCTCATTCCAGGTTGGCCTTGAACTCCTCATCCTTAAGCATACCTCCCAAGTGCTGAGATTATAGGCCTGTTCACAAAGTACCTGATTTCTCTGGCTGCCCTGGGCTGGCTTTGTAGACCAGGCTGGCCTAGAACTTCCGGAGATCTGCCTGCCTCTGCCTCCCCAGTTCTGGGATGAAAGGCATGTGCCGCCATGCCTGACATCTAAGTACCTGATTTTTAAGCAACACAGAAACATTAGTTCCTTTGTGGGTTTGTATTATATATACATGCATGTCAATACATGTGTCAGTTAGCCATGTGTAGATGGTTGTGGCCAGTGGTTACTGAATTTGGAGTGTTGTTTTGGATTAGTTGTGTGTGGGTCCAGCACAATTGAACCTTCAGAGCTCCTGGGAGGTTATGTAGTCATAGTCTGTTTCACTGACGGAGAAAAATGGTGCCTGGTGACAAGTGGCTTCTCTGGGGGAATGTAAATGTAATTTAGGATTTTAGGCTTTATGCTTCTGCTCCCCTCTACTGTTTTACCAAATTGTTTGTTTTGTTGATTTAGTCCAAACACAAACATGAGGGTTTTTTTGTGTGTGTGTGTGTTCAAGGCTGTCTTCAGAGGAAGATTTGTGACTACCAAGTATTGAGTATAAAATGACTTACAGGGCTGGGGAATGGCTTGGTCAGTAAATTGCTTACTTCAGAAGTATGAGGACTCAAGTTCAAATCACTAGAACCCAGGTGAAAAAGCTGGGTAAAGTGGCATGTGCCTGTAATACAGGGATAGCCATGTGGGAGATATAGACAGATCCCTGGAAATTCATTGGTTAGTTAGCCTTGCCTAGTTGGCAGAGTTCCAGGTCAACAAGGCATACCTTCTCAAAAAATAGAAGGCACTTGAGGAGCTACACCCACGAGCTTTAAGTTGCACTCGCATGCATATTCTCACATAAATGAATGCTGTGGAGAGTTAGAACACAGACTCCTGTGCCCACCCAGTTCAGCAGTTGGAATAAGAATTCAATGTGGGGTGCACACCTTCAATCCCAGCACTCAGGAGGCAGAGGTAGGCAGATCGCTGTGAGTTTGAGGCCTGCCTGGTCTACAAAGCAAGTCTAGGACAGCCAAGGCTACACGGAGAAACCCTTGTCTCGAAAAACCAAAAAAAGGGGGGGGGGGGAAAAGGAGAGATGGGTCAGAGATTAAGAGCACTGCCTGCTCTTCCAGAGGTCCTGAGTTCAATTCCCAGCAACTGCTTTGTGGCTCACAACCATATATAATGAGATCTGGTGCCCTCTTCTGGCCTGCAGGCATACGTTTAGGCTGGTGCCCTCTTCTGGCCTATAGGTGTACCTGTAGGCAGAACACAGTGTACATAATATTAAGATAAATCTTTTAAAAAATTGGATCTTTCCACTTCAAATAATTTAAAAAAAAAAATTGGATAGGTGAGGAAGTGCCTTTAATCTTAGCACTTCAGAGGTAAAAGCGGGCAGAGCTCTTAAGTTTAAGGCCAGCCTGGTCTACAGAGAGAGTACAGCCAAGGCTACACAGCAATCCTGATTCAAAAAACAAAAAGGATCTGACTGGGTGTGGTGCTACACCCTTTTAATCTTGGCAATTGGGAGGCAGAAGCAGGTTGATCCCTGTGTTTGAATTCAAGCCAGCCTAGCCTACAAAGCAAGTTCCAGGACAGCCAGGGTTGTTACACAGAGAAACCCTGTCTCCAAAAACAAAACAAACCCTAAAGAGGTGGTGGTGGTGGTGAGGAGAATCTGGGGAGGCTTTGAAGATGCTGTGTTAGCCAGTTAGCTAGGTGTGGTGACCCATGCTTTTAACTGGAGCACTTGGGAGGTAGAGGCAGGTGGATCCCTGTGTTAGAAGGCCAGCCGGGTCTGTAGAGTGTCAGGACAGGCTACATAGAGAAACCTTGTTTCAGAAAGCCAATAAAAATAAAACAAAAGGGGCTGGAGAGATGGCTCAGAGGTTGAGAGCACTGGCTGCTCTTCCAAAGGTCATGAGTTCAATTCCCAGCAACCACATGGAGGCTCACAACCATCTATAATGAGGTCTGGTGTCCTCTTCTGGCATACATGCAGGCAGAACACTGTATACATAATAGATAAATTTAAAAATAAATATATAAATAAAACAAAAAAGCTTATAAACTCATTCAGATCCAAGGAATTGAAGAAAATTCTGAAAAACATTTGAGTCTGTTATATTAAGGTGGTCTCAGAACTTTTTCGAAGGCACTAAGTAGACAAAAGAGTTTATTTATTTTAAAGATTTATTTATTTATACAGTATTCTGCCCACATGTGTGCCTGCCCACCACAAGAAGGTACCAGATCTCATTATAGATGGTTGTGAGCCACCATGTGGTGGCTGGGAATTGAGCTGGGGCCTTCGGAAGAGCAGATGGTGCTCTTAACCTCTGAACCATCTCTCCAGCCCAACAAAGGAGTTTATTAACTAACTAATTAATTAATGATTTGGGTCCAACCCTCCCTCCCCCAGTCTCTCTGTGTAGTCTTTCCTGTCCCCAGAACACTCTGTAGATCATGCTGGTCTCGAACTCACAGAGATCCGCCTGCCTCTGCCTCCCAAGTGCTGGGACTAAAGGTGTGTGCCACCACCACCCAGCTTTTTTTTTTTTTTTTTTTTTTTGAGACCGTGTTTCATGCTTCCCAAGCTAAAAGGTAAAGCGTCCTCTTTACCTCCTGAAGCCTGGGATTATAGGGTTTTGTCAACATGTCTACTTTATCTGGTGCTGGGGTTTGAACCCAGAGCTTTCTGCATGTTAGGTAAGTATTCTACTACATAATGAGCTACATCCCTTACTTTTTTTTTTTTTTTTTCAAGATAAGGTTTCACTGTGTAGCCTTGGCTGTCCGAGAGAGACTCACTTTGTAGACCAGGCTGGCCTTGAACTCACATTGATCTGCCTGCCTCTGCCTCCGGAGTGCTGGGATTAAATTACACTGGGCTCCATCCCTTACTTTTTGTTTCTTTCGAGTTTAAACTACCACTTATTTCCTTATCATTTTGTTGTGTATGTATATGTATGTATGTATGTATGTATGTATGTATGTATGTATGTGAGGGCACATATGGAGAGGTTAGACAACAACCTATAGGAATTGATTCTCTCCTACTTGGTGAGTCATGGGGATTGAACTTGGGTGGTTTGGTTTAGAAGCAGGCATTTGTACCCACTGAGCTATCCCACCAGCCTCTGATTTACTTGTTTTCTTTTTCTAATATGGTGTCTGATATCCCTTTTCTTTGCTTTCTTTGATTGTATGACATATCATGAAAGACTATATTTCAGATAATGAATGTGCTGAAGAAACAAATTTTGTTGTTGTTGGGGAGCTGGTCTTGGTTGTCACTCAGGCTAGTCTTGAACTCATGATTTTCCACCTCAGTTTTCTGAGTGCTAAGATTACAAACAAGAGCACCACTCCAGGATTCAAACAAGGTATTGGCTGTTCTTACATCCATTTGATCTTCTGTACTACCCAGGGATGCCCTGCTAGATGGAGAATGCAGTTTGTTGGCTGCTGAACCCTTCCAAGAGTCATAGTTCTGAGAGAAGCCTCTGAATAACTAAATAATAATTTGTCCCTACTGGAAAAGTCATCTGAGGTTAGAAATGTTTGTTTGTTTGTTTCTTTCTTTCTTTCTTTCTTTCTTCACTAGCCAGACATGGAGGAAGTCAGGGGTGCCAGGACTGAAGAGAGGTAATGGCCACATAGCAAACATGGACTAGTCTAATTAACGTATACAAGCTAGTTGGGAACAAGCCTAAGCTATAAGCCCTAAGCTTAAAAAAATAATAAAAGGTTTCTGTGTCATTATTCAGGACCTAGCAGGTCTAAGACAGTCTGGTAATACCTGAGATCCTGAATTCAATCCCTGGGACCCAGAAGTTCTGCCTGTCCTCTCCTGCCCAGCTATATAGGTGGTCAGCTATTTAATCAGAAAGTGCCTTACTAAGGACATGGACACACCTTTACATAGTGTACAAAAGGGTTATCGCCAACAGTCAGGTTTAGTGTCAAATGCCTTTGCCCGCCCTCAGACTGGCTATCTGCAGTTAGAGCAGCATCTGCCCTCTTCTTTCCGTCAGGAACATTAAGAGTCAACAAGCCTAGTTGTGATAATCTCTCACAAGCAGTTCAGCTGAACTCATTAAATGATGACTGCTTCAGAGGACAGTGCTGTACCACACCTTGCAAGCCTGACTACCTCAGTTTGATCCCCAGAACCCATCTGTAATTCCAGCCTTCCTATAGTGAGATGGGAGGCAGAGACAGGGGAATCAGGCAGAAGCAAAAGCAGAGTCCCTCTCAAAGTGGAAGGAGAGAACTGACTCCTGAAAAGTTGTTCTGTGACCCCCACACATGCTGTGGCACTGTTTGGTAGAGTGCTTGTCTAGCCCTCAGGAACCCCTGAGTTTGATTCCCAGTGTTGTTTAAACCAGGTGTGGTGGCACCTGATAAATCCAGTATCAAGGAGGATGAGGCAGGAGGATAAGAAGTTTTAACATTTTTTGGCTACATAGTGAGTTCAAGACTACTCTGGGACATGAGAGTCTGTCTCCCCCCCCCCCCCAAAAAAAGAAGGAGAGAGAGAGAGAGAAAGAAATAAGGAGTAAGAATGTAACTCCATTGGTAGAGTTTTTGCCTGGCAAATACTTGGCAATTTTAGCATTGCTTTCAATAGGTAAAAATGATGGCAGCAAGATGCTAATGATAGTTACATAGCCACCAGTGATTATTAAACACTGTACCCTAGGTATTTTATTTAGATAGGAGGGTGTGTGTGTCTGCGTGCGCACACGCGCGCTCACCCTATGAGCAAGAGATACTCTATCATCAAGGATGGCTGGCCAATATATTCTTGGGGTCCACTGATCTCCATTCCCTGATACAGAGGTTACAGCATGCACAGCTATGCTGACCTTTGTTTGTTTGTTTTTTTTTTTTTAATGTAGATTCTAGAGATTCCTGCTTGCAGAGCATAAGTCTTCATTCACTGATCCATCTCCCGCTTCTTTCAATTTCCAGATGGAAAAATAGGCTTAGTGAATGAGATATTGAGATATAATGATATACAGTAAAATGCTGTTTTGGCAGTGTATATATAGCATATGTAGGAAGTATGGGAACACTGGGTTCATCGTCCCCCTTGGTGTTGTCAGGGACAAGCTCCTCCTTGAAGATGACTCCTTTATATGCTGTAGCACATGAGCAAGATCTTTGTAATTTGATGATTTTTGGACATTGCGAATCATGGGCTATCTTTAAATTTCATTAGTCTAGAAAACAAAGCTTTTTGTAGTTTGGCAATACTGATTTAGAAAAGAGGTTTCAAGGCTTTCGGGAACATTGGTGTTGGCAGAGTGGAGCTGTTCTGTTCTAAGTGTCCCTGTGTTTGGAAACCAAAAGGGCCTGCCCCTCCTGTGCCTCGGTGATAAAGATTTTTGGTGTTTCTGATCTTTCAGTTTTTTCCTACCTCATTTTGAACTACTTAAAGATCTTTTGTGTGTGTGTGTGTGAATGATTATGTGTGTGTGTGTGTGTGTGCAGACATGTGTGGGCTATGGCATGGGGTGGAGATCAGTGGACAGTCTTGAATGTGGTTCTGTTTTGGTTGAGACAGGCTCCCTTTGCTAACTGGCCCATGAATTTCCTGGGATTCTCTTATATCTATTTCCCACTTATCTTTAGGAATGCTGGGGTTGCAGACGGGAGCTGAGGTGCTTAGCTCTCTCCATTTGTGCTGGGGATTAAGGTTTATGTCTTAATGTTTTTACAGTAAGCACTTTGCCCATGGAGTTAGCTTCTGTCCCTTAAGCTCCTTTTTTTTTAATGAGTTTTTTTTTCTTTTTTCCCTAGCTAATCTTTGTGTCCCTTTTAAACTTTGGTTACAAAGACACTTAATTTAAATTTTTTTCATATGAGCTTTAAAAAATTATTATTTATTTTTATGTTATGTACATTGGTGTTTTGACTGCATGGATGTTTGTGTGAGGGTGTCAGATCCCCTGGAATAGGAGTTACAGACAGTTGTGGGCTGCCATGTGGGTGCTGGGAATTGAACTTGGTCCTCTAAAAGGGAAATCAGTTCTCTTAATCGCCAAGCCATCTCTCCAGCCCAATGTGAACTTTTTTATCTTTGACTTTGTAAATTAATTAATTTGTAGAGAAAAGTTGTAAGGTGCCTGCTGTGCAGAAGTGAGCACCTGATTTGTATCCCAAGCACCCACTTAATAGCATGATGCAGGCCCAAGATTGGGGAGGTGTAGACAAGAGGATCCCTGGGGTCTGCCAGTATACCAGAATTTTTGAATTCTAAGTTTAGTGAGAAACTCTAACAATAAGGTGGAGAAATGAGCAAGGCAAACGCTCAGTGTTGATTCCTGCCTCCTGTGTGTACACACTTTCACAAACGAAGCTACTAGTTACTAGAATATTCCACTCCTACCCCCATGCTTAAAATTGAACTTACAGCCTCATGCATGCTAGTCAAGCACTCTACCACTGAGCTCTATATTCCCAGCATAGTTATTGTTAACTGTTTTTGTTGTTGTTTGTTTTATAAGTCAATAGAAACAGAAACAGTTTGTTAAGAAAGACAGTCTCAAGAGTGGGAGTGGGCTAATAGACACGCAGAATGCATACACTCAGAGCCTCTTTGCCGTCTTGGTCTGTTTTAATGGCTTTTCCAAGATTTCATTTTATTAATTGATCAGCACTGCTGTAGCTTTAAGTACAATATTTCTTTCTCTTTTCATTTATATCTTTCTCTTTCTGTGTGTGCCTGTGCCTCTGCATGTGTGGAGTCCAGAGGAAGACACTGGGCGGCTTGTTCTACACTCCTGCCTTCTTCTTTGGAAACAGTCTCTTCCTGAAGCTGGCCCTAGGCTGGAGGCCAGCACGCCACAGCCATCCTCCTCCTCCCACCCTCCATAGTGATGGGGATCGGCCAGCTTTTACCCACGTGCTGGCATAGTCATTAAAGTTCTCCTCTTGCAGGTGCTCCAGCTCGTGTTGTTGTTGTTGTTATTTTCTCTCTTCTGGCAGTTTTGCTGTGTAGCTCTTGCTTGCCCAGGCCTTGTGACAATACCCCTGTTCCTGTCTCCTGAGTACTGAGATTGCAGACATGTATTACCGTGCTTGGCTTGCTTTTAGCCTATTTTAAGTCTAGTTTGCTTTCATTTTGTACATGGCATTATACGTTTTTTTTTTTTAAAGATTTATTTATTATGTACACAGTGCTCTGCCTGCATGTACATCTGCAAGCTGGAAGAGGGCACCAGATCACCTTATAGATTGTTGTGAGCCACCATGTGGTTGCTGGGAATTGACTGTGTGTTGACTTATAGCCATTGTATTTTTTTTTTTTAGAGAGATTTATTTATTTATTATGTTTACAGTGTTCTGCCTGCAGGCCAGAAGAGGGCCATAGATCTCATTACAGATGGTTGTGAACCACCATGTGGTTGCTGGGAATTGAACTCAGGATCTTTGGAAGAGTAGGCAATGCTCTTAACCTCTGAGCCATTTCTCCAGCTCCCCCCCCCCCCCACTTCCCCACCTTTTTGTAAAGACAATTGTATGTTTAAATCATTAATGTTAGTTAGCATATCAGGTATAATATCTCTGTGGTGAAAACCTGCAGAATCTTTTAGGGTTGGGGATGTATTTAAGTGGTAGGGTGTACATATTACAGTATGTGAGGCCCTGGGCTAGATGCCCAAAGCTACTCCCGCCCTCAAACAGTAGACTTATTTCCTGTATCTAGTTCTTTGAGAAATCTTATGTTCCTTTTCTCTTCTGGGGCTGCTTTTATTACTAACTTTTTTTTTTTGACACAGAGTGTCATTAGGAAGTTCTAGCTGGCCTGGAACTCGATATGTAACCATGCTAATCTTGAACTTGAAATATCCCCCTACCTTTGCCTCCTGAGTACAAGAGTTATAGCCATGCATGTTTTGTTTTATTTTAAAGCGTCCCTTTTCTGTTCTTGTCTTCAGATCCTCAGTCTTGCCCGCTTTCCTTTCTCTACGAGACAGATGTGCTGTCTTCACTTCCTACTCCTTTCCTCCTTGATGTCTTTTGTTGAAATCATGTAAGTATTTTAGAACTTAAAGTCAGCATGTGTTTATTCCTCTGCTTATAGCTTTGGATAAAATCTTTCTTACAGCTCTTAGAAATGTAAAATTATGCTGCTGTGCATCTACATGATTCAGAGACTCTTGACTGTCAGTCCTTGTGTGTGAAGTTTCTTTAGGATTTCTCTAAAGAAAGCTGTTTGACTAGGTAACACTTTCTAAACCTTTTTCCTTATTTCTTTGAAGCACGTGTATCTTTGTCTCCTAGCATGCTTGTTCCTTATGAAGAGCACTGCTTACCTTTGGGTAATTTATGTCTTTTCCTAGGAACTCAGGCTTTCTTAGGGTTTCTGAAAATTCAGTAAGATTCCTTCTTTTCTTCCATCCATCCGTCCGTCCATCCATCTATCTGCCCATCCATCCTTCCGGCTGTCTGTCTTTTGTCTCACTATGGGGCACTGGTGCATTTAGAGCTCCCAGAGATCTGTCTGTGCTTGGGCTTAATGTATATCACACCTTACCTGGCTTCTGTAAGATTTGTTTTAAGTCTTCCTAAGTATTTCCACTCTGTTCCAGAAAAATTCTAGAGCTTGTGGAGGATATGATATTGGGCTTCTGGTTCTACCTCTATTTCTACTTTTCTTTTTATACTTGAGAGAATTCTGGGAGGATTTCTTAGTTTTGTTTTCTGTTTTGTGTGTCTGCACTCCCATTTTACCATTAAATGTATGTTTGTCTTAGAATATATAGCTCTATGACACATTCCCTCTTCCACCCTTAGAGCTTAAGATTTCGGTCCCCAACAACCTGTCCCTGTGAAGTCTTTCTCTCTTGACCAGTGTGGCCATACAGTTAGCTTTCTCTCTTAGCTGCAGAAGTGATTGGCCTCTGTTTCCTAGAGTATGTAGCCTTTTCTGCAAGACTTCTTTCACTCAGCTTGTTTTTGAGTTTCACATAAGTTTTGTGGTTCTCCCCCCCCCCCCCCAAGGACCAGTATTGAAAGCTTCTCCTCCAACTCCACCATGATTAGGAGCAAACTTTATTCATCAACTTTTTCCCCCTTAAGTAAGGGTTTCTCTGTGTATCCCTGGCTGTCCTGGAACTCATCTAGACAAGGCTGACTGTTGATCTGACAGTGGGTGTAGATTCTGTTCATTGTCTCCAGGATGGAGTGTAGTGGGGAGATGGGGTGTATATGTGGCCAGACGTGGAGCTGTCTTTCTTTTGGGTGGCAGCAGCCAAGTGGGTGCCACCCTGACTCTATGTCTCTGAGCCATGTACTCAGGAGAGAGACTCTTTGCCCACGAGGGTGAGAAGTAGTCTCGGTAAAGAGAAATGGTTGACCCGTTGAGTTGCTCTAAATCCACGTATTGTCAGTGTATCGTCATGGCTGCTGGAACGCGCTCCTCTCAGCCACTCGACCCCTGTGGACTTTCTCACCTTCATGGCTGCTTCCAGTTTTATTAGCATTCCTTTTGATGGTTCTGGACAGACACTGACTAGATGTTTTTTGTGTTCCAGAAGTTTTTTTTTTAAGGAAAGAATATCAATAAACTTAAGCTTTTAAAAAGTAATTTCTAGATTTAGGGTTGGGAAAGCACATATATGTCCATATTTAGCTATGCTTCTGAAGCTATTAATTATTTTGTTAGCTTACAAATTTTATGTGCAGTATGGTTTGTATGTCTGTGTACTATGTGTGTTCCTAGAGCCCATGAAGGTCACAGGAGAGTGCCAGAGCTGGGCGGTGATGGCACACACCTTAATCCCAGCACTCAGGAGACAGAGGCAGGTGGATCGCTCTGGTTTTGAGGCCAGCCTGGTCTACAAAGCAAGTCCAGGACAGCCAAGGCTACACAGAGAAACCCTGGCTCAGGTGGGGGTGGGGAAGAAGAGGGTATCAGATCCCTTGGAAGTATAGTTAATTGCAGTTGTGAGCCACCAAGTAGGTGTTCTCTCCAGCCTCCTATTTGTTTAATTTTGAAGTGTTTTTTTTTTTGGGCAGCAGATAGGTTTTACTTAAAGTCCATTGAAACCTTTTATTTTTAAGCTTCCAGTGTTTTCTTTAATCTTTCCAGAGAACAAACCTAGGGCCTAGTATGTAGTGGACAAGTACTCTAGCACTGAGCTATACACCCAGCCCAGAGAAGGTCCTGAGAGGAGCTGACCTGGGGAGTCTTAGGGCACAGGCTCTTTCCCTGAGGACTAGAGCGCTGTGAAGTCACGCAGTGCTCCCTCTCAGCTGGAGGCGGGCTGAAGATTTTCATTCACAGTCTTTGTTTTTCAGGGTGGAAACTTAATTTGTTACCTTTTAAGTATAGTATAGTTTGGGCATGTCATACAAAAAAGGTAGTTTGGCCTAATACTTTGATTCATAGTTCTTCTCCCCCAAAATCTTTTAGTTTAAAAATATATCCCTTAGAAACCACAGCGTATGAAATAAGTAGTAAAGTAAGTAAAAACTTTATTTTTATTAAAAGGTTTTGACATATTTTTCTTTCCCATTTAGTTTTCCCATGGTTTGGCTTGGATATTGGTGGAACCCTGGTCAAGCTGGTTTATTTTGAACCTAAAGACATCACTGCTGAAGAAGAAAAGGAGGAAGTGGAGAGTCTGAAAAGCATTCGGAAGTACCTGACCTCCAATGTGGCTTATGGATCAACAGGAATTCGGGACGTGCACCTTGAGCTGAAGGACCTGACTCTGTGTGGACGCAAAGGCAATCTGCACTTTATACGCTTTCCCACTCATGACATGCCTGCTTTTATTCAAATGGGCAGAGATAAAAACTTCTCAAGTCTCCACACTGTCTTTTGTGCCACTGGAGGTGGATCATACAAATTTGAGCAGGATTTTCTCACAGTATGCATTTTTTAGCTTATATACAATTTATGGTACTTTGATTGTTTACAGTGATGCCAATTAAAAGTAGTAGACTCATTTCATTTCTAATGGAGCATGAATATTCTTGAGGTAATATAAATATAAATATATATATATAAATTAACGACAGTTAGGAGTTGATCATCTTGTAATTGTTGAATAGTGTACTTCTTACCTGGCTGAAATATATTGATGTAGATCAGTATAGCATTTTACCATTTCTTTAGTATGAACACTTTGAGTATGGGATAAGCACAGTAAGAGCCTACAAAGAGTAGCATCATCCTATCTCATTAAGGAGTTAAAAACAAACTTTTAAATTTATTCCTAAGCTAGTGAGATGTCAAAAAAGTGTTTGGAGGACCTGAGTTCATTCCTTGGAACCCACATAAAATGGGTGAGTGTGAGCTGGAGAGGTAGCTCAGCAAGGATCTGAGTTGAGTTCCCAGCACTCATCAGTACAACTCATAAAATGCCTGTCCTTCCAGTGCCAGGATACATGATGCCCGCTTGTGGTCTTCTTGGGCAGTGCACACACAGAGACATAAATAAAAGTTAAGTTGGCTGTGGGTACACATCTTTAATCTCAGCAGTACTCAAGAGTCAGAGACAGGCGGATCTCTGTGTGCTTTGGGGCCAGCCTGGTCTACATAGCAAATTCCAGGCTAGTGAAGAGTCAGGAGCAGAGTAGATGGTACCTGAGGAACACCACCTCAGGTTGTCCTCTGATCACCACATGTGGACACACACTGGCCGGCTACAAAACTGTTTCCAACCTTGTGAACCACATAGTTTCTCTTCTGCCACCTCAGTTATTTTTTTAGCATGTCTAGTTAAAAGTGGTTTGTTTGTTTGTTTGTTTAGAGGTGGGGGCTGGAGAGATGGCTAAGTGGTTAGAGTTCTGGCTGTTCCTCTAGAGTACCCAGGTTTGATTTCCAGAATCCACATGGTGGCTCACAGCCATTGTATAACTCCAGTTCCAGGGAATCCAGGTACATACATGTGGTGTGTGGGTGTGTGTGTGTATATACACACACACATATACATACATGTAGGCAAAACCCTGTACACATAAAACTATAAATAAAGTAAAAAAAGTAGTTCTTTTTAGGCAGTTGAGTTGATAGCAGATCTGTTGTGCACTAACTACGCAAATACAGTCCCAACTTGTGCTATACTGTCCAACCATTTTTTTTTTGTTGTTTTGTTTTGTTTGTTTTTGTTTTTTGAGATAGGGTTTCTCTGTCTAGCCTTGGCTGTCTTGGACTCGCTTTGTAGACCAGTCTGGCCTCAAACTCACAGAGATCCGCCTGCCGCTGCCTCCCGAGTGCTGGGATTACCAGCTTCCAACTTAGTTTCTTTCTTTTTTCTTTTTTTTTTTTTGGTTTTTCGAGACAGGGTTTCTCTGTGTAGCCTTGGCTGTCCTGGACCCGCTTTGTAGACCAGGCTGACCTCGAACTCACCGCGATCCACCTGCCTCTGCCTCCCGAGTGCTGGGATTAAAGGCGTGCACCACCACGCCCGGCCCAACTTAGTTTCTAACCATATCTAAGCTCCTAAGGCTAGTATACCACTGGGCATTAGGTTTTGTTTTCCTTCTGTGGACACTGCAAAGTCTTGAGGCTAGGTCTTTTGAAGGCCCGTGTGGTGAAAGTGTGAGAACAGTGAGTTGGCCAAGATGCTAGACTTTAGGGTGTAAATCATACAGAATTAAAATGTCTTCAGTAACTACTTGTCATTCTAGCAAATGAGAATATTTGACTGAAGGAGGTGTTCCCTTTGATTCTGTCAACATAAAGCGTAGCTCTGTGTTTCATAGGAATTAAGTTTATTCTGAACCAGATATAAGCAACCAGGCTTGACAACACAAATGTGGGCTACCATGAGCAACGCCTTCTGTGGAACAGCTTATAGAACAAAAGAATACCGTAAGGCAGTGCCTTTGCAGATGCTTTGGTGGAGACAACAGGTCGGCAGGGGCTATAACTTTGAGGTGCTGTCTAATGACATTCTGAAGTTTAAGCTAGTGGTCTATTAATATATTCCAAAGGTTTTAGCTGTTAGTCTAAAAGGATGTTAGGTTACACATAAATCTTGGTGATGGCTAGTGAGAGAACTCAAGGACAGTTAAAAACAACTGATACTCTTTTTTTTTTTTTTTTTAAGGATTTATTTATTACTATGTATACAGTGTTCTGCCTGCATTTATACCTGCAGGCCAGAAGAATGCTTCAGATCACATTATAGATGGTTGTGAGCCACCATGTGGTTGCTGGGAATTGAACTCAGGACCTCTGGGAGAGTAGGCAGTGCTTTTAACCTCTGAGCCATCTCTCTAGCCCTCCAACACTCTTTATTCCTCGTTCCTTTCCTCTGCGTGTGTCACTATATAGGCCTTGTTGTTGCTTGCTGGCTTTTAGAGGTTTCTTTTCCATCTGTGAATTCAGGTGAGGAGTGCATTAGTAAGTTCTCCTTTGTGAGAGTCTGCCAGTGGGTCACAGCTGATAGGTAGGGTAGGTAGTGGGTTCTGGGTCATACTTGATAGGTAGGTGGAGAAGGCTTCTATTTGCAAGACTACAGAGGCCCTATTGCAACATATTTGAAATCCATTCAGGCCATTAACAGGCCTCAATTGTGGAATCCAAGGAAAGAGTGCAAACTGGATTTTGTATTTTAATAATAGGTCCTTTGAACCAGGCATGGTGCCTTTAATGCCAGCACTCGGGAGGCAGGGGCAGGCGGATCTCTGTGAGTTCAAGGCCAGCCTGGTCTACAAAGTGAGTCCAGGATGGCCAAGGCTACACAGAGAAACCCTGTCTCAAAAAACAAACAAAAAAACAAACAAAGAGTAGGTCCTTAGACAATTGGATTTCTCCTTTTCAAATTCCCAAGTTGTAATGAAAACTGCATGGAATGAAGGTTTTGAAAGTGGCTCTGTGGATAAAGTGCCTACCACTCAAGCATGAGGATCTGAGTTTGAATCTTTAGCACCCACATTAGAAAGCTGAGTGTGGGGGCTGGAGAGATGGCTTGGAGGTTAAGAGCCCTTGGCTGCTCTTCCAGAGGACCTGGGTTCAATTCCCAGCACTCACATGGCAGCTCATCACTGTCTGTAAATCCAGTTGTAGAGGATCCAGTACTCTAATACTGACAGACATGCAAGCAAAACACCAGTGCACATTAAAAAAAAGTTATTAATTAAAAAAAGGTGGGGTGGTGGTAGTGGTGGAACGATGGCTCAGAGGTTAAGAGCACTGGCTGCTCTTCCAAAGGTCCTGAGTTCAGTTTCCAGCAACTACATGGTGGCTCACAGCCATCTATAATGAGATCTGGTGCGCAGGTGTACATGCAGGTAAAACACTGTATACATAATAAATCTTTTTTTTTTTTAAGGAAAGAAAGCTGATTGTGTGCCTGTGGCCTTAGTGCAGGGAGCAGAAATGGCTGGCCAGTCAGTCAAAAGATGAGAGCTATTGAGAAAGACTTGATGATGACCTCCAGACTCCACGTATATTCACCCATTGCACATGTGCACATATGCTACACACACACACACACACACACACACACACACACACACACACACACA
>OU015742.1:17719024-17733511 GCA_907169655.1 Acomys percivali | reverse complement strand
CAGTGTTGAATTACCTTGAGAGAGAGAGAGAGAATGTCCAGATAGAGAGACAGTGATAAACATCTAAAGGGGATGGTTTGATTAGAAGAGAACTTAGTATTTCTAATTAGTAATTGATTAAGAACTCATCTGAGGTTAACTTTCTTTGTTGCTTACAATAGATTGGAATATATTGAGTATAAATATAATTGAATAGGTGTTGCATAAAGAGGAGTGTGGTTTGTGACAGAATTAGGTTCTTTGGTGCTGTGAAGTATCACTGGTAATGTTGTATTAGCATGTTCTAGTCAGCATTCAAATGAGTCAGCCATTCTCCAGAATTACCATGAAAAGCTTCTGTATCTTAAGTAGCTATGCACAACCGTATGTGCATGCACACACACACAAACACACACAAACAAACTTGATTGTAAAATAGATAAATCCAGTTATGGTTTATAAAAAGTTTCTGATTTGACTAAACATGTTTTGACATTTTCCCTGTTTAGGTAATATTGCTATATTTCCCTATTATCTGAAAGGAATTCAAGTTGATGAAAGGATTTAAACTTTGATGGTACTAAGCTTTCCTCTTCAAAATGCTGTAACCATAACCAGTTAGATAGTAAGAAATACTGTCATTTCTTTCTTTTGAGCTGGAGTTCTCATGTAGTTGAGACTCCCTTGAACTCCCATGCTTCCTCCCTTCTGAGCATAGGTATTACAGGTATGTGCCGCTGTGTTTGACTTTAAATCTTATTTTCTTGGACACTTTTAAGTTTAGGTAGGCTGGTGTTTTTTTGTTTGTTTGTTTTTTTTAACTGGGATTTAAACCCAGGGCATACTAGGTGAACACTACCATTGAATTATATCCTCAGCCTCAGGTTATTAAATAGGTGTGGTTTCTTTGGTACTACTAGCTAACTTTAGATGGGTTTTTTTTTTTTTTTTTTTTTTTTTAAAGATTTATTTATTATTTATACAGTATTCTGTCCACAAGTGTGCCTGCCCACCACAAGAAGACACCAGATCTCATTACAGGTGGTTGTAAGCCACCATGTGGTTGCTGGGAATTGAACTCAGGACCTTTGGAAGAGCAGACGGTGCTCTTAACCTCTGAGCCATCTCTCCAGCCCCTAGATGGGTTTTTTTTTAAGATAGATGGTAATTGTGTGTGTGTGTGTGTGTGTGTGTATGAGTGTCAGAGACAGAGAAAGAATATTCACATGCCTTTAGTGTGTGCTCACTTATGTGGAGTCCAGAGGTCAGCTTTGGTATTGATGTTCAGGAGCTTCCACATGTCTCCTTGATGAGTCTAGGCTATCTGGCCAGGAAGCCCCAGGGACTCCCCCCTGCCTATACCTTCCCATCACTGGAGATTACAGATGTGTGTCACCACACCCAGCTTTTTATGATTATGTGGAAATGGAACTCAGGTCCTCTTGCTTGGGTTACAAAAACTTTACCAATGGAACTATCTTTTCATCCCAGCAAGTCAGTCTTTATGGATTCTGCCATTGTTGCCAGGTATTCTCATTAGCCATGGCCTGCACTGCATCCCCTCTTCACTGTCCCTGTCAGCAGAGGTCCTGTTTTCTGTTGCTCACTTGTGACTTTTGCTTACAGTGATTTGTGTGTAGACTATTTTGGTCTGTGGGAACCAGAGTTTATCTTGGTGATCTATTCTTTTCCCTGTCTCCAGATGTGCTCTACAGAGTGTATACAAAAGCTGCATATCTGAGGGCACACTTTTATGGTTCCTTCAGAGTAGAGATATATTTTTAAATGGAATTTTAAAAAGTTTCTGTTAATTGCCAGATGTGCTCACATCTATTGTCCTAGCACTTAGTAAGCCGGGGCAAGAGTTACAATGGGACTTTGTTTAAAAAAAAAAAAAAAAGTACAAAACAAAAAAATTGTTGGCTTATTAGAAAGTCTAATTATATTATTCTTTTATTACAGATAGGTGATCTTCAACTTCGAAAACTGGATGAACTAGATTGCTTAATAAAAGGAATTTTGTACATTGACTCAGTTGGATTCAATGGGCGGTCACAGTGCTATTATTTTGAAAACCCTGCTGATTCTGAAAAATGTCAGAAGTTACCATTTGATTTGAAAAATCCATACCCTCTGCTTCTGGTGAACATCGGCTCAGGGGTTAGCATCTTAGCAGTGTATTCCAAGGATAATTATAAGAGGGTCACAGGCACCAGGTAAATCCTTTCTATAGTCATTGTTTATACTTGATATGGTCGTTTTTGGATATTGCAGAACTACACCTATAGCACCCATTAAAATTATGTGAAAGATTTAAAGTTTTTGAAACTGCAAGCACATGTTGCTTCTCTTTAAACATTCTAATACCATGGCCTCTGTTAATCTCTTTTGCTTAGGGGTTTTTTGTTGTTGTTGTTGTTGATGATGTTTGTTTGTTTTTGGTGGTTATTGTTGTTGCTTTTGCTTAGGGTTTTTATTATTGTGTTAACAGTGTTACTTCAACAGACTCATTGCATCCATAGTTTATGGTGTGCATATATAAAGCATCTGAAGTAGCCAGGTAGCCCTTTGGAAGAGAAGGCTTGAGAAGGTCCTTCCTTTGAAACCTGTAGGCTTTGTACGTATACATGCATATATGCTTTAGTATGTGCATGCGTGCATTCATACCAGAGGATGGTATGAGGTGTCCAGGGATGGCCATACAGCAAGCGATGGTCATGGGATGGTGTGTGTGGTGGTTTGAATGAGAATGGCTCCCATAGGCTCATATATTTTAATACTTAGCCTCCACTTGGTGGACATTTTTGGGAAAGATTAGGAAATGGGGCCTTATTGGAGGAGATGTGTTAACTGGGGTGGGCTTTGAGGTTTCAAAAGCTGAAGCCATTCCTAGTTAGCTTTCTCTGCTTCATGGTGTGTCTAAAGATGTGAGCTCTCAGCTCCTGCTCCAGTGCCAAACCTGTCTACCTGCTGTCATGCTCCCACCGTGATGACCGTGGACTCTCAGTCATAAGTCCCCAATAAACTTCCATAAGTTGTCTTGGTCATGGTGCCCTTACCACAGGAATTGGTACCAGGGAGTAGGCTATTGCTGTAACAGGTACGACCATGCTGTTGTTTGGAGTAATAATGTGGACTTTAGGGAAGTAGTTAAATGCTATAAGCAGGGATGAATGAGGCCATTGTAGTAGGAGTTTGGAAGACAGTAGTGTTAAGAGCAGTCTTGACCATGAATGCCCAGCTCAGCAGCTTTGAGAGAGAGTCAGGTATAGTGGTACATGCTTTTAATCCCAACACTCAGGAGGCAGGAGGGTATCTGAATTCAAGGCCAGCCTGGTCTATAAAGTGAGTTTCAGGTTGCCAGGACTGTATAGAAGTGGTTCTCAGGCTGGAGAGATGGCTCAGAGGTTAAGAGCATTGACTGCTCTTCCAGAGGTCCTGAGTTCAATTCCCAGCAACCACATGGTGGCTCACAACCATCTATAATGTGATCTGATACCCTCTTCTGTCCAGCAGGTGTACATGTAGGCAGAACACTGTATACATTATAAATAAATAAATAAATAAATAAATAAATAAGAAGTGGTTCTCAACTTTCCTAAGGGTGACCCTTTAATGCAGTTCCTCATGTTGTAGTGACCCCAACTATAAAATTATTTTTGTTATTACTTCATAACTGTAACTTTGCTACTGTTATGAACCATAATGTAAACATTCGTTTTTCAATGGTCTTAGACTACCCCTGTGAAAGGGTTGTTCAACCTCTAAAGGGGTTGTAACTCACAGGTTGAGAAATCCTGTATAGAGAGACCCTGTCTCAAACAGCCAAAAAGCAAAAATGTTTCAGAGGGGAACAGCATTAGTAACTGGGCTATTGATCGTTCTTGTGATATTTTGGCAAGTTCCTGCCTTTGTCCTAAAAAGTTGCCTGAGGCAAAATTGAAAAATAATGGCTTATTTTTTTTGGCTGAGAGGATTTCAAGACCTGCCTAATACTGTGTCATGTGGTTATTAGTGGTAACTATTATGCAGATCTACAATGCAAAGGAACAATTGAGAAAAAAAATAGAAAATGTAAGTTTGAAGTGGAAAAATAGCATCAGGTAATTTAATGTTCAGTACAGTGGAGTCCTGTGCTGAAAGATAAAGAGAGGTCTGATGGAAAATAAAACAAGGGAGGGGCACCCTCAGGGCAAGGTACTACCCAGCTAAGCTTTCAACTTGTATAAAGGAAATGCTGGAGGAATGTTCTGCTCTTAAAAACAACAACAGAGGGAAACTGCAAATGTAGCTCAAGAAGAGGCCCAGGCCTCATCCCAGCAGGCAGCCAGTTTGCCAGTTAGCATGTGGTTCTGACTTTAGAATCAGGAGGGCTATATGAGCAAAGGGGTGTGGATTCTTCCTCCATGGTTAAGGGGAACCTCCAAGACCGGGCATGTGGCAGGGAGTCCCTGCATGGAGGCCCTGCCATTGTGTGAAGCTGTAAAGGTGTTGGAGATGCCAGAGCCATGGGATACCTACCAAGGAGAGCTACAGACATTGTGTTGAACTGGGGTGTGGGAGGTGTAGGTGTTACAGTCAGCAAGCCTGGGAGGAGAGAGCCGTCTAAGTCTTTGCCATTGGAGAGAGAGGATTTGGGATTTGCCCTGCCCTGGTTTTCAGTCTTGCCTTGGTCCAGTGTTTCCTCCCTGTGTCCCCTCTCTTCTATTTGGAATGGTAATGTACCTATTCTGTGCCACATATGTTGGAAGTACGTGATTTGCTTTTTGCTTTTGCTTTTACATGGGGTTACTGTTAAAAGATTACCTTGAGTCTCAGAAGAGACATGCATAGGCTTTGAAACACTTGACTGAAATACTATGGGAACTTTGGAAGGAGGACTGAATGCATTTTGCATGTGATATGGCTACAAGCCTGTGGGGGCTAGGGAGAGTGAATGTGGTGGTTTTGAGTGAGAACGCCTTCCATAGGTGTGGTAGAAATGTTTGGGAAGGTTTAGGAAAGGTGGCCTTACTGGAGAAGCTGTGTCACTGGGGGTGGACTTCGAAGTTTCAAAAGCTCAAGCTGTTCCCAGTTAGTGTTCTTTGCCTTCTGGTTTTGTCTCAAGATACGAGCTCTTAGCTCCAGTTCCATGCTTCCCTGCTGTCGTGTGCCCACCACGATGGGCATGGACTCCAGCACGGAAACTGTGCCCCAAATAAACTTCTTCTGTAGGTTGTCTGGGTCATGATGTCTTATTGAAGCAACAGAAAAGTATCTAAGGCAGTTTGGATCTAGAAGTTGAGGTACTGATAACTAGAAAAGTGATTTGAAAAGGATTAGATGAAAGAGAATGAATGTTTTGGTTAAGGTTCAGGGGTTACTTGAGGAAAACAAGAACTGAGGTTTTGAATAACTATTTACCTAATAAGTTTTAGCCAACAAATGAGAGCAGTTTAGGGGAAAATAGGTGTCAGTAGCAGAGTCTTGTGGATTAGGATGATAGGTGCTTGAATGACTTAAGATGTCATTTTGCATTTGAAGACAGAAAGTAGGTGCCAACATGACACTGGGTATGTAGGCTTTACTTATGTGTGCCTGACACTTGCCACGCTTAGCAGTAGTAGACTGCACTGGGAACACGTACAGGGAGATGGGCTATGTATTTTTTTTCTCCTTTGTTTGTTCATGTGGATATATGCATTTTATGTTTTATGAGGCACTTGTATTTTTGTCTTCTTGCAAACTTACTTTATTGGTATTATGCATGATTTAACTGGGGCAAGAGTAGACTGATACATGGATACTGTTTAGGGTTCATAAGTCTTACATCCATTTTTTGCTTTTAATCATAGTCTTGGAGGTGGAACTTTTTTTGGTCTCTGCTGTCTTCTTACTGGCTGTAGCACTTTTGAAGAAGCTCTTGAGATGGCGTCTCGTGGGGATAGCACCAAAGTGGACAAATTAGTTCGAGACATTTATGGAGGAGACTATGAGAGGTTTGGATTGCCAGGCTGGGCTGTGGCTTCAAGGTAAGGGAGTATGTACGTAGTAAGAAATACAATAGTAAAATCTATTGGTTATGTTTTATTTTAAACAGTTTGATTGAAATGTAATTTATAAAGTTGCCTGTTGAAATTATATAATTTGAGGCTGAAGATGTAGTTCAGTTAGTAGAGTGCATACTCGTGCATATGAAGCCCTGTAGTAGTATATATATGATCCTCAGCACTGTATCAACTGGATATGGTTCATGCCTGCTGTAATCCTAGTCCTGGGGTTGAGACAGGAGGATCAAGGAGATCATTGTCTGCTTCATAGTGAATTGGAGGCTTGTTATACACAAATGCTTGTCTTTTTAAAATGTATATTTTAGTGGTTTGTTGTATGCTTACCGAATTTTGCAATTATTATTATAATTCAATTTCAGAACATTTTTTTTTTATTATTTCAGAAAGAAACTTTGAAGCCCTTAGCCGTTAGTCTTAAATTCATCCCTCTACCCATCTGCTTTTCTTTCTTTCTTTTTTTTTAAATACTTTTTTCTTTTTTTTTGGTTTTTGACACAGGGTTTCTCTGTGTTAACCTTGGCTGTCCTGGACTCGAATGCACAGCAATCCACCTGCCTCTGCCAGGGATTAAAATGCTGGAATTAAAGGCGTGCACTACCATGCCCAGCTTTAAAAATACTTTTAAAAAGATTTAGTTACTTATTTTATTTATGAGTACTCTTATCTGTGTATACACCTGCATTCCAGAAGAGGCATCAGATCTCATTTAGATGGCTGTGAGCCCCCATGTGGTTGCTCCAACTGCTTTTCTTCTGTGTCTATTGGATTTTACTCTGAACATTTCATGTATTTCGTATCATACAGTATGATCTGTCATGACCAGCTTCTTGTCACTTAGTGCGAAATTTCAGAATTATTTTTTTATTGTTGAGCAATCTGTTTTGTAAATATACTATATTTTATGTATTAGTTAATAAACATTAGGTGTTTCCATTTTTTTCTGGATGGCATGAGTATGAACAGTGCTGAAGACCTGTGTACTTGTCTTTGTATGGACATGTTTTGTTTTTTTTGTTTTTTTGAGACAGGTTTTCTCTGTGTTATAGCCCTGGTTGTCCTAGAACTCGTTTTGTAGACTAGGCGGCCTCGAACTCACAGAGATCCTGCCTGCCTCTGCCTCTGCCTCTGCTTCCTAAGTGCTGAGATTAAAGGTGTGTGCCACCGCTCTTGGCTTTGTAGGGACATGTTTTAATTTTTTTTCTCTTTTTTTAATTTTTGTCTTTTTTTTTTAAGGGTTAAAGGGTTTCTCTAGCCTAGCTATCCTGGAACTCACTTTATAGACCAGGCTGGCCTCAAAGAACAGTCTGCCTCTGCCTCCAGAGTCATGTAATTAAAGGCATGTGTCACTATGCCCTGCTTTAATTTTCTTTTTTTTTTTTTTTTTAAAGATTTATTTATTTATTATTATGTATACAGTGCTCTGGCTGCACATACTCCTGCAGGCCAGAAGAGGACAGCAGATCACATTACAGATGGTTATAAGCCACCATGTGGTTGCTGGGAATTGAACTCAGGACCCCTGGAGAAGCAATCAGTGCCCTTACCCTCTGAGCCATCTCTCCAGGCCCTAATTTTCTTGGTCTCTATCTAGGAATGAATTTGCTGTACTGCATAGTAACTTTTATGTTTAGTCTTTCGAGGAATTACTAGACTACTTTCCAATGTGACCACACCATTTTACAGCCCCAGCAATTAAAGAGAGATTAACTCAGTCGGGTGTAGTGTGGCACACACCTTTAATCCCAGCACTCGAGAGGCAGAGGCAGATGGGTTGCTGTGTGTTCAAGGCCAGCCCGGTCTGCAAAGCAACTCCAGGACAGCCAAGGATACATGGAGAAACCCTGTCTTGAAAAACCTAAAAAAGAGAGAGAGAAAGAGATTAACTCTCTTTGTCTTTTTGTTTAATAATCCCTCTACCCTTTTTTATAAACTGCTTTAGTAACTTCATTTTCCCATGCAAATGGTTAAAACTGTATTATCAACACTGCACAAAGGCAACCTGCAGTTAGATGCTGTCGTAGCAGCAAAGTGTAAGGAAAGAGCCCTGGGAACCCCAGAGCCAGACGTCAGACAGGCAGGGCTCACCTGATGCTCACTGACAGTTGAGACTGCTACAGTAGGACACACAGACAGTCCATCCATTGTAGCTCCTTTAAGCTTCCAGTTGCTCTTATCTGCTTCCTCAATTTTCTATTAATCTTTACTTCTGGGTCTTTACTTTGTCTCTCTTCTACAGAGGCCAGAGTGGCCTTGAATTTGTAATCCTCCTGTGTCAGCTTCCTGACTGTTGGAAATAACGGGTGTGCCACCAGTCCCCAGCTTATTGTGATCTTAAGTTTTGTTTTTCTGTTTATTATTTAAGGAATATGTCTGTTGAAGCCTCTTGTTAATTAAAATTATTTTTCCATTTATGGGAGGATTTTACTGTGAGGCCCAGGCAGGTCTGCCTTGGTCTCTCAGTTGCTGAGATGCTGGCCTGTGCCATCATGCTCAGCATGGGACTTTCTTTTGTTTATGTAATTTAAAAAAATAATTACTTTTATGTGTATGAGTTTTGGCCTGAATTTATATATGTGTGTGCAAGGTGCCCATGGAGGCCAGAGAGGGCATCAGATTTCTTGGGACTGAAATTAGAGACTGCTGTGAACTGACATGTGGGTTCTGGGAATTGAAAGGGTCCTCTGGAAGAACAGCTAGTGCTCTTACACTGAACCATTTTTCCAGTCCCCCTTAGGTATGTAATTACTGTTTTTGGGTTCTTTGGTTGTTGGTTTTGTGTTAGAGAACGTGTTTGTTTGTTTGTTTTTGTTTTTTTTGTTTTGTTTTGGTTTTGGTACAAGGTCTCACTGTGTAGCCCTGGCTGGCCTGGAACTTGCTAGGTAGACCAGGTTGGCCTTGAACTCACAGCGATCCTCCTGCCTCTGCCTCCCAAGTGCTGGGATTAAAGGCATGCGTCACCATCACCCGGCTGGCTTTGAACTCTTAAGAGATGTACCTGTTTCTGAGTGCTGGTATTAAAGGTGTAGACCACCATGCACAGCAGAGCACTTGGTTTTTTTAAGATTTATTTACTTATTTACTTATTATGTATACAGTGCACATTAGATCACATTATAGATGGTTGTGAACCACCATGTGGTTGCTGGGACTTGAACTCAGGACCTCTGGAAAAACAATCAGTGCTCTTAACCGCTGAGCCATCTCTCCAGCCCCCAGAGCACTTGGTTTTTAATATTAGAAAAGGCATTCATGTGCAAGTACTTGCTAAATAACAAGCACTGAGTAAATTCTATGATTGTGTTTTATTTGCAGTATTTATTTTTGTTCTTGGGTTTGGGTCATAGTTACTGATGTAGCACTTCTATTGGTCAAGACATTTGAAGTCTTTTATTTACTTTCTAGGGCACTTTCTAGGAACTTCAGTAGCTCACTGGAACTCAGCTCTTCTGTACTTTATGCTGATAAAATGAATTTTCTATATTAGATGTGACTGTGACCATCTGAGTGGAACAGTTGTGCAGTAGCGATGACCTGATAGTGTCTCTCTGGTGGCAGATCAGGTAGTGTTGCCTTTCGGTGGCTCTGCTGGATGCTGCTTGCATAGGGAACTGTCTGGAACCAGAGTTGAATTTTAGTAGAAGGCCTGCTCATTTAGAGTACCTTCAGTGGATGCTCCCATCACTCTGTAATAAAAGGTGGAAAGACTTGCTATAAAGTCATTTTATTGTAGTAAAGTCACATTGAAGTTCTTTTGGATTGTGTTGCTGGAATGTTTTTTCCTTCACTACAGTTTTGGAAACATGATGAGCAAAGAGAAGAGAGAGGCTGCCAGTAAGGAGGACCTTGCCAGAGCAACTTTGATCACCATCACCAACAACATTGGCTCCATAGCAAGAATGTGTGCCCTGAATGAAGTAAGGGGACATAATGTTGTTCTGTTACTCTAAGGAAACTGCCCTACCTCGACCGTACACTGTCTTCTTACAATGGCCCAAATGTAGTTAAAAGGGGTAGACTTCAAATATAAACTTTATACTCGTGAGAAACAGATTCCTCTTCGTTGATTGCCCCTCCCCCTTTTCTCTTCCTGAAGATAAACACTGTTGCTAGAGGTGAATGGCTTCTTTTGGGGAGACTATAGAGGGAGCCAGGAAGAAGGACAGTGTTGAGCTGGGGATGGGGTGAACGATGGGTAACAATGGTGGGTCTAGATGCTGCGTTTATTGGCTGTTGTTGAGGTGTGGAAAGGGATCCACAGGAAGCCACGAAGCTGGGAGAAGACTGAGCGGTCAGAGGAAGGCCCACCTTAGTTCCCCTCACCTCAGCAGAGCTGTCTTCGTGCTTTCAGCTTCTTTACAGTGCTGCCTTGTAGCATTCAGGTCAAGCAGCATTGTACAGGGCTATGAAAGAACCAAGAATGGGCTGCCCTTAGGCAAAGTATCTAGGATCCAGTTGGTGTAGCTTTATGGCTTGTCCCTATGTACACACTTGGTTTATAATTACTCTCTAAATAATACAGACATGTGCCTTAATAGGAGACCTCAATACTCAAAAAGATTTGTCTAAATTTTAATTTAGAAGATACTGTATACCAATTTTTAAAATTCCTTCTTTCTTCATTTGAATAACATTATTTTTTTCCTTTATTGCATATTCTCTTGTGCTTAAGTATTTTAAAATTTTTTAGTTGGTGTGCATACATCTTTTTAACTGAAATGTATGGTTTGTGCCTGCATTGTGTGTGTGTGTGAGTGCATGTGTTTGTGTGTGCAAGTATGAAGGTTAGAGGAAAACCTACAGTGTATTCCTCAGGTTCTGTCTACCTTGTTGGTTTGTTTGACTTTTTGAGACAGGGTTTCTCTGTGTAATCCTGGCTGTCCTGGAACTCACTGTGGACCAGGTTGGCCTCAAAATTGGAGATCCACCTGTCTCTGCCTTCCCAGTGCTAGGATTAAAGCTATGCACCACTACCACCCAACTTCAACAACAACTTCTTCCTCCTCCTCTTCCTCCTCCTCCTCCTCCTCCTCCTCCTCCTCCTCCTCCTCCTCCTCCTCCTCCTCCTCCTCTTCTTCTTCTTCTTCTTCTTCTTCTTCTTCTCCTTCTTCTTCTTCTTCTAAACTGGCTATGGAGACCAGGTTGGCCTAAAACTCCTAGAGATCTTTGCTGTCTCTACCTCCCTAATGCTGGGATTAAAGGTGTGTGCACCATACCTGGCTTTGAGACAAGGTCTCTCACTGCTTGAAATGGCCTGGGTGGCCTGTGAGTCTCTGGAATCTGACTGTCTCTGCCTCCCCACTGTGGCATTACAAACTTGCCACTGCCCCTGCTTTCTTGGGCTGGATTCTGGGGAATTCAACTCAGTGCCTCACATTTGCATGGGAAGCATTTTACTGACTAAGCTGTCTTCCTAGGTCATGACTGTATATTTGATCAGATTCTTATTTTGTCATAAATTATTCACATAGAGCTGGGCATTTGGTTTCTTGGAAGTGGTGACTGTGGTAAGTATTTTGAAGTATGACCCTTTTCTTTGGCTATTTTATTGTTGATACAGGGCTTATTTGGGAGGGAACCTTATGATCTTACATTATGGTTGTGCTTATGAATACTGGCAGATTGCTGAGAAGTTTTGCATAGGGGCATGCCCGTTTAGAGCATCTGTAGCATTGATGCCTGGACAGCTTTACTGTTGTTGGGGGTGGAATTTCAGGTAGACTTTATCAGAGAGCTGTAAGACTTACTTTCTTGGTTCACAGATGAAGGTGAATTGTTTTTAGCTGTCACATACCTTTGCTTCTTTGGGTCATGTCCTCTTTTACGTTAGTTACTCTCTCCGTGACATGACCAAATCCCTGACAAAAGTAACTTAGGAATAGGATTTATTTTGGCTCGCAGGCTGAGGGTATAGCCCGTCATTGTAGAGAAGGTGTGATGGTAGGAGTAGCTTCTGGTGGCAGGGGGTGAGGTGCTTCTCTATATCTGGATATGCCTGGAAGCAAAGATGAATGCTGGTTTCCAGCTGGCATTTTCCTTTTGTCTATTTCATTCAGTGTAGGATGGTGTTACCCACGCCCAAGGCAGAGTCTTCCTTCCTTTCCTAACTACCCCTCTTGGAATGCCCTCCTAGACCAGCCAAGGGTGGGCCTCACTGATGTTCTGGCTGCCTCCTGCTCCAGTTATGCTGACAACCAATATTGCCCATCTCAAGCTTATCCTTGTCAGTTTGTCACCCAAACACCTCACATTAAATCGAACACTCCACTCCCTGCCCTTTGTCTTACTATCTTCTCATGCAGAGTACATGTTACCCTTCTGTGTCAGCAGAGTCTGTCTGTCACATTACAGATGTTCCTCATTATCATCTATTTCTGCTTCCACTGAACCTCCATCACATTTTCTTTTCTTTTTCTCCCTCAAATCTCCAACCTACTTTTGTGCCTTTGTGGCCCACCACCGAATTTAGTTGCTTATATATGAAGGGTGTTACTTACTTGAGTCAGGCGACTTGGTTCTGAAGCTGGACTTTGAGATTCACACCTTTAATCCTAGCACTCAGGTGGCAGAGGTAGGCAGATCTCTGAATTTGAGGCTAGCCTGGTCTACAGTGTGAGTTCCAGACCAGCTGGGACTACATAGTGAAAAATCTGTCTTAAAAAACAAAGCAAAACATGCTGTGTGTGGTGGTGTACGCCTTTAATCCCAGCATTCTGGAGGCAGATGCAGGCAGATTGTTGTGAGTTCGAGGCCAGCCTGGTCTACAAAGCGAGTCCAGGATAGCCAAGACTACACATAGAGAAACCTTGTCTCGAAAAACAAAAACAGAAACAAAACAAAACAAAAAAATAAAGCAAAACAAAGTTCATTGAGACTTACCATAATCTCATAATAATGAGCTTCTATAAAAAAAATCAAAATCCAAAGTACAACTTCCATTCCATAAGGGAGAAACAGGAGCATAGCAAGGAAGTTCCAGGCTATGTAACAGACTAGGGTAAAGGTCAGCCTTTGCAGCTCTGTGCCCAGCACCCACGATGGCATCATTTAGGCTCTAGCAGGCTTTCATGGTTCTTCTTAGCTACTGCTGGTGGCAATTGTAGTTTTTCTCTTGAGCTGACTTCACATAGAGTCTGTAGTTTTCCTTGGCAAATACCCCATGTTCCTGACATCTCCAGTATTTTAAAGTTTACATTGCAACTTAGACTTCACCTTAACTCCTCCACATAGTTGCCTCTTGGAGCCTCCTAGTAGGGAATTCAGCCCTGTGCCACATGTTTGGCCCCATGGAGCCTTGGTAAAAACTCTGACTCCATAACTCTTGAATCTTAAAAAAAACCAAAAAACATTTATTTACTTAGTGGGTTTGTGTTTGTGCTCATGCCAGAAATTGTGTTAAGCCAGGCATGGTGGTGCACACCTTTAATCCAGCACTCTGTCTGGAAGCAGAGGCAGGCGGATTTCTGCGATTTCGAGGCCAGCCTGGTCTACAAAACAGTCCAGGACAGCCAAGGCTACACAGAGAGACCCTGTCTTGAAAAAACAAAAAATGAAACCAAAACAACAACAACAACAAAAAAGAGATTGTATTAAGACAGCTTTTGGAAATTGGTTACATCTGGCCTGAAGACAATTATCCTTACTACTGAGCCCTCTTATCAGCCCAGCTCTGAGATTGGGATGCTTGCGTAGAATGTGGGATGTAATGCGTGGAATCCCTGCTGCCTCCTGCCTTCAGCTCCAGATGT
Source organism: Acomys percivali (assembly GCA_907169655.1). Lineage (NCBI taxonomy): Eukaryota > Metazoa > Chordata > Mammalia > Rodentia > Muridae > Acomys > Acomys percivali. The sequence continues at coordinate 17,719,737 of OU015742.1, read as the reverse complement.
AGTTGTGCCTCATTTATAATAGTGACAGGCCTCTGGTGTCTGCATGTCTGAACCTAGGAACACTGTCCAGGGCAGCCTTTTTAGAGGAAGGTGTCACTGATTTGTTCTGATAGTTTTTGTTTTGTTTTTTTTGGAGACTGAGTTTTTTTGTATAGCCCTGGCTGTCCTGGAACTCTCTTTGTAGACTAGGATAGCCTTGAACTCACAGAGATGCGCCTGCCCCTGTCTCCCCATTGCTGAGATTAAAGGCATCTGTCACCACACCTGGTCAGGCAGTCTTTAAATGAAATGTTTTCAAATAGGTGTGCATTGTTGTGCCCTATAGCTTTTGATGGTGGGGTCGCAACCTCAGGGTATCTTTGCGTTGTCTTGATGTACTATCTATCCCTGGTTTCTCTGTAGGGTCACTAATCTCTTAACAATTAAGAATCAAGGGGTTGGGGATTTAGCTCAGTGGTAGAACACTCCCTCAGCTCTGGGGGATTTAAACAAAAACAAAAGACAAAATAACAATTAGAATCACTTTACCTAGATTCATGTTCCTGGCATTCAGATCTCTGTGTCTGGACAGCTCTACATCCTTTCGTAGTCCAGAGGCCCAAGTACCACGGTCAGTGGTAATCACAGCGACAGCCTCACTTCTTAGTACCAATTTCTTGTAAAATGTAATAATAATAATAATAATAATAATAATAATAATAATAATAATAATA
>OU015742.1:17660207-17719014 GCA_907169655.1 Acomys percivali | reverse complement strand
TAATAATAATAATAATAATAATAATAATAATAATAATAATAATAATAATAATAATAATAACAACAACAACAACAACAACAACAACAACATTATTATTATTACTATTGGGGTGGGACACATGTGTCACTGGATGCTAGGGGGCAACTTGTGGAGTTGGTTCTGGCCTACCTTTATGTGTGTTCTGGGCATTGAACCCATGCCATTAGGCTTTGAGGTAAGCGTTTTGTTTTTGTTTTCTTAACCTGATTCACCATTTCACTAGCTCATTGGTACCAATTTTCTGTGTTGCTTTCCTATTTTCTTTTCTCTCGAAAGAGATATTCCTCTTTTCTCTCCTTCCTCTTTTTCCCCCTTCTCTTTTCCCTCTCCTGTGTGTCTCTGTGTGCACACCCCTCCCCCCAGTACATGTGAGTGTGCAGGTGTGCATACCCATGCTCATGTGTGACCAGAACAGGACACTGCATGTACTGCCTTGAAGTGGATGCCTAGCTCTCAGCACCTGCCTGCATTGGGCCCCTAATGCTGGGGTTACAGGCATGTGCAGCCAGTCTGGCCTCTCACGTAGGTGCTGGTAGTTGACTGAGGTCATCCATCCCTCATGCTTGCAGAACAAGCATGGCACTCACAGCGCTGTCTGTCTCCCCTGTTCTCTGCATTCCTTTTCTTGTTGCCACATTTCTGGCAAGAGCAACTAAGGGGAAGAAGGATTTAGTTGAACTATGGTGGTGGCGGTGTGGCCATAGGAGTTGCTTGTGCTCGAGCCAGTGTGAACGTGAGGGTCTGGATCACAAGTGAGTGGACAGGAATGAGAGAGAGAGAGGTGAGTGCTGGTGCTCAGCTGGCTTTCTTTTTTTCCCTCAGAGGGCCCTGCCCCAATTAAAATCTCTCTGTAAGTACCTCCCCAGACAGACATAAAGTTGTGCCTCACTTAATGTCCTACCATGTCTTAATCTAATAGATGGAGTTCTGCTTATTTTTTTTTTAGCTTACTGTTAAGTTTTTCTTAGTAGTGGTGTTACTGTTTATCATATTTAATACAAGCTTTTTTCATAGTCTTTCTGTGTACACTTGGGACAAGTTTGAGGTGGGCCCAGAATTGTCTGAACGTCAAATCTCATTAGACCTGGACCAACTGTATTGAATTTGATTCATCAGTCAAGTTGTTGCTGAAAACTGCATGATACTTCTGGGTGTAGTTTTATGGGGAAACAAATCAGGGTGTGAACTCACTGCTGCTTTTCTGTGCTCAGAACATTAACCAGGTCGTTTTTGTCGGCAATTTCCTGAGAGTCAACACAATTGCCATGCGGCTTCTGGCATATGCTCTGGATTACTGGTCCAAGGGGCAGCTGAAAGCACTGTTTTCAGAGCACGAGGTGAGTGGTTTGTTTCCAGGGACTGTCACATAAACACAAGAGCAGAGAGTTAAAGGACTGACCTGGGCTGCCGTGAGTGCCTGTTCTGACTGACTATGCAGTGGCTGTGAGCTTTTATTGTTATTTCTGGAAACTATTCCTCACCGATGTAATGAGTTGGGTATTGAGCTAGTTTAAATTTAAGCAGTTTTGCTGTTGTTTGATACAGGGCCTTGCTACGTGGCCATGGTTGGAACTTGAAACTTGGTATATAGATCATGCTGGTTTGAATTTTATACAATCTCCCTAATCTCTGCTTTCCAGCGCTGAGTTGAACCTTTTGCTAGGTAAAACGAGGGAATTAATTTTTGGGATAACATCTCGTCCCCATTAACACATCAACTTTGAAACTTTGAGTGCTGAGCTTTTTGGATTCGACGTGGTACACCAAGCACATCTAAGCATTTGGATGAGGGGAACTCGGCTGTAACCACAGTTTATGGATTCTGTTTTGTTGTTCTCACTGCTTGCTCACTTTTCCTTCTGCTCAGCTTTGGCCATTTGTTCTTGGCTCCATTGCTTCTAGTCAGGCTTTTGACTTGGACGTTGATGTCTGCCCTTGACACTCATTGTTGTAGTTCTGAGGCCCTTGTCTGCCCTCTCATGGCAAGTTTAGCAGTTGTGGAGGTGTGGTGTGCCTTCTCGCTTTATTTGTTTTTTGTTTTTGTTTTTCCAGACAGGGTTTCTGTGCGTTAGCCTTTGTAGGCCAGACTATCCTCGAACTCACAGGGATCCTCTGCCTCCCAAGTGCTGGGATTAAAGGCGTGTGCCACCCCCACCCTTCTTTTCAAGCTTGCCTCCCTCCCTCCCTCCCCCCCCCCCATTCTCTTTCTTTTCTTAGCTGGGCCTCACTGTGTAGCTGGCTGGTCAGTAATTCTGTAGACCAGGTTGTTGAACTCACCTTCTACCTTTATTCCCTCCTGTACAGGAAGTATGGACCTTTTCCACCTCCACCTTCCCTCCAGGTTTTTCAGTCTTTCATCCTCTGTGATTAAGCTTAAGTGTCTCTGGAAACGCATGCCTCTGCCCCAGGACAGGAGAGCCACCTGCTTGGGTTTTATTGCTGTGATAAACACCATAACCAAAACCACCTTGGGGATGGAAGCTTTATTCGGGTTACATATCCCTGGCCAGACTTGCTCCTCATGGCGTGCTCAGTCTTTCTTTTAGAACCCAGGACCACCTACCCAGGGGTGGCACCACCCACAGTGGGCTGGGTCTTCCCACATCAATCACTAATTAGGAAAATGTCAGATAGACTTGCCTACAGGCTACTCTTAATTGGAGGCATTTTCTCAATTGAGTCCTCTTCTCAGCCTGACTATAGCTTGTATCAAGTTGACAAAAAAACTAACCAGAGCAAAACCTTTGCCAGAGCTGAGCCTGTCTTCCTTCAGCTGCTGTATAGTGCTCTCTCTCCCTGTTGGGCTTCTCCAACACGGCAGCCCTTCTCTGAAAGGGAGTTCTTGGGGCCTCTCCAGACTAGATGTCCTCTCTGTGTTCAGGAAACAAATGGGTCAGGTGTTAAAAGGATATGTTGGTGTTGTTTAATATAGTAATCATGAGCTTTTGGGGTTGGAGGCACGGTTCAGTGGCTGACAGCACACAGTGCTCTTGAAGAGGACCTGAAGTTTGGTTCTCTGTACCATATTGGGTGGCTCGCAGCTACCTAACTAACTCTAGCTCCAGGGAATCTGATGCCTCTGGCTTCTGTGCAGCTGTATTCATATGCACTACCCCTCCCCATACATATTTTAAAATAATTATTAAAAATGGTCTCACTTGTGGTATGTCATTTTTCAGGGTTATTTTGGAGCCGTTGGTGCACTCCTTGAGCTGCTGAAGATACCCTGACTGTTACCCAGAGGACTCCTGAAACTTGCCACAGGGACATCTGTGGACTTGCAGTTTTTTTTTTTTTTTTTAAAGAGACTCACATTTTATGATCGTGTACTACTCAAATCAGAGCAAGAAACAAATGTATTTTTCTAAGTCATCAAGATAAATTTCTAAAATTCTGTCTAACATAGCATCCAGAAAGGATTTTTTCCCCCTGTTTAGGCAGTGTGAAGATTTGTTGTTTATTAGCCGTTCTTTGGGATGTTTACTCTGAGGTGCTTTGGAATCCCAACATCCCCCACACTCGGTCTGTGCTCCTGCTAGCGGCTGACTGCTTGTCATGTTGGAATGTGTTGGAACCCAGGCAGTTCTGTCAGTACACGCTCTTGGGGATCATCTGTGCACTCTGGCTTATGTTTACATGCTGAAAATGGTTTATTTCAAGGTTCTGCAAATTTGTTGGGTTGTCTGTGTCTGATGCTCAACACGAACTTTGGAAGGGCACTTCCTGTCCTTTATACTGTTAAAAGTATATGTGGTAAAGTAAAGTATGTGTGGAAAGACAGGACTTCTGGGAGAATTCTCTTGGGAAAGGTGATAGGGACCCAATGGAAATGGGTAAGTTAGGTGAAAATGAAGTGCCAGATGGGCAGGAGAGTGTTTATCCTTCCATACTGAGTACCACAGAAGAATAACTTGTGGTACCCTTCAGGATGCTGGCAGGTGATACTAGTGGAGAGATGAATTATTCTTATTAGGGGCTGGACCTTTCTTCTGTGCAGAATAATAAGCAGCTCTGCCTGCTTTCTTAATGTACATACTAAGAGATGGCCTGCATTGCAGCTGAAGGCAAGGAAGGGCCTGTCCACAGTAGCCTTGCAGCTGGAACGGAGACCTCAAGCTCTGGCTGGGGATGTTTCTGCTATTCAGCTGCTTTGTGCTGCCAGCTTTGGGGCAACAGAAGGCTCTTGTTGGTTTGGGCCATGGGAACTCAAGCTTAGACTTGGCTGGCTAGCCTGCTATGATGGTTTCCAGTTCTCACAGGGATAGTTGCTTTTTAATAAGTGCTTTGGGCCATTTGGACTTGGGGTGCCATTGGGCTGGGGTCTCACACAGCACAGGATGTTGCAGGGATGGCAGTCCCTGCTGACTGCTGACTTCTGCTACGAAAGGAGCCTCCTGAGATCCTCAAAACCGTCTCCACCTACCTGTCACACAGGAAGTTTCTCCATCTGCAGCAGGGCTCACCTCCTCCCTACCACCTCAGATGATTTCTGAGAACTTACTCTGGCCTGGGCTGTGTTGCCTACACATTGGCTATTTGGCAGTTGTATGCGTTGTTCTGTCTTCCTATATTGATGTTCCACAGTGTTAGAAAAAACAAGCTCAGAAGAGCAAGCCTCAGGGTCCCAATAGGGTTTGAGTGGTACTGTTCTGCACTGCTCTCCCCCTTTACTGTCTCCTCTTTCCTCATTGTCATTCCTCCCTATGTCATTCCATGGCAGGGTTCTTTCATTTTTTAGACAATGTCTCAGTCCAGGCTAACCTCAAACTTATAATACAGCAGTATACCTGAGGCTGGCTTTGAACTGCTGACCTGTTTGCCACCACCTCTGAAGTGCTTGGACTATAGGTGTGCACTGCTAGTAAACTCCCATTATAAATACAAAGGGTGTTTCGGGGCCTCATCCTACCCAGTCCTAACCTGCTTCTCCTGCTTCCCTTGATGCTCTGTCTACTGACTTCCTCTGGCAGCTCCCCTCTCCGCTGTGGGTTTCTCCAAGCTGTCTTCCCGTTGGACCACAGTATATGCAGAACTGTACACGTTGCATCTCATAGCCACCTCTGATCTTTGAGCTGCTTCCAATGGCTGTTGGAACCATCTCGTGTCTCAGCTGTCCAGTTGAGGTAGTTTCTTTGGTAGTCTAAAGTTCCACCTCCTTCCACTCAGGTAGGAAGGAGGGTTTGCAGCCTTGAGCAGAGAGAATGTAGCCTGAACTAAGATGGGAGGAGGATGACCAGTGTGAAGAGCCTCAGGGATGTAGGTGGTGAGGGACAGGAGGTGCTGAGGGTACCTATAGTTTGCTTTCAGAGTGCCTGGTTTTGAGAACCCCAAAGCATAAGGGCATTTGTGTCAGAGACAACGCAGAGGATTGTGAGTGTTTCTGGGAAAGTGAGAGGGGAGAGTGAGCCCCCAGAGCATGGGGAAAGGCAAATGGGCAGTGAAGGAATGGGCTGCAGGGAAAACCACCTGGTAAAGGGACCTGGGAGTCTGAGAGCAAGCTGTTAAATAGGTACTTCCTAGCTGGGTTGCTGAAGGCCGCTCCAGGGTTATGTGTGGCCTTAGTGAAGCCATGGGCTGAAGCTGAGCAGCACAAAGCTGCTCACTTTTTTGTTAGGGTTAGGGCAAGTTCTGGGAATGTTGCAGACTGTTGATAAACATCAAGCCACCCCTAGTACTGGTGACCACAATTGGATTGCATGGTTTGGTCTGGCTTCTTTGGAGTCTCTGTGGCCTGATGCATTTTCCCCATCAGCGTGTCCAACCTTATCCCACAGTCTGGGAGGACATAATACAAAGTTTTTCAAAATCTGCCCTTTATTTACATGTTTGGGTCAATTACATGCATGTTTTATCTTTAAACAAGTGATTAGCAAAAAAATGCATTGAAGTTTTAAAATAGCAATTAAATATACAAAAATATAGCTTACAAAAACCAATGTTTAAAAATATTCTGCTGCAGAATTCTTAGTGTACAAACACGTCTATGAAACCTGAGGCTCAGCATTTCATAAACTTTTGAGGGAGTTCTATCTAGTAAATAAGCCCCAAAGGGCTAAGCTACAAGACTAAATAAAGTGCCACTCCCCCACTTTCCTGGCCATGACTTGTCAAGAGACCCAAAGGCAATGGTGCCAAGCCATCACCAGGAAGATTCTCTGCTTCTCCACATCCAACAACCAGGAAGAAGAGGCATGGACGGCGAGAGGTTTCCATCTCACAAGTCCCTTAACACTGGTAGGGCCATGATTTGAGCTACATTGTGTCTTTGAAAGAGCAGGAGTGGTTCTCCCTGACCCTGTGAACAAAGGAACTTACAATGTGGATACTTGCTGGTCTAACTGGAATAAAATCATCTTGGAGCAATTTGGGTTCTAAAGCTACACTTGAAAACAGTAACAGGCGTTCGACTAAATGCAGTGAACCCAACTCCTGTTAATCCTATTTTAAAAGCCTTTACCTGACATTCCAGGTCCTCACCTCTAAAGTTAGATACTGTGATGTTTCCATTTTAGGTAATTCTTTTCTTAATTAAAGATTTATTTTTATGTGTATGAGTGTTTGCTTGCACATACATATTTGATTCTGGTGTCCTCAGATGCCAGAAGAGATGTCCTGGAACTCAGTTTGAAGCTGTGAGCCACCATGTAGGTGCTAGAAACCACTGAGCCACCTCTGCTGGGGAAGGCTAACCAGGCTAGAGATTGCATGAAGAGCCTGAAGGGTGGATTTCCACTTCTCAAGGCTCATCTTGGGTGAGCACAGGCATACTTCACCCATTGGGATGCTGCTTAGGCTGCAGGTAAGCAGGTGAGTTGAGCAAAGCCTTGGGTGGTGGATGGTGGAGAGCAAAGCACGTAACTGCTTCTCTCCTTACTGGCTGCCTGGGCGAGGAGCTTTACTTTTTACCTTAGGAGAGGGCAAAATGAACTTAGAAAAGAAGTGATTTCTGTTAATTAGAAGGTTGGGAGAGGGGAGAATTCTTTAGGATTCATTTGCAGACACTTGGGTGTAATGACAGCCTCGGGACTTAGGAGAGCTGCCTTGATACATGTTTTCCTGCCTCAGAAAGCACTGGTACCAACTAAGTGACCAGAGCAGGTTGAGAGGGAGGAAGGTGACCTGGCCCAAGCACCTAGAGAGACTGCTTAGGGATAGGGGAAAGCATGTCATCCTGAAAAGTAGGAAAATCAGCTGTGCTGTTGTATTAGGGGTCAGGATGGATCTGTAAAGGAATCTATACAAAAGGAATGTGAATGCAGAAACAACCTCCACCTTCCACAGACCACGTCTGGGATGGCTCTCATACACTGCGTGTGTGTGTGTGTGTGTGTGTGTGTGTGTGTGTGTGTGTGTACACAAATCCCTAAAAGAAAAATGAGTGCTCATGGGATAGTGTTTTACAAGAGAGTCAACTACTGTGATGTGAATTTTGTGAAGGATTATCTATTCAAAGACTCAATTCCTGGGTGATGGCTAAGGAAAGGAGTGTCGAGAGGTTGACCTGCAGAAAAGCTAAACTGGGCACTGATTGGGTGGACAGTAAAACTAGTCCAAGCATTTCTGCCTGCCTAGAGTTCTTGGGAACACCTATGGAGATCTCGAATTCCTAGAAAATAAGTGCTGAAAACCTACAGCTCAGCTCAGAGTGGCTGTCCCAAGTCAGAGATAACATGCTTTGGAACACAGCAATGGAAAAGATCTTTTGTCAACAGTATTTGGCAATGGTGGAAGATCCCCTGTATCTCCTCAGTATAGACCTCACCAGAGGCTACCTGCCCCTACCTGGCTGTTTTGTCTTGCTTCCTGGTTAGGCAAGCACAGGTTATAAAAACCAGTCAAGGATAGGCCCAACTAAATTACACTTGGCAAAGAAAAGCAGCAGATGTTAACTTCTTACATGTTACAGGTACAGTATGGGTTCCCCCCCTCCATTTCTAGTGCTAGCTAAATTCAGTTGACTCTTAGGCAACAATGATAAAGGCATGAAGTCCAGCTAGGGTTGGGTTATGCTCCACTACCTTAAAACCCACAAGTAATGCCCAATCTTCTAGCTACTTGAGACACTCAACAAGAGTTCAGTGGTCTAAGTAGAACAAAGCCAGATCTTAGGAAAAGATGTGGAAAGGGTGGCATCACTGTGCACTTAGGCCTGAGCCAATGGTGCGGAAGCATTGGTGGGGTCCCAGACATCAGGGTTGAGTGGCTAGCAGGTGCCACAATTGGGAGAAATGCTACTGCAGCAGCAGGTGACCACCAAGCCAAGGTGAGAAGCATATTTGCACACTTGCAGCTTCCCGCCCAAAGAATGTCTTTTAGAAAGCAATTAACAGTAGCTGAGCAGAAAAGGCTAGGGACCTCACTTTGGTCCCACAGAATGGGTGCAGGGCAAATCACCCCAACATTCTTCCAATGCCCCTGACTATTCAGGCTGCATACCAATTATCTCAACCTGTCTGATGAGCATTTTGCATCTACAAATATGGGGCTCTGTGATGCTGGCTTTTTAGTAGTGAGAATAGGGATAGAAAAAGCTGCAGCTAAAGGTCAAGATTCTACAAAAGCTGTGATTGGTGATAATTTGCAGTACCAATCATGGGAATCTTGGTGGGGGGGATTTCCTTATTGTATCCAGTTATGAAATAGGAAATGGCAGATGCTAGCCTGTTTCATTAAAACAGGGCCAGAAGTCCACTTCTGGCATTGGTCACTAAAAACGTTTCACTGTAAACTGAGTGTGGGCATTGGACTCTGGTACTACAGCTAGAGGAGCCTAGGCATGGGTTATTTGGGCCAATCAGGTTAAGGCTCTCATAGAAAATGGTTTGCACTCCCTTGCTCTGTACAGGAACACAGTTGGCCTGCCACAAATAGAGCACACTGGGGACAGCCAATTCTCACCAATGGACTCTGCTAAGAACGTCCCCCTGTCCCCAACACACACACACACTTTACAAGAGGCTCTCGCTATGAAGCCAAGGCTGGCTTCCAACTTGAGACCCTGCCTGCCTCAGCTGGGAGGGGCTATACAAGTGTGTACCGCCTCACTTGGCTTCCATAGCACTTTTTAGACAAATAGTAATTTTCTTCCTTATATAGCCCTGGCTACTGGAGGCAAAGGCAGGTTCCCTCTTGTTCTAAGATTAGGTAGATGTCAAGAACAGAGTAGCAAAGACCCCCATCCTCTCCATGCCAGACTGTACTTACTGCAAAGACTCATACCTGTGGGGTGGAGGAGGGCAGAGCAGTTGTTGAGGCATTGCAGTGGCACCATTGTGACAAGAGAGGAAAGAGCAAGCTATGTAAAAAGAATGTTCTGTGCTTTACATGGCTAGTTTACAGTGTTCACAATGCCTATTGGCGGCAATTACCTCTAGAAAAGTTGGACAGAAAGAGCCAAAAAGCAGCATGCATTTCTCTCCTATACAAATACCTTCAGTTAGGGATCTCAAGTCCAAGTAACTGAGGTGCACACTAACAGAAGGCCAGTCATGCAGGAGCTTCAACTAGTTACAACTCCAAGTGGCTCAACTGGCTTCAACATTACAGGGAGCTTATTGGGGATACATGTTTAAAAATGCAGTAAGACATCTTATGTAGAAAAAGAGCAGAAGAGAGGCGGGAAGGGAATGTGTCAGCGTCCTGCTCATCCAGGTTGGTGAGGAGGGCTGGCTTTGCTGAGAAAGGGGCTCCTCTTTGGAGCCATCTGGGGGCCCCAGAGAGACTCCTTAGCTAGTGGGCTGAGGCCAGCAGCTGTAATGGGCTCATACTGCACTTTTGGCATACTTGAGTAGTACCCTGGGCTCTGGGTTACACAGGGACAGTGGAGGTTCAGGGTCAAGCTCCTGCTGGGCCTTACTGATGACTAGAAGGGAATACAGAAGAGGAATGGCTCCTGACCAGGCCTTTCCATGGCTTCAACTTAGAAGATTTGACAGCAAGTGTGAACTGGCGTGGGGGGCAGAGGTTCTGGCTGCTGTTCCCAAAGCCTTCAGGTTCCAAGATGGCCTTATTAAAGGAACAGAACCCAAAGAGCCTTGCAGGGGTGGCCTCACCAAATACTGGCAGCCAGGTGTGTTCAGCTGATGGCACAGCTGGTTTCACTTGACTTGGGATGCCAAGAGGGTCTGCAGCAACAGAGGCAGGTGAAATCTGCACAGCAGTTTATGGGTCCACAGGTGTGTGTGGCATTACAGTCCCATTCGAGGTCCTTTCTAACACCTGTGTTTATCTTCCCTTCTGCTTGATGTAGCGGTGCCTGGGAGACAAGGGATGCTCAGGAAATTTCTGAAACCAAACCTGCAGGCTCATCCACTCCTTTTGGCATAGGGTGATATCAGGGTGCTTTGGTTGTCACAAGATCCAGATGCCTAGGTTCTCAGCTTGCCTGGCTCAAGAGTTCTTCATGAAGCAAAGGAAGTGACAGTGGGTGCCCCAGGCAGAGAGCAGCCAAAAGAGAGTCTGCTTGTGTTTCTCCTGGCTCCATACTGATGTGTCCAGCAACAGTCTGATCCTTGCAGCAAGCTATACAATGTTCTCTGCCCCAGGGAGGGGCTCCTGAGGGGGACCACGGTCCTGTTTACTATGCAACTGTGCCAGCTGCAGCACTGGCATGTTGCATAGGGGACATACTTTCCGGACTTCCAGCCACTTAACAAGGCACCTGCAGAACAAGACAGTCAGGCGGGAGACATCAGCTCCAGATGTACAGCAGCCCCTGCCCTGAGCTCACTGCTTCAACTGTCAGTTACACAGAGCAGTGAGGAGTCTAGAGTCCACATCACCCTCTGACAAGCCAGAGGAGGGTGGCTTCATGTCTCCTACAAGGTGACATGAAGGTGCCACAATCAGCACTTTATACTCCCCAAAAGTATGCTGATGAAGGAAAGCAGGAAAATGAAAAGAACCCAAAACTTCTAGGAGGGTTATGACTATGTCTAGAAAGGGAGGGAGGTGGCCCACAGCACCATGTATACCCACACCACTTACTGTGACTTAAATGGTTTTGATTAAAATACAGCTTCAAGAGATGGAAACAGTTGTTGGAAAGTTCCAGCTAATGAGCTGTTTATAGATGGGCTGGATCTCTGCCCAAGCCTGCAGTGGTGGCCATGTTCCACTTCCCTAGTCCCTCCTAATGTCACGTACACATGCATGTGCCCCACCCTGTGCAGTGCTGTTAGTTTTCTGCATTACAGACCAATTGTGAAGCCATCAAGCTTGACTGGCAGTGCCCCATAGCCCTCAGTAAGTTGGTCACATTAAATAATTCCATACCAATACTTACTTTCTGTGGAAGGCATGCTTACATGGGCAAATGCCCAGTTCATCTCGAGGCTTGAAGTCTTCTAGACATACAGCACAGAGCTAAAAGGCAAAGTCACAAGTGAGGCTAATGTCCACCAACAGTGTGGGTTCCTGAAGCTCAGCACAGCAACAACAGGAACTCGGGCTCCCTAAAGCTCCTAGTGAGAAAACCAAGTCGCATACTCTTGACACCTATCGTTAAAGTCAGCAGACAGAATAGTACATGGAATCCTGAATTTGTGCCTGTTGAATTGTGCCTACCAGCACTTGAGAGGCTGAAGCAGAGGACTGTGTGAATTCAAGAACAACCTGGGCTACAAATGAGATCTAAAAAACAAATTCCTGGAGACTTCATGTAAGGGTTAATCCTCACCATCAACCCAACTGGCTTTTGAAGTCACCGAGGTCACAGGCCACTGTGTCTGGGAAGGTGATCTGGTGAGGTTTAACGGAGGAGGCCATGCCTTAGCATGGGCTGGGTGTCCATAGTGAATAGAGAGAGGCACAGGAAAGCCTGGTGAGCAGCACTGTTCATCTTTCTGCTTCCTCTGGGAGGTCAGTGTAGGTAGCTCATCCACCTACTGCAACGGCTAAGCCTTGCTCGCTGCCAGATCTTTTTTGCCATGATGAAGAGTACCCAAAACACGAGCCACAATAAACCTTCTCTTTTGTATGTTGCTATCAAGTATTTTGTCACAGTGATAAGAGGAGTATGGTATTGTCATAAGAGTGGCTGGGATGTAGGGAGCAGGAAGGAGGGAGATGCTTATCTTTTATCTTTTTCAGCTTTTGAAAATGAAGGTCTTCAAGCTCAAGGAACTAAAATACTTAAAAGCAACTTACCTCATGTAAATTCAGTTCTTTCACTTTTTCTTTTAATATAACCTGGAAGATTAAAACACATGCTTTTATACCATGTAAATATATAGGCAGGTGCCTTTCCTCACCGTGAGTTATCATCTCATAGGCCACATGGATGTTTACTTAGTGGTCACAGTATCTGCCTAGTATGCACTAGGCTCAGGCTTTAATCCACATTGCCGCATGCACAGAAGTGATTGAAGAGTTTCTCATAATGCTGACAAATATATGAATATTTTATATATGTATGTGTATATTATATAGGCCATATAGAAACATGTATGCATGTAGCTCATTTTCCTCATACTTAAATTAGAAACAATCTCCTTTATACTTTGAAGCAGAGTATTCTAACTTTTTTTTTCTCCAAGACAGGACTTCCCTGTGTAACCTTGGCTGTCCTGGAACTCGCTCTGGAGACCAGGCTGGCCTCAAATCCACAGAAATGCTGGGATTAAAGGCATGTGCCACCACCACCTGGGTTACTATTATTTTTTAAAGATAGGGTCTCCTGAGCTCACTGTGTAGCTAATAATAACTTTTAACCTTTGATCTTCCTGAATGGCTGGGATCACAGGCATGTACCATGCTCAGCCTAGCTGGTGCTGAGGCTTGGGCTCAGGGAAAGCACTCCTAACTGAGCTATATCTCCAGCTCTACTTCTGAATCTTTTTGTGAGTAGAGCAAATCCTGGGAAAGACATAAATGAAATTGGTGGAAGCAATAACCTCACATTTGATTTAAAAAAAAAATCTTACTGGCTGGTAAGAATTAATAATCCATAAAATATTAAATAAAGTCCATTTTAATTTTGGAAGCTTGATTATTGTATGCTAAAGTCCTCAGAAAAAAATCATCCAGACTTGTCCTGGATGTGTGATAGCAAAATTAGCTGAAGAGAATGTGACATCAAAGGATTCCATCAAAGAGAAAAACTTCAGAGTAGACTTTTTTCAAAAAAATTATTTGGGGGCTGGAGAGATTTCAACGGTTAGGAACACTGCCTGCCCTTCTAGAGGACCCAGGCTCAATTCTCAGTACCCACAGAGCAGTTCACAACCTTCTGTAACCCTACTCTCTTAGGGGATTGAATGCCCTCATGCCCTCCTCTGGCCTGAGGACACCAGGCATACACATGGTGCAAGCATGCAGGCTAAACACCTGTACATGTAAAAAAAACTTAAATTATTATTTTGTGAGCATTGGCCCTTTACATGTGTATTTATGTACCACATGTGTGCTTGCTATCTATGGAGGCCAAAGATGGTCAGAACCCCTGGAACTGGAGTTAACAGTTACAAGTCATGTAGGTGCTGGGACTCAAGCACAGGTCCTCTGCACAAGCAACAAGTACCCTTAACTGATGAGTCATCTCTCAGCTCCAGAACAAGCTTATATTTATCTTTTTGTTTGTTTGCAGGAAAGCGATTGACACAGGGCCTTTATTGCTCTAACCATCCTGGAATTCACTCTGTAGACCAGGCTGCCTTCAAACTCAAAGAAGGCTACCTGCCTCTGCCTCCTGAGTGCTGGGATTAAAAGTGCATGCCACTAAACCTGGATACTTATATTTATCTTAAAGGGGAAGATCAGACAAGTTAAACTTGGTGGAAATGTCTAAATTTAGGGGTTTTGACATTTAAATAGAAAATGATTTTGAAGGCAAATCACGTTTTCAGAAATCACAAGAAAGCTACCATCTAACCACAGAATGATGTTATCCAACCACAGATGATCTTAATTACCTTTCACCTCACCTGGTTAGTTTCCAGTCAGTTTCACCTATTAAATAACCACCAAGGCCAACTTTACTCTATAGTTAACTTATATGCAAACATCTTGTAGAGATTTTCAAGATTATGATTGAATTGAGACATTTAGAAAACTACAAATTCAACTGTCTTTGACCTGCATGGTAGTGCTGGAGAGGAACAGAGGTTAGTCACAGACAGATATACCAACAATGAGTTCACTTCAAACACTTCCACACAGGGACACAAAACCCTAAAACGTGATGTCAGTGCCAGCAAGGTTAAATCCTTGCTGTGGCATGCCTTTAATCCTAGCACTCGGGAGGCAGTGGCAGGCAGATCTCTGTGAGTTCTAGGCCAGCCTGGTCTACACAGAGAAACCCTATCTTAAAAAGAAGGAGAAGGAGGAGGAGGAGGAGGAGGAGGAGGAGGAGGAGGAGGAGGAGGAGGAGGAGGAGAAGCAGCAGCACCAGCAGCAGCGAACAACAAAGATTTCATGTTTGGGGCCAAAATTAAGGAAAGCCTAGAACCACTGTTTGATTATGTTAGAGGTAAAATAATATATGATACATGGAACACTAAATTACTTTTATTTTGCTTCAAGAGAAGGTGGAGTCTGTCAGTGTGGTAGCACAGCTTGTAATCTTAGCACCTTGAGGCCATGGCAAGGGGATTACTTCAAGTTTAGGCCAGGCTGGATTACAAAACTGGTTCCAGGTCAACCTTGGGCATATAGTAAAATCCTGTTTAAAACCAACAAACTTGCCACTACCAACAAAAGCAAGCTAGGGCTATCAAAAACAAATGGGTGAAAGGCTGGTGACCTGAGGAGAGAGCACATCCGGGTGACCTGGAGGAAGAGAGCACAGTGACACAGCTGGACTCCTCTGAGCAGTTGCTCTATTGTTCTTGAAGGAGAAAGATCCACTCGGTGGCATGTGTTCTTTGTTAAATCAGTGGTAACTTGAAGATTTTTCTCCAGCAAATATTGACTGAAGTTCTGTCATTTTATTTTATCATATAAATTTTCTATGGCTTAAATAATACCAATAAAAGATGACATGAAAAAAATCAAATTGGTCTATTCTGTGCTAAAAATGAACCCATATTAAGCTAATCCCAGCTTAAACTATGAGTGCAATCACAGTCTTAAAGTTTATTGAAAAAGCACAGTAAAAGTTAATCGTATAAATGTCTCACCTGTTTGTAGGCATAAAATTCTTTGTGTGCTTGATGTCTTAGCCTAAAAGACACAAATTAGCAGTGCAATATTGAGATTTCGAAGGAAGTACCCAGTGACCATAGGACATCACCACTGTAAGATCTAATGAAATCTCATTGAAACAAGAATCTCAACACAGACATTCTAATGAAGCTAAAGCTTTCCATGTTAAGGAAACTTATTTCAATAGTTAATTCTTAATTTTAAGACAAATTCAATAAAGTACAAAAACTAAGTACACGGTTCAGAAACTTAAAAAATGCATCTGCTGGAATAATTATCATCCACATCAAGATATAGGTAATTCCCAGGATCCCTGAAGCTTCGGAAATGTCCCTCCCAGTCAGTGTCCACCCTTAAAACTGGCCTTATTGGCCCTTTATCACCAGCCAGTGTAGATTAGCTATGTCTGCTTTAGACTCACATACATGGGTCGCTTGGTGCATCCTCTTTTGTGTTTGGTTTCTTCCAATCTATAGTCCCTAACTGAGATTCTTTTTGTATCTAGTTACAGAAATGTCTGCTTAGCCCAAGATTAAGAAGTAATTCTCCTGAAGTCAGTGTTTGGAGACAAAAAACCGTTATTCCCAGCACTTGGGAGACAGTGGCAGATGGATCAAAAGTTCAAGGTCATTAATCTTGGCTATACAGAAGTTTGAGGCCAGCCAGGGCTACATATGACAGTTTGATGACAATGCCCCACATTCTGAAAAATCATGCACTATTTTATTTATGACATTTAAGTCTGAGATCCACCTAAAGCTAGACTTTATGTGTGTTGTGAGGTAAGGCTTTAGAGTCTTTTTATCCCTGTACCAGTGTTTACTGGCTTCACAATATTTATCAAACCCTCCTTTCCCCGTGAACTGCAGTCCACCTCTGCTACCAACTGCCACATGCAGAGGTGGACTGTCTCCTTGACTTCACACCCTGTTCCAGCGCTCTAGCTTCTTGTGCTCGCATTCGGGTTCCAATGGCATCCTTCAAAACCTCCAAATCCTAGGTTTGGTGTGACTTAGGTAATGAGCAGACACAGAAAAAAGGCCAGGTGAGCAGGTGATTGCTGAGCAGAAGCTAAACAGCAACCATCGGTCAAGAAAAGACAAGGGTTACTAGTCATCACCGGAAGCTGGGTGGATTCGCGCTAAGAAACCGTCACTTGTGATGTCTTGACTCGCCTGTTTTACAGTGCTCTGTTGAGAGGGTCCTATCTAGAAACACAGCACCCCATGTCCATACTATTTTTAAATGTTTTATTCTAGGGGCTGGAGAGATGGTGGAGCAATTAAGAGCACCTGTGATTTGTTCCAATACCCACATCAGATGGCTCACAACCTATTATAATTTCAGTTCCAGCAATATCTGGCTTCCACTGGCACAGGCACACATGTAGTACATATTCTCATGTAGGTACAAGCATTAAAAACAACCTTTATTCTAAAATAAACACACAAAAGGTAAAGAGTCTACATATATTTTTGATTTGAGACCAAATTTAAGAACTTCCTGCCTTAAGACCCCGAACCATCATGCAGCTCACGTAGACTTTTCTACATGTTTCCAATGCTTACAGTTATAGAATCACAATACAGTTGTCACCACTGGAAAATGACGTGGCATAACACTGGCAGGACCTCAGCCAGCTATCAACAATAGACCCTGTTTGAATTCCACAAGATTTTTCACTGGTGCCCTTCTTCCCACAGCAAGTCTTACTTGGGATCCCATTTTACCCCTGGTTATGTCTCCTCGGCCTCCATTATTATGCCCCGTCCTCAGCTGTTCAAACCTTTGATGCATAATTATCATTGGTTGGTTCAGGTGTTGTCGACCATAAAGTCACTACTGTACCCTTTCTGACACACATCTTGGGGAGATAAGTTAAAATCGTATCCCTATCTTACTTTTCGTTCAAGCTTCTTTCCACTAATTTAGCATCCACCTTCTTAGTGTTCCTAATTCTTTGTCTATTTAATTGGGATTCACAGATAGGAGTGAAGATGGACAGTTATACACTCAACTTTAATCTCAATACTGAGGAGGAGAGGCAGGTGGATCTCTAAGCTGGAGGCCAGCCTTGTCTTCATATTGAGCTCCAGGCTAGTGAAGGCTATAAAGTTAGACCGTGTCTGAAAACAAAAACAAAACCCCCAGTTTTGCACAATTTAAGATAGTCTATGCAAGCCAGGCTTTAATCCCAGCACTTGGGAGGCAGAGGCAGGTGGACGGATTGCTGTGAGTTCGAGGCCAGCCTGGTCTACAAAGCAAGTACAGGACAGCCAAGGGTACACAGAGAAACCCTGTCTTGAAAAACCAAAAACCAAACAAACAAACAAAAAAAATCAAGATAGTTTATGCGCTATGGGCTAAAACTCAGTGTGTTGCTCAGGTATACTGGGACTAGACTAGATGGAATGCTTGTCTGGCATGCATGAGCCTAGCGCTGGAAGGGGGAAGGGGCTTGATTTATGCTTTCCCTTTGCTTTTACCTATCATGATTAGAGCCCTAAGCTTCCATGCAGCACTGGTTTCAGGCCTGTGCTACTCTCTTCAAACCCCCCGCCCACTTTTTATTTACTTTTATTTTATGTGCACTGGCTGTTTTGCCTGCCTGCATGTCTGTGTGAGAGTGTCAGATCTTGGAGTTATACTGAACTGCCATGTGAAGAACAGTCAGTGCCCTTAACTGCTGAGCCATCTCTCCAGCCCTCTCTGCAAGTCTTACCGCATCCTCTATCCTCTTCTTTGAGACAGGCTCTTGTTGTGTAGCTCAATGGGACTTTGAACTCAGGACCTACTTGCTTCATCTTGAGTATTATTAGGACTCTGTATGAGGGCCACCTGGCTCTCCTTATTCTTTTTCTTTTTTGGAGACAGTCTTACTCTATTGCAGGACAACATGGAACACACTGTGGAGCTGAAGTTGGCCTTGGTCTGCCGAGTGCTGTGATTATAGGCATTTGCTGTGAAGAATGTAAAGTCACATGCCAGATTACTGGAAACTCATACCTATAACCACCACCATGCACTCAGAAAGCTAAGGGTCTCACTTGTAGCTCTGGCTGTCCTGGAATTCACTTTATAGACCAGACCAGGGTGGCCTCAAATTCAGAGAGATCTATCTGCCTCTTCCTCTCCAGTGCTGAAATTTAAGGCGTGCACCACCACACTGGGCTTCATGTGGCACTTTGGATGGTTTTGATATAGGGTCTCACTCCGTAGATGAGTTGGCCCAAAACTCTTGATCATGTTGGCTCCACCTCGCAAGTGCTAAGAGCACAAATGTTTGTTACTACACCTGGCTTACATAACCATTTTAAAGTCAGTTTTGGCTTTGAAAACTAAGCTATATTTAATAATAAAAAAGGCAAAAGTGGGGGGCTGGAGAGATGGCTCAAAGGGTAAGAGCCCTGGCTGTTCTTCCAAAGGTCCTGAGTTCAATTCCTAGCAACCACATGGAGGCTCACAACCACCTATAATAAGATCTAATGCCCTCTTCTGGCCTGCAGGTGTACATGCAGGCAGAGCACTATATACAAAATAAATAAATAAATTTTGAAAAAAAAGGGAGCAGGAGAGATGGTTCAGAGGTTAAGAGCACTGTCTTCTCTTCCAAAGGTCCTGAGTTCAAATCTCAGCAACCACATGGTAGCTCACAAACATCTATAATGTGATCTGGTGCCCTCTTCTGGTGTTCAGGTATACATGCAAGCAGAACACTGTATAATAAATAAATACATCTTTTTTAAATTTTTTTTTTTTTTAAAAAAGAGAAAAAGGTAAAAGTGTTTAGATAATAACAAGACAGCCAGGAATGACTCATTACCAGCAAAACCTATCACCCTATCCCGTGTGAGGTAACCTCTTCTGTCCCATGTCTCTACATACTGATGTTTACAGTGTGGAATGTTTAGTGTGTTATGCATATAAGTAATTACATGAATACCCAACTACTTTTACATTAGAAAGGTGCTTAAAACCCTGAAAGGTCAGATGCAAGAGGTGTTTTACGGCATAGCTCTTATCTTAAGACGTTGTCTTCTGACCCATGACAACTTTAGATGATAGTGATACAAAATGCCTTCTACAAGAGCAACTTCCAGTAGACTAAATCAGGACTCTGGAGGCAGAGGCAGGTGGATCTCTATGAGTTCAGGGCCAGCCTGGTCTACATATTGAGTACCAGGCCAGTCAGAAATGCATAGATTGAGGCTCTGTCTTAGAGACAATGGTGTAAGTATATCTGAATGGGGTGCTAATATTGTGGGAAAACTATTGAAGACCATTTTCTACTACAGTTCCTTAGCAGATAGCATTGAAGAGTGTACAAAAGTGGGTTACTAAATACCAACTCACAGACGATTAAAATGCTCTCACTATGGCCTTAGAAAACTGGCCCATTCTTCCACATAATGTTTCTTGACCTTATGGTAGAAATGACTGTATCAAGTATTCTAAAATATCAGAAAACAATAAAAATTGATTACCTAATCAAGTAGCAACAGAAGAGTAAACTAAGAATGAAGACGAATACAGCAGTGCCAAAAACCACAATATATATGTTGAGAGGCAGATTCTGGAATCCAATATTAGGCATCCTGAAGTTGTAATGTGGGAAATCTGAGCTCATGGATGAACTGTGGGGAAAGAAGAGTAGAAAACAATTAGGTGTGGACAGGCATGGTAGTGCATGTCTGTAATCCCAGCAGGAGATGAGACAGGAGGATTGCTATGAGTTTGAGCTTAGCTAAAGCTACATAGCAAGATTGTAAAAAACAAACCAACCCCCTTCCCCAAAACAAACTCCTAACAATCCTTAGAACCAAGATAGCATTATATATTTATACACAAGAGGCAAAAGTTTTCTAATGCCTGACTTGAACTAAAATAAAGTATTAATATTCTTTCCTTCATTCATCATATCAAATATTTACCAATTTTACTAGACTCAACACAGAGCATTTCAACTTCTATTCATTCATAAGACACTTAATGAAATGATGTATTTAGTCAGCACAAAAAAGCTTTGAAATGCAAAAAGAAAAAAATTATTAAAATTTCTCAGATTATTTAACTTAACTCACCCCTTAATGTAGCAGTATTCATCTCTTAACAGTGCTTATAATAGTAAATATGAAAAATAACTCATGTGGGCTGGCAAGCCTGGCAACATGAGGTCCATGCTTAGAACCCACGTAAAGGGGAGAGAACGGCCTCCCTCCCTTCTGTGGCACATGACAGACACAATAGCACTAACCCACATACTTCTCAGAATGAGAGGATTAAGTAATTATATAGCATCAAATGTTACAGTTCAGTAAAAGTTAAATAGAGCTGGGCCTGGTAACAGACACCTTTAATTCCTGTGCTCAGAGGCAGAGGTAGGTGGATTTCAGTGAGCGCAAGGCGAGCTTGGTCTATACAGGAAGTTCTAGGCTAACCAGGATCTACAGTGAGAGTCTACAAAATGAAAAGTTCAATAGGATTATCATGTGATCCAACAATTCCACCCCTAGCAATGTATCACAAGGATCTGAAAACAACTCAAAGAAATCTTGTGTATAAATACTATCTTAGCAGCACTATTCTTTGCTGCTTGAAGGTAGAAAGGGCTGAATGCCTAAGAAGATAAAAGGGTAAACAATTGTGGTTTGTCACCTACTCAGCCATAAAAAAGAGGGGGGCTAACTGCAGATCTCCTCTCCCTCTTATCCAAACCCAATTCCCCAGTCTCACCCCCAGATCTACAGCAGACGACCGGCTGCCCCCATCTCCAGCAGATCACACAGCTCCTCCCCTCTAGGTTTCCATCTCTCTACTCATCTCTTTATCCCAGTACCCAAGTACACCAGGCGTTCCCTGGGAAACCACAGGCCAAGCCTGCCAGAGAAGCAAGTAGACCAATTGCTGATCTTCACTCTCCCTCCTCTTCCACAAACCCAATCCCCAGTCTCACCCCAGCTCTGCAGCAGACGACCTCTTGTGGCCTCTCTTCACTCACTCACTCCCCACTCGCAGGGGACTAAGGAGATAATGGTAAAACACCTTGCTTTCTTCTCTTCTATGGACCCTTTCAACCACCCCCCAGGTCCATCCTCAATCCCAAGTGTCAGCTTCCAATACCCAGAAGAACTTCCCACAAGGCAACACACATCCCACACCTCCTAAGAACCAGACAGGGCAACAGAAAACCAGAAACAAACATCTACCCAAAGACAAGACAGGTTAGGACCTAAAATTACATTTGTCACAAACCCTGAGGCCTAGACACCAGCATAGAAACAGTAACAACAAGGACAGTATGTCTCCACTTCGGCCCAGCAACCTTACTACAGTAGGCCCCGAGAATTGCCAACATAGCTGAAGCATAGGAAAGGCCTTGAAACAAGCCTTTATAAATCTTAAGAGGGTCTTAAAGAGAAAATGAATAAAGTTTTCAAAGAAATTTATGAAAATACAAACAAACAGTGGAAGGAAATGAATAAAACAATTCAAGACCTGAAAGTAAAAGTAGAATCAGTGAAGAAAATCCAAACTGAGGAAAATCTGGAAATGAAAAATTTCGAGCCAGGTGTGGTGGCACACACCTTTAATCCCAGCACTCAGAAGGCAGAGGCAGATGGATTGCTGTGAGTTCAAGGCCAGCCTGGTCTACAAAGTGAGTCCAGGACAGCCAAGGCTACACACAGAGAGATCCTGTTTCAGAGAAAAAAAATTAGGAACCTGAACAGGCAAGCCTTACCAACAGAATAAAAGAGATGAAAGAGAATCTCAGGCACTGAAGATATGATACAATGGATACTTTGGTTAAAGAAAATGTTAAAT
The DNA here is from genome assembly GCA_907169655.1 of Acomys percivali. Taxonomy (NCBI): domain Eukaryota; kingdom Metazoa; phylum Chordata; class Mammalia; order Rodentia; family Muridae; genus Acomys; species Acomys percivali. Next base: position 17,697,012 of record OU015742.1, on the reverse strand, counting down.
TTGTGACACTATAAAAAGATCAACTCTAAAGAGAACAGAAATAGAGGAAAGAGAAAAAAACCAAGTAAAAGGCACAGAAAATAGACCAGACTAGAAAAGAAATTCCCCTCAGAACAATAATCAAAACACTAAACATACAAAGAAAGAATATTTAAAACTGCAAGGGAAAAGACCAAGTAATACATAAAGGCAGACCTATTAGAATAACACCTAACTTCCCAATGGAGACTTTAAAAGCCAAATGGAGAACAAAAAGATGTTCTACAAACTCTGGGACCATGGATGTCATCCCTGGCTACTATGCCCAGCAAAACTTCCAATCACAATAGATGGTGGCCCTGGGTGGGCAGAGCACAGCGGAGATGATCCTCTCCAAGTGCCATGTGGCATGAGAAGGGCATAGCACTTTGGAGGTGACCCAGATACCCAGAAGCCCTGGGCGCCACTGATAAAATGACCAAGCTAATGGTGTAGAGATGGAAGATAAAGAGAAGCAGAATAGTGTGTGCACAATGAAGCGAGGCTGAATTGGAGACTTGAGAGTAGTGAGGAATAGCCTGATGTGAGTAGCCAGCGATGCACAGTAGGGCTGCCCTGGAGGTGTGGGTGTGGGAGAGTCAGCCCCAAGGGTGGGAGAGCAGGAGAGCTGGAAGGTAGGTCAACTCAGCTACCAACCAGGCCCAGATCCAGGCCTTGAGCTGGCCCACTTTAACATCTATCCCATCTATGAACTGCGGTGGCACATGAAGGGGCTGGTCCTACAGAACCAAGGCTACAGGATCTCCATGACGCAGGGCAACAACAGGATGAACATCATGCACAAAAGATGTTTTGGCAAAGGGGTATACTGTGCGACACACCTCAGCTTCCATGGTGAGACTTTGTTTGCTTGTTTTCTTTTAGCGGGAGGTTACAAGGGCGGAGGGAGGATATAGAGGGATGAGGAGATGCATCATTGGGGTTCATGATGTGAGACTCAAAGAATCAATTAAAAGTTTAAAAAAAAATGGAAAAAGTAAGATATTCCATTATAAAAACCAAACTTAAGCAGTACCTATTTACAAATCCAATTTACAGAAGGTACTAGAAGGAAAACTTCAACCCAAACACGTTAACCACACCCAAGAAAACACAGGAATAAACAACCCCAGACCAGCAAATCAAAGGTAGAGGCACACCATGACAACAAAATAGCAGAAATCAATAAACACTGTTCATTAATACCTCTCAACATCAATGGCCTCAAGTCCCCAATAAGACGACACAGACCAGTAGACTGCACTAGAAAGCAGGATCCATCCTTCTGCTGCATCCAAGAAGTGCACCTTAACATCAAGGATAGACATCGCCTCAGAGTAAAAGGATGGAAAAAGATATTTCAAGCAAATGGACCTAAGAAGCAAGCTGGTGTAGCCATTTTAATGTCTGCCAAAATAGACTTCAAACCAAAATAATCAGAAGAGATCGGAAAGGACACTACATACTCAAACGAAAAAACCCACCAAGATGATGTTGCAATTCTTAACTTTTATGCACCAAACATAAAGGCACCCAAGTTCATAAAAGAAACATTACTACAACTTAAATCACATCTTGGCCCTACCACAGCGATAGTGGGTGGCTTCAATACTCTATCCTTGTCAATTAACAGGTCATCCAGACAAAAACCAAACAGAAATGCTGAGCTAAATGATGCCATAAACCAAGTGAGCCTCGATTTGATACTTATAGAACATCCCATCCAAACGCTGAAGAATATACTTCCTTCTGAGCAACTTACAGAACTTTCTCCAAAACTGACCACATACTTGGATACAAAGAAAGTCTCAATAGACACAAGAGAACTGAAATAATACCCTGCATCCTATACTGCCTCCATGGATTAAAGCTGGATAGCAACAATAGAAACAAGAGAAATCTTACAAATTCATGGAAACTGAACAACACACTACTGAATGAAAAATGGTCAAGACAGAAACTTGAAAGAAATCAAAGACTTTTAAATACATAACATACCCAAACTTAGGGAACACAATGAAGGTGGTTCTATAAGGCAAATTCAAAGTACTAGCTGCCTATATACCCCCACCAAAAAACAAAACAAAACAACAACAACAACAACAACAAACCCAGGATTTTTTCATACTAGTAACAACACACCTGAAAGCTCTAAAACTACAAGTTATACTCAGAAGGAGTAGATAGCAAGAATCAAACTGAAGCTGAATCAATAAAATAGAAACAACAATAGCAAAAACAACACAAAGAGTCAATGAAAGAATGAGTGGTTACTTTGAGACCATCAATAAGACTGACAAACCCTTAGCCAAATTAACTAAAAGGCAGAGAAAGAAGATGCAAATTAACAAAATCAGAGATGATAAGGGGATGTAACAGGCACGGAGGAAATCCAAAAAATTGTTAACACATAAAATCCTATACCCACCAAATTGGAAAATCTAAAAGAAATGGATAATTTCCTGATATATACATACAAACCTATAAACCTTAGTTATTACTTCTATTTAGAAGCAGCAATTAAGTCTTCCAATCAAACAAACAACATATACCTAGGGCCAGATAGTTTTAGTGCAGAATTCTACCAGATTTTCAAAGAATTAATGGCAGTACTTCTCAAGTTATTCCACCAAATGGAAAAGGAACTTTGCCTAATTTGTTTTATGAGACCGAAGTTACTTTGATGCACAACAAATAAAGAAAATTTCATACCCATTTGCCTTTTGAACATAGATGCAAAAAATTCAGTATAAAATACTTGCCAACTGAATAAAAATACACATCAAAAGGAGCATCAACCATGATTAAGTTGGCTTCGTTTCAGTGGTGCAGGGATGATACAACATATGTAAATCGATAAATGCAATCCACCGTATAGACAAAGCTGAAAAACCACCTGATCATCTCATTAGATGCAGAAAAGGCCTTTGACAAAAATCCAACATCCCTCCATAACAAAAGTCCTGGAGAGATTAGGGATACAAAGAACATGCCTCAATATAATAAAAGCAATTTACAGCAAGCTCATAGCCAACATCAAATTAAGTAGAGAGAAACTGAAAGCAATTCCACTAAAATTAGGAACAAGATAAGGCTCTCTCCATACCTATTCAGTGTAGTACTTGAAGTCTTAGCTAGATAGTAAGACAAATGACGGAGACCAAGGGTATACATATTGGAAAGGAAGTCGTCAAAGTATTTTTATTTGTAGATGATATGATATTATACATAAATGGCCCTAAAAACTCCACTGGGAAACTTCTAGAGACGATAAACACTTTCAGCAAAGCAGCTGGATACAATATCAACTCAAAACAAACAACAGCCCTCCTATATACAAATGACAAATAGACTGAGAAAGAAATCAAGGAAACACCTTTCACAATAGCATCAAACAATATAAAATATCTTGGGAGTAACTCTAGCCAGGCAAGTGAAAGATTTGTATGATAAAACCTAAGACATTGATGAAAGAAACTGAAGAAAAGAGCTCCCATGCTCACAGATCAGTAGGATTAACACAGTAAAAATAGCCATCCTAGGGCTGGAGAGATGGCTCAGAGGTTAAGAGCACTGTCTGTTCTTCCAAAGGTCCTGAGTTCAATTCCCAGCAACTACACGGTGGCTCACAACCATCTATAATCAGATCTGGTGCCCTATACTGATGTGCAGGCACATATGGAGGCATAGTACTGGGTTAAAAAAAACAAAAAAGAATAGCCATCCTATGAAGATACCTATAGATTCAATGCAATCCCCATCAAAATTCCATTTACAGGTCTTGAAAGGACAATTTTCAGTGTCATATGGAAACATACACACACAAGCAGAATAGGTAAGACAATCCTGAATATAAAAGAACTGCTGGAGATATCACCATCCCTGATCTTAAATTGTACTACAGATACAATAGCAATTAAAAACAGCATGGTATTGGCACAAAAACAGACATATTGATCAGTCAAATGGAACTGAAGACCTAGACACAAATCCTAACACCTATGGACACCCACTTTTAAAATAAAGCCAGAAATACAGGCAGGGAAAAAGGCAGCAACTTCAACAGATGGTGCTGGTCAAACTGGATGGCTGCTGTAGAAGAATCCCAATAGATCCATACTAATAACCCTGCACAAAACTCAACTCCAGGGGCTGGAGAGATGGCTCAGAAGTTAAGAGCACTGGCTGCTCCTCCAAAGGTCCTGAGTTCAATTCCCAGCAACCACATGGTGGCTCACAACCATCTATAATGAGATCCAATGCCCTCTTCTGGCCTGCAGGTGTACATTCAGACTAAACATTGTGTACAAAATAAATAAATAAAATCTAAAAAAAAAAAAAAAAAAAAAAAAAAAAAAAAAAAAAAAAAAAAAAAACTCAACTCCAAGTGCTCGCTTCGGCAGCACATATACTAAAATTGGAATGATACAAAGAAGATTAGCATGGCCCCTGTGCAAGGATGACACGCAAATTCGTGAAGCGGTCCATATTTTTATTATATATGTAAAGTTAATGGTGATATACTGTAGTATTAAAAATACTAAAGATAATCTCCAATATAATGATAATGAGTGGTGAAAAACTAAAAACTATATGATCTATAATTAAAGTCATATAAAGTTAAAAAAAAAAAAAAAACTCAACTCCAAATGGATCAGAGCTCAGCATAAAACCAGATACACTGACCCTGACAGAAGAGAAAGTGAAGAAAACCCTTGAATGCATCGACACAGGAACAGAACACCCTGTTCCTGAACAGAACACCCATAACACAGGCACTAAGATCAAGAGTAAGAGAAGCTGAAAAGCTTCTGCATGGCAGAGAACACTATCATTTGAACTAGGCAGCTGTCTACAGAAAGGGAAAAGATTTTTATCAATTACAAACCCAATAGAGGGCTAATTCCAAGATATATAAGGAACTCAAAACAAGCAAAAACCAAACCAACCTAGATGTCAAGAAAACAAACCAATAAAAAAAATGGGGCACAGATCTAAATAGAGCAGTCTCAAAAGAGGAAACTCGAATGGCTGAGAATCACTTAAAGAAATGTTCAACATCCTCAGTCACCAGGAAAATGCAAATCAAAACTACTTTGAGATTTCATCTTAGACCTGTCAGAATGGCTAAGATCAATAAAACAAATGACAGCTCATGCTGGCAAGGGCATGGGAAAAGGGAAACACTTATCCATGCTGGTGGGAGTGCAAACGTGAACAGGATTCAGTGTAGTGGTTCCTCAGGAAGATGGAAATCCATCTACCTCCAGATCTAGCTATTTCACATATGGGTCATAGCCCCAGAGGACACTCCATCCTTCCAACGACACTTGCTCAATGCTCACTGCAATAGCCCAAACTGAAAACAACCTAGGTGGTCCACAACAGACAGCCCACAACCTTTTATTTATACTGTCAATTTTAAGGGAAGAGAAAAAGACTGAAAATGAACTGAATAGTTCAACTTTAGAAGAAAAAATCATATCAGCCAGAAGAGATAAGGGAAAAACCAAGCAGGTTGAGTCAACTAACCAAACAATTACAAAGAAATTAATGAAACCTTGAGTATTAATTTTCCAATTTAGATTAATGGATTTTATAAGCATTGAATTTGGGGGCTCACAGTTCCAGAGGGCTAGAGTCCATGACCATCATGGTGGGAGCAGCAAAAAGGCAGGCATGGCGTTGGAACAGTAGCTGCGAGCCTACATCTGATCCATAAGCAGGAAGCAGAAAGAACAGGGAACGTTTTGGGCTTTTGAATTCCAGGAAAGCCAAGGCTACATAGAGAGACCCTCTCTCAAAACAAACAAACAAACCCTAATGACACATGCCCTTCAATGGGCCACAACTCCTAATCCTTCCCTAACAGTTTCACAAACTGGGGACCAAACTGAGTCTTTGGGGGCTTCACATTCAAAACAAAGCACCTGCTTTCTTCACCTCCTTGGTGCTGAACTGTAGGCAGCACTGATACATTCAGCCTTTTACGAAGGTGCTGAGGAGCCAAACTCAGGCCCGCATGCTTGTGTGGCAAGCGTTTTACCTGATGAAGCCATTATCGGCTGTGAATTCCCCAGTCTGTGGGATTCTGTGATAGCAGCACCAACTGCTAAGATCTATCTTTATATACAACACATGTTGTTCTTTCCATTTATCCTAGATTTATTCTATTCCTTTAGATAGATCTGGGTTTTAGAGTGTGTTTTGTTTTTAGTTTTTTGAGACCAGGTCTCACTAGGTAGCCCTGGCTAGCCCTTGCTATGTGGACCAGGTTGGCCTTGTATCATGGAAATCCATCTACATCTGCTTCCCAAGTGCTGGGATTAAAGGTGCCACCATGTACAAGTTTATACTTTTCCAAGTTTATGTACACACGTGTACACACACACACACACACACACACACACACTCACACACACACACAATATTTTATATATATAAAAAACCTTTTCTATTTGGTTGTTTTGGCATAGAAGAAAGCAACTAGTTTTTCATAGCCACCTTGAAAAAATGTTAAAGACAGACACAGCTACTGCTGGTATCTAATAAACTTTTGGTTTTGGTTTTGGTTTTTTTGAAACAGGGTTTCTCTGTGTAGCCTTGGCTGTCATGGAGTCAAATTGTAGACCAGGCCGGCCTCAAACTCTCAGAGATCTGCCTGTCTCTGCCTCCCTGCCTCCTGGTGCTGGGATTAAAGTGTGCACCACCACACACCTGAAGGCTACCTAGCTCTGAGCAGAGAGAAGCTAATTATAAAACACACATAAAAGCAACTGAACATAGGACTTAATGTGTGCTTTTTTACTTATGTGTCACTAAAAATAATTACAAAAACATGTCAACGAGTAGAACTTTTGCTCCTACTAGCTGATCCTCCTGACAGCAGTGTGATCACACACTCTTGTGCTCTAGCTTAACCACAGGCAGTCTCAGTACCTGATGAAAAGAGAAACCCAAGCTGGAGCCCTTTATGTTGCCTGAGTAGGAACAAGTGCAGAAGACAACATTCCTTCTCGCTAAGGTCTGGTGGTGAGCCACAGCGCAGCTTCACTGATAGGCCAGTACCTGGCTTACTACAATGACAGTGCCTTCCAGAAGGAGGTGGCAGCTCTGGGTTTGTCTTGACAACTGCTCAGTCTGTAGCCAACTCTCTACCACAACAAAGGCCAATAGGACACATGCATTGCTACACAAGCTTGGCAGATTTCACTAGAGAAGGATATAGGAGTTTACTTTTTGTGTTTTGTTTTTATTTTTTGAGATAGGGTCTTCTCCAGGCTGTCTTGCTGCTTCAGCTACCCAAGTGCTGGGATTACAGGCCTGTGTGGACCATGTACAGCTGGAACTGGCTTGAAATACAAAGCCTGGGGAATACTGAGAAACCGAAAGAACTGACAGTGCAAACTGCCTTTGTGAGAAAATGAAGAACATAAATGTGCTGGCTGGTTTTGTCAACATGACACACACTTAGACATATCTGGAAAGAGAGTCTTAATTGAGAAAATGCCTCCATAATATTGGCCTGCAGGCAAGTATGTGGGGCATTTTCTAGAGAAATGACTAATGTGGGGGGGGCCCAGGCCATTGTGGGCAGTGATACCCCTGGACAGGTGGTCTTGAGTTGTACAAGAAAGCAGGCTGTGCAAACTATGAGAAACAAGCCAGAAAGCAGCACTCCTCCATGACCTCTGTATCAGTTTCCTGCCACTAAGGTCCTGCCTTGAGTTCCTGCCCTGACTTCCCTGGATGCTGGACTATCTTCTGGAAGAAGAAATCCTTCCTCCCTATGTTGCTTTGGTCATGTTATTTATCACAGCAATAGACAACAGGTAAGTGCATATGTTCTTTTGTATCTTGAAATTAGTATGTTGTATGTTTCAAAACACAGCATCTTAAAGTAAAAACAACCACTGATGATGAATATTTGCTTACATCTCCATATCTTAGAGACATGTAAAGGACTTAAAGGAGACAGGGTTGGGAATCGCTGTGTATGAAGTAGAGGTTACATTTGTATGGTGAAACATGTTTTTCATCAGCGAATGCCAAAAACCCAAGTTCCGGAAAGCAACTCTATAGCAGAGAAGAAATGCTTTCCTTTATTCTCATACCAAATTCACTCAGATTATATGCTAATACTAGTTTCTCTTAGGAGAGTTGCCAAGGAAACAAGCGTGGGAATCTGAGGCCCAGCTCTGTGAATATAGCACCTTCAGAGGTGATGTTGCACTGGCAGGTGCTGAGCCGGCACCTGAGCTGGTGTCCCTGGTGGCTCTGGAGCCACACTTCTTTCCAGATGCGCCAGTCTCTACCACTTAGATTTCAAAGATCTCTCTTTGCACTCTAGGCTTTTACAATCTTCATGTTCTATCAGGAAGTAAGAGTTCAGTTAAAAAAATCTTTTATGCCCCAAGTGCCAGCAGCTAAGCAACACAACTGCTGGGTGTTTTGTAAACACTTCTCTAGTGAACCATATCTATATTGTTGAGTTGCTCTCAGGTCATTCTGATCTTTTGTTCTTCTGGTGAAGAAGCTGACTTACCAGCTTGGTAGGCCCGGCCTGAAATCCTAGTGCCTTGGAGTCTGGGTAGGGCAGCTGTGAGACCCAAGTTGGCTTGGGCTATACAGTGAGACCTGGTCTCCAAAATGAAAAGTAAGAAAAGAATGAGGGAATATAGTTTAGTGGTAAAATGATGTGCAAGGCCCTAGGACCAATCTCCAATATTTAAAACCAACCAACCAAAAAATGGATATCTGGGTGTTCTGTCTTCAAGGGGGGGGGAGCCCTGCCACAAACTCTTAATCTGCAGGGAAAGACTTTTCTCTGCAGCTCTGCTGTAGCTTCCCTCTGGTTGCATTCCTATCTCACTCTCACTATTAAGAGAGTTGGAGGAACAAAACCCTACAGCTACTGCAATGCTATATCCTAGTGTTCTGTCTCTTCTCTACTTCAGTGTGGCTCTCCCATTTTACCTGATTTATAAGCCACCTCATTATTTTGACTTTTTTTTTTTTTTCCATCAAAGAATGTTATAGGGGGCTGGTGAGATCGCTCAGCGGGTAAGGTTGCTTGCTGCCAAGTCTGATGACCTGAGCTTGACCCCTGGAACCCACATGGTGAAAGACAGAAAACTACTATTGTAAGTTGTCCTCTGACCTCCACATACACACAAACAAATAAGAAAATGTAAAAGAACAGTAACTGTAAAATAGGATGTTATAAAGTCTTATTGCCTTATTCATACTTTACTTTAAAAAAAAATCTAAACAGAGCTGTCTGTGGTGGCCCAAGGCTTTAGTCCTAGTACTCAGTAGTCAGTGACGGGTGGATATGAGTTCAGGCCAGCCAGGACTATACAGTAAGAGCCCGCTTAAAAAAAAAAAAAAAAAAAAAAAGTCTAGGGTTGGACAGATGGTGGTAGCTGTTCTTCCAGAGAGCCCAGGTTTGTTTCCCAGCACCCACATGGCAGCTCACATGCTCTGTAGATGGTGATGCTGATCCTTCTGCGGTTGGGCCGTTTCTTTCTGCTGCCACTGGCCCATCTGGGAGAGCACAGTCCTCCCCTTGGTCAGCACTATCCAAGCAATCAAGCCTTTAATTTGTGTGCCACAACTGGAGTTTGCATGTTTGCTATTGTGATGGCTCCTTTACTCTGCCGTATTCCAACAGTTAGTTGTTCTTTTTTTGTTTTGTTTTGTTTTGCTTCTCAAGACAGCGTCTCTCTGCACAGCCGTGGCTGTGCTGAACTCGCTCTGTATACTAGGCTGCTCTTGAACTCCACTTGCCTCTGTCTCCTGAGTGCTGGGACTAAAGGCATGTGCCACCATACACAGCCCAGCTGAAGTCTCAGTTATTCTATTTCTCATTTTCATAAAGACCCACCTGTCTCATCTTTTTTATAATGATGTCTCCATTTAAAAAATTTTAAGGATCTCATCAGAGCTTTATGAGATGTCACTGTGGTGACGATGAAGGATTCAAACTTGTCATCTACTTTCTGATGTCTCAGGCACACAGTGCATACACTATAATATTACAAAGAATCTATCAGCTGTTAATTATTGGGTTTTATTGGGTTCCATTTAATTCACAGTTTTACAACTAGCTTGGTGAAAATTTTTTTTGTTTGCTTAGTTTCTTTTTTTTTCCCAGACAGGATGTCTCCATAGAATCCCTGGCCTTAAAATTACAAACTTCCCACCTCAGCTTCTCAAGTGCATCATGGCTCTAAGTGCAGAATCTTTAAAAGTCCGTCCGTCCGTCCGTCCATCCATCCATCTTGAAATAGGTTCTCTCACAGGACAGTCTCCACATTTGAGTGGAGAGTGGGATATGACTTTCTCAAGTACTCTGGTGCCTCACATTTGACTATGTCCCCTGGAGGGGGAGACCTAGTGGCACTCAGAGGAAGGACAGCAGGTCACCAAGAAGAGACTTGATCCCCTATGAGCATATACAGGGGGAGGTAATCCCTCTCAGGAACAGTCATAGGGGAGGGGAATAAGGGGAAAATGGGAGGGAGGGGAGAATGGGAGGATACAAGGGATGGGATAACCATAGAGATGTAACAAGAATAAATTAATAAATAATAAAAATTTTTTAAAAAAATAAATTTTTCAAAAAAAAAAAAAAGAAATAGGTTCTCTCTATGTAGGCCTGACTGGTCTGAACTCAGATATGTAGATGAGGGTAATCTCAAACTCACAGAGATCTGCTTCCCTCTGCCTACTGAGTGCTTGAATTAAACACGTGTCACCACATCTCATCTAAGTACAGAATTCTTAAATTGTTAAAGATTGTTTAAAATGGGGCTGGAGAGATGGATCAGCAGTTAGGATCGCTGACTGCTTTTCCGAAGCAACTCACAACTATCTATAACTTTAGTTCCAGGGCATCTGACACCTTCATACAGATACATGCAGACAAAACACCAATACATATAAATTAAAATTGTTAAAAACAATAATAACCACCACCACCACCACACTATAATGACGTTCAGACAGCACAGAACACAAATTGTAAAGGAGTGGACATGCTCTCAAGTTGAGCTTCAGTCAGTTACACAAGGTACCGAAAAGAAGTAGGCCTGTCTCAATCTGCAATAGACTCTAGGTATATTATCTGCTTAATTTTAGAAAAGGCTATTTTGTTCCCAAGAAAACAGGACATCTTTCTCCCGGCAAAGGCAATCAAAATAACAACTATGTCAATAACAACCTAGCCTCTATTTACCTGTGGCTGTCACCATTTTAACATCTCTCAAATTCAATGGGACCAGTACTTGTCTTTCTAGAGCTGGATCTTAGTCTACAGCAAGGGTCATCAGCTCCTGGTTCTTATACAGGGGCAGGGCACTAAACAAATGTAATTTTAAAAATTTTTTGTAAGACTGCCACATTAACAGTACAAAAGGTACTTTTTGTTGGTTTAATATAAATCTACATATTTAAAAACATCATCTAAGCTGGGCGTGGTGGCACACGCTGTTATCCCTGCACTTGGGAGGCAGAGGCAGGCAGATCTCTGTGAGTTCGACGCCAGCCTGGTCTACAGAGTAAGTTCCAGAACAGCTAGAGCTGTTACACAGAGAAACCCTGTCTCGAAAAACAAAACAAAACAAAAACAAAAAACAAAAAAAAGCAAGCAAGCAAGAAAGAAAAAGCTCCATGGGGCTTACCTGGTGACTAATCTGGGGGCATTTTCTCTACTGAGGTTCCCTCTTCCTAAAAGACTTTAGCCTGTATCCAGTTGACATTTAAAAAGTAGCTAGCATACAAGGTAAGGACTTTTGACCAGGTTTACAGTAGCAGGCATGGAATACCTTCTGAGGAGCAGGCCTCATAATAATCTATCAGAAAGCTGTTGGCTACCCTCACAACCACTAAGCTACTATTGTGCCAGAAAGCACATCGTGCCATGCAAATCAGTATTGTAGTATGTAAGGTCCAGTGATAGATGAGACAGAAGAGGTTACACAGAGAAAGCCAGCCTAATGTGTAATCCATAAATGATAATTAAGATAGTAATCAGAGTGAGCATTGTGCATACTGTTTTACAGATTATGGCTAGAATTTGTATATGTAAGCTTTTAAGTCTTTATAATCACCATAGGTTGACTATTAGACTTTCCAATATGTAGATGAGGGGGAAAAGCCAGACTCCAAACAGTAAACTAACTGGCTTCCCAAACTGAATCCCACACCCGGACCCAAACCGCTTGCTTTCCCCAAGACCCTGCTGCCTCTGTGGACGGTGCTGAATGCACAAGGAAGGCGCACAGCAGGCTGAAGCCCCGCAGCTCATTCGCACTGTGCTCAGATAGCCGCAGGAGGGCCCACATCACAGTTCTAATCATTCTGAATGAAGTGTATACTTAAAACTTTTCAAAGGCCAGATGTGTGGTACACACCTTTAATTCTGGCACTCAGGAAAAAGAGTCAAGCAGATAGATCTCTGTGAGCTGGAGGCTAGAGTGGTCTACATAATAAGTTCCAGGACAGATGACAGAGCTATTTCGAGACCTGACTCAGAGGAAAACCAAAACCAAAACCATGTTTTCTTATAATTTTATATTTACAGAAAAGCTATACAGAGTTCACTTAGCGACCTCTAATATTAAATAACATCTCACATTAGATAAGGAAAGCAAGACTGGTTCAATCCTAGTAAATATGTGATAGACTCATTCAAACTTTACTGATTCTTCCACTATTGTTTTCCCATTTTAGGATCTAATACAGGACTATATTTTGTATTTAGTTGTAGTTCTTTAGTCTCTTCTATATATGACAAAGAACTATGTCTTTTACATTAAAATTAATTAAGGTTCATTTTATTCTGAAAATCCCATGGTATTTCATAAAACTAATACTAACACTAGCCTTGAGAATTATTGGGCTTATGCAATAACTAAGAAAATGTAAAATAAGAGCCAAAGTGGCTCTAAAGACAGAAAAAGGTCCCTTTAATTTTTAAAATTATTGCGTGTGTATTGGAGGCAATGATGCTGTGCTGGTGGATGTGTGTCACGGTGTGCGTGTGGAGGTCAGAGGACAGCTTTGCAGAGCTAATTCTGTCTTTCTACCTTTACATGGCTCCCACGGATTGAAGTCGGTTTGCCAGGCTGACACAGCAAGAGCTGCTTCTATGTAAGCTATATCACAGGTCCCTAGAGCCCTTCTCTACCTAAAGAGAACTGACTGTGACAGCCTGAACAGGCCAATTGCACTTAAGATACCTGTCATAAGACAAAACAATCAACGATTAGTCATAAGTTCCTGGAAAAATCACAGGTCACCAGATAGAAATCAATACAACTTTGTTTAATGGAACAGTCATAAAAGATTTAATTTGTTTTTAAATTAAAGGACTTGACTTTGCTCAGTCTCTAGACATAGTAAATTAATTTTATTAATAACTAAATATGTACACAAAGATTATTAAAAGGCATTAGATTTTTCTCTTCATATGGACTCCCTTTTCTTACTGGCAGCATTTAAATTGCGGGGCTAGGGCAGGAAAGATAGCTCAGAGGTTAAGACCACTGTCTGTTTTCCAAAGGTCCTGAGTTCAATTCCCAGCAACCACATGGAGGCTCACAACCATCTATAATGAGATCTGGTGCCCTCTTCTGGCATACAGGCACATAGGGAAGCAGAATACTATATAAATAATAAATAATTAATTAAAAAATAAATTGCTGAGCTAAGTGATTCTAGTTCAAACTCCAAACCCTAAAGAAAGTTTAGTCTTTAGATAACATTCCATGGTATATGTGCTTTAGGAGAGGTGGTGAGGTCATCTGTAACACTCCGCAGGCTCTCTTATTCTTGGGGCCCAGGGTGTGGAACATGCTAAGCATACATTCTGCCACTCACCTGTGATCCCAGCCCCACTGGTGGGTTCTCTCTTCCTAGAAAAGGTACTAAAACAGTGTAACCAGTGCTTGAGAAATTGATTAGCAGGTGAGGGTTGGTAAGAATGAGCTTCACAGCAGGCAGTACTGAATCCAAGCAAGGGGCCACGAGAGGGCATGCCAACCTCCAGGCTCCAGTGTCTCTGCTCTACTAGGATGGTTGTCACAGGAAAGCCTCCATTTGCTACCCACAGGAGGAGGACAGCTGTACTGAGCCACAAGCCCAGCCTAACTGTATGCTCAAGACAGTTTATGGCAGAGTATGGGGGGAGGGGTCAGGCAAGGGATGAGATGTGAGAGTCTGGTTCTGCTTTTGTATTTAAAGCATCCTGAAAAGGTCATAATCATCATAATCACTCCAGAATGATGAACAATCTCTCTCTAAACAGCTTCTTACAGAGTCAAGTCTTGGAATGTCACTATCCTGGAAATGTTATTCTCTTTATAAACAAAAACACTTCCATGACTGGTATTAGAATTTTCATCACATGAAGCGCTATTATTGATTCTACAGGTAGATATATTAGAAAATTCTAGTTCCTTCTACTACAGGATTAGAACTGATGAAGCCTTAAAGGTAAATGTCCTCAGCAAGGTCACTGATTCTGGGTTGGATCAATTCCCTTCTTAACCTAGGAGTTACCGACCTCTGTGGAAAATTCACACAACTTATTTTATAAAAAGACTGGCTCATAAAGTGTTTTCAGATTATCCCTTTATAATAACCTAATTATAACAAAAGGAACAATTGCCATGTAGCTCTGACTAGTCTCAGATACAGGCCAAACTGTCACAAACTTGCTATTCTCCTTCCTTAGTCTCTCGGATGCTGGGACTACAGGCGCTAGACACTACATTTAAGAAAGACATTCTTTTTGTTTTAAGGTTTACTTTTATTAACTTTTAATTACACGTGTGTGCGTGCACAAAAGAAACAAAAAAAATTTTTTTTAATTAAAAAAAAAAAGGGCACTACTTACTGTTAACCACTGGGCCCTCTCCAGCCCTGGTAATGACATATTCTTAAGAAATATTTCACCAGGCGGTGGTAGCACACGCCTTTAATCCCAGCACTTGGGAGGCAGAGGCAAGTGGATCACTTTGAATTCAAGGCCAGCCTGGTCTGGAAAGCAAGTCCAGGACAGTCAAGGCTACACAGAGAAACCCTGCCTCGGGGAAGAAAGAAAGAAAGAAAGAAAGAAAGAAAGAAAGAAAGAAAGAAAGAAAGAAAGAAAGAAAGAAAGAAAGAAAGATTATTTCTATTAAGCTGGGAAATTTTTTTCCTCTAAAAGAATTATCTATTTAGAAAATCAGCATCAGGGATTAGAGAAAGAGATGATAATGAATAATGTCCTTGGTTTTCTCTTTTATGATTAACAAGATAGTGGCGTGGAGCTGGAGAGATGGCTTAGCAGTTAAGAGCACTGGCTGCCCTTCCAGAAGACTTGAGTTCAAGTCCTAGTACCCACATGCAGCTCACAAGCATCTCTAACTCCAGGTCCAAGGGATCAAATACCCTTATTCTGACCTCTACAGGCATCAGGCACATATGTCGCACACATATATACAGGCAAACCCCAATGCACCCACACACATTATATGTAAATAAATAAAATGCTTAAAAGTAGTTTAACAAAAGAGATTGTGCAGAGAACAGTGGTTCACCTTCCTCTCCTGCCATGTCTGTCTTCCTTTCTTCCATGTAAGTAGGAGTTTTAGATGGGCAGATGTCACACTTCCCAACTCCCCTTGCAGTTGCACTTGCCCATAGTACATGCAACAGATGCACACCGAAGTGTCTAGAAATCATGTTTATTGAATGAAGTGCTGACAACTGTCTTCTGCTTCACGCCTCATCCCTTTCTTTACACTGTTTTCAGTGACATTTTCTTTACACTGTACTCAAGGGCTGGAACATGACTCACTAGTATAGCACCTGCCCAGCGCGCCCAGGCCCCGGGGGCCCTTCATGGCATGACAGAGACAGAGAGACAGGAAGAGGATGGCGCTACCCACAACTTACAGGTGGAATGGCGAGAAAGAATGGGGGTTTTTCCTTGAGGTCTCTTACTCCATGACTCTTCATACTAAACCTGTGACAATTTTTACATTCATGAAGAAATAATTTTTTAATCTTTTCTTAACACTTGTTTTAGGAGGTTTTCTGTATTGATAGCTGATCTGATCTCATACACTTATCATCTATGTCAATGCTATTTTTAAATTATTTTACATTCACAGACATTCAAAAAACCAGATCACAGATCCTAATTCTAGTTCAGAAAAACACACTTTTTGCTAAGATCATATAAACTCCTGGCCCTGTCTTCTGACCCCCACATTGTATAACTCAGGAGCACAGGAAACTCAACATTACAGTGTGATCTCCCTCCATCCCTCCCTCCCTGCCCTCCTCTCTGTGCTGGGATTAAAGTTACCACTGTCACCAACCAGCTACAGTGTGATCTGTGACCGCTGAAGTAGTTTGGAAATGCCAGCAATACATTTGCTAATTAATTCCACAGAAACACACCACTAATGATCAATCAACCACACCTAGCTGACCTATATATATCCTGACTCCAAAACCTCATTTATGCCACAGGTTAAATATCATTTATCTGAAATGATTGGGACCAGAACTGTATCAAGGCTCTGGAATTTTTTCCTCCTCAGATTCTGGAATAATCTCCCCACCTCCTCTCTGTGTAGCTGTGTGGTATAAAATATTGGGGACAGGACACAAGTCTAAGCAAAGCCATGTGTTTCTATATTTTGAATACAGTGTCTATATTGTGACTGTGACCAGTCATATGAAAACTGTGTCATCAAGTTTAGTGCTCAAAAAGTCTCAATTTATGGAGTATTCAGATTTTCAGATTAAGGATATTCAACCTATAATATATAATAGTTGCTTGTTCAAAATAAAACATCTAAGTTTCATCTCATTAAACTTAATAACTAAGCTGGGCATGGTGGCACACGCCTGTAATCTCAACACTTTGGAGGCAGAAGCAGGTGGATCTCTGAGTTTGAGGCCAGTCTGGTCTACAAAGTGAGTCTAGGACAGCCAGGCTACACAGACAAACTTTGTCTTGAAAACAAAATGTAATAACTAAAAATGTAGTATACTAGCCTTGAAATTATATGTCTGAGTTATACAGAACAACAAACAGAAAAAAAGTTAAGAGGGAAACAGTAAATAAAAACGACAGTGGTGCAAAAGATTTTATTACAATAACTCCAAAGTCTCATATTATTATCCTGTATATGGAAAAATATGCCGACAATCACGACTTTATCCATGCACACAGAGGGAATGCAAAAGAACCAATCGTTTCCATTCTGTACAGAATGCCACTCCTCATTTTATACCTATAGGAACTATTTAGAGAGCATGTCTCTTCATTTGTGACTGAGAATGAGTCACAGCACACAAGTCAGTTTTCTTTATTAACAAAAGTCACTCCATTTATCCCTCCTATAGGTCAATATGCTTCTGAGAACCTTAAATTTCAAAAAGATAACCAAAATGAACCTTGAAAAGTCAAACAAACCAGTCCCAAGTGGCCACATAGTGTACAACTGTGTTTATATGAAGGACCAAGAACATAAACAGAAGACTGGCAGCTGCTTATTGCAGCTAGTAAGGTGTAGAGTGATAGCTTGAGGAGCAAGGCTTCTTCTTAGGACAATGATAAGAAAAATAACTAAACTCCAATTAATGTACATTTAAAGATTTATTTATTTGTATGTGTGTACCTAAGAGTTTGTCTATCAGATGTGTGCAGGTGCCCTCAGGGCCCAGAAGGAGGCGCTGAAGGCCCTAGAAATGGAATTTATATTTGTGAGCTGCCTAATGTAGGAGCTGTGTACCCAATATGGGTCCTCTGTGGGGACAGTAAAAACTTTTGTTTTAAATTTTATGTATGAATGTGTTGCTTTCATGTATGTATGTGTAC
This sequence comes from Acomys percivali, assembly GCA_907169655.1. Classification (NCBI taxonomy): domain Eukaryota; kingdom Metazoa; phylum Chordata; class Mammalia; order Rodentia; family Muridae; genus Acomys; species Acomys percivali. The sequence goes on along the minus strand of OU015742.1, from coordinate 17,679,110 downwards.
CACGTGTGTGCCTGGTGCCTGCAGAAGTGAGAAGGAAGCATCGGATCCCCTGGAACTGATGTTATAGATGGCTGTGAGCCCCTGTGTGGGTACTGGAAACTGAAACTAGGACCTCTACAAGAGCAACATGTGCTCTTAATGGCTAGGCCATCTTTCCAGCCTAGAACTGAATCATATTAAATAAGCAAACTATGAAGATGTAATAAAGCTGCTCAAAAGATGGACGAGGAACAGACTTTAAAACTATCAGAAGTGATACATATAGAACCTCCCCCCCCAAAAAAATGAAGTTAAGCAGGAACTATATTTTTATATCACCTGACAATGTCTAGAATGGAACCTCTGACTAGGCACATCTCAGCAGCTAGGCAGGCAAAGTTGTTTGTGTATCTGCATAAGCTAACTGTTCTGTGCTCACACCTTCCAATGTTCTAGCCCTTGCATAGCAACAATAATTATTAGGACAGTACTTTGTTAAGGGAATTAAATTACAGTCACAGTAACTTGAAGTATTTAGTTGTAATTACTTCCATGTGAGGCTAAGACCATGGTTAATAAGTGAGGCCAGAACTTGAATCAACTGCCATATGCTATCCCTATATCACTGTTTCCCAAAAAATACCATTGGAATTTACTGTGGGAAAAAAAAAAGTGTATGTTTGATTTTGAAAAGAGTTGGGAGTTAGCCTAATAAAAGTCAAATGCAAGCTCTGCTTGATTTCACTGCATTTATAGGAAGTTAGCTCATGGAAAGTACTAAAATGCCTCAGAAGTTCCTGTTTTAAGTTTTACAAAAACTTTTCAGTCAGATCATATGAAAAATGTTAGAAAAAAACAAAGTGACAACTGCAAATCTAATAAATACAGAACCAAACTGTAACTTAGTGAATCAGATAAAGGAGTTGGCCACTTATAAATTCAGACTAGATGCTACTTGGCATATGAGAGATGATAAATACTACATGGATAAAGATAGTAAAATGGCCAGGTGTGGTGGTGCACATCTTTAATCCCAGCACTTGAGAGGCAGAGGCAGGTGGATCTCTGTGAGTTCGAGGCCAGCCTGGTCTACAAAGTCCAGGACTACAAGAGAAACCCTGTCTCGAAAAACCAAACCAAACAAACAAAAACCAAAGATAGGCCAGGCATGGTGATACATACCTTTAATTCCAGCACTTGGGAGGCAGAGGCAGGCAGATTGCTGTGAGTTCGAGGCCAACCTGGTCTACAAAGAAGTCCAGGGCAGGCAATGCTACACAGAGAAACCTTGTCTCGAAAAACAAAAACAAACAAACAAAAAAACCCACCCCAAAGATAGTAAAGCGTTAGATGGAATAGAAATAGTGTGTTGTATTATATTTTAGATTTATGTATTTATTAATATGTATACAGTGCTCTGCCTACATGTACACCTGCAGCCCAGAAGAGGGCATCAGATCACTTTATAGATGGTTGTGAGCCACCATGTGGTTGCTGGGACTTCTGGAAAAGCTCTTTACCTCGGAGCCATCTCTCCAGCCCCGAATAGGAATATTTTAATTCATTAAAAACTTTAAAACTACTTATTTATTGTGTATTGGAGGGGGTACATGTACAGTGGAGTGTATGTCAAGGTCAGAGGACAACTTGAAGCATTTGGGCCTCTTCTTTACTATGTAGGGTCTAGGGATTGAATTTCAAGTCACAGACTTGCTAAGCCATCTCACTGGCCCAGCTGACATACTTATCTTTTTTTTTTTTTTTTTAAATTACACTTGTTTCTTATAGAACGTACCAGCTTTCTGGACTCCAAAGAGTGTGACAGGTCAGTATTGTGGCCTGCTGCTTTATAGGCCTCCTCACCGCAGAAACAACAATAGGACAAAGACTGGATGGTGGAGTCTACACCTTGTGCGCTCTGGGTGCATTAGAAGAGGGCAAGGACATGAGGCAATGAGGTGGTGACACAGTTTCCTGGAGGGCTCTACAGAAGGGAAGTGTCTATCTTATCTGAACCCATGCAACGAGCCCTCTGCTCAGCCCCTAGACACAATGACTTGCACAGTAGCCATTCTAAACCAACTCAGCAAATGGAGTTCCCTTTTCACACTAAATCACTTAGGCTGCAATGAGAAATGATGATTACCTGTAATGCTTGGCTCACCTGATTAAAAACAATCATGCTGATTGTGTTCCCGGATTTGTTTGCTGTGCTGTGGGTGCAACAGGAACTCCTTCGTCCTAAACAAGCGCTCTACTACTAACACCCCCCCCCCTGCTGTCTTGTTTATGGACTTTTCTTCAATTTTAAAAGTTAAAATATTCCCAGCACTCGGGAGGCAGAGGTAGGCGGATCACTGTGAGTTCGAGGCCAGCCTGGTCTACAAAGCGGGTCCAGGACAGCCAAGGCTACACAGAGAAACCCTGTCTCGAAAAACCAAAAAAAAAAAAAAAAAGTTAAAATATAATTATGTCATTTCTCGCCCCCCCCTTCACCCTACATCCCCTCCCATGCACCCTCTTGCTACCTCTCAAACTGATGGTCTCTTTTTCTTTAATTTTGTTATTGTTTTTCAAGATAGGGTTTCTCCATGCAGCCCTGGCTGGCCTGAAACTCACTCTATAGACCAGGCTAGCCTCCTGAGTGCTAGGATTAAAGGCATGCACAACTTCCATCCAGCTTTTAATTTTACACACATACACACATACACACACACACACACACACACACACACACACACACACCCTTGCTAAGTTGTTTGTATGTATACAATGTCAGGGCTGACCACTTGGCATTGGATAACCATAGGGGGTCCTTCCCAGCTGTCCCCTTCCATGTTAGCATGATTACTGGTGCTGTCATTGTTCAGGTCTTGTTTAGGCAGCCAAACTGTTGCGGTAACTTGAGTGTAGACTCTTTATCATTTCTAGGAGACACAACTGTGCAGCTCGTGGATGCTCTGGTTCTTATAGTCTTTCTGCCCCTCTCTTGGGGTTCCCTGAACCTTAGGTATGGGAATTTTGTTGCAGACTTATCATGTGAAGCTAGGTGCCCACTCTCAGTTGTTCTCTGGATTTTGACCTGTTGTGCAGTCCTTTCAGGCATCCCTTTCTCGTGGCATGCTTCAGCTTTAGGAGACCCACACACAGCGTTACTCCTTCTTAAGTTAACAACATACAGCAGAGGCTCTAACACATACTTTTAATGACTTTCACAAACAATATGATTAGAGATTGTCCAGAGATGGCTACTAAACTAAGAACCCCAACCTATTTAATTTTCCTTTGAAGTCAAGGCTACTTTCTTAAGAACAAGGATTCAAGAAGGAAAAAAAAAAAAAAAAAAAAAGGTTAAATAAGGTAAAATGAGTGAGGCTTTTCTCAGCATTCAGGAATTTAGTAAAGGAATGTGAAGTTAAGTTAAGAAGTATCAGAAGAAATAATCAAAGAACTATTTAGCATAGAGGACATTTTGTTTTGTTTTGTTTTGTCTTAGAACTCAGAGATCTGATGCCACGGCCTAGCTGGTAAAGTGAAACAATTAAATAAAAGCGGGGTGTGGGGGCTGGGGAGGCAGAGGCAGGCGGGTCTCTGTGAATTTGAGTTCCAGGACAGCCAGGGCTACACAGAGAAACTCTATCTTGAAAAACCAAAAAATAAAAGATAAAGTAAAATAAATAAAAATATTAGCCAAAGAAGAACTTCTGCTTGAAGAATTTTGTTTTGGCCAGGTGATAGTGGCGCATGCCTTGAATCCCAGCTCTTGGGAGGCAGAGGCAGGTGGATCTCTGTGAGTTAGAAGCCAGCCTGGTCTACAGAGCAAATCCAGGACAGCCAACGCTACACAGAGAAACCCTGTTTCGAAAAATCCAAAAAAAAAAAAAAAAAAAAAAGAAAGAAAGAATTTTGTTTTGTTTTGTTTTTTGTTTTTCCAACTAAAGGCTGAGATTAAAGGCATGTATACCCCACACCCAGCTTGCTTTTTAAGTGTACAACCTTCTCTTTCTTTAACCTATACCCAATTTCATGAAGAGACAGTATTTTAAGGACACATGTATACAAAGCCCAGTAGTTTTTGGAGAGGAAGACTATAAAACATTAAAAATGCAAAGCATGTCCTATGTATTTTATCTTTATAGAAGATATGTACTTCACAGATCTGACTACTCAAGCTCTTTGTAGATAATAGATTTAAATCAAATTAAAATGGAGAAACAAACTACTAACTAAATCTTTGTATCAGATTACACTCAAGCTAGCAGGCCTCCAATAGACCAAGTCTTCAAGGATTTGAAATCACTTTGCTAATCTTCTGAGAAATCATAAAAATTAGACAAGTGAGTTTCTTCAATATTATACTTCTAAAAAATATGATAGAAGCAGAGCTTTTTATAGTGCAACTTGCTTTGGATCAAAGGTTTAATTCTCTAAAAATAAAACCTTGCTTAAGAAATAAGCACATCTAGAAAAGGATACATAAGTATCACTGTATTCATATGACTGCAGAAATAAATTTAAAACCAGTGTCATCTGTGGTGTTTATTTCTTTATCTTTTTTTGATTCCAGATTATTTCTTGGTAACTTAGTAACATTTACCAAGGATCAGCCCATGAAGAATGAGTAGAATAATTGAAAAGAGGGAAGAAAAAAAAAGAATGAGTGGAATGGACAGACATTCAGTTGCATCTGAGGAAGAACTGGATCAAATCAACTTTTGGAATGCAGACTTTTTATCCTAACATAGTATGCTTTCCTTCCATTGCTGAGTAAAAGAGGCTTTCATATATTCCCACCTTTATTTAGGTTGCAGAGCTATTAGAGTACGCGTCAATTTTAAAATAAACAATTCACATCTTGATTATGATACTCAAAAACAAAGGCAGCACCACTAAGACAAAAGATTAACTCCTCAATTCAAACAATTCAATTTCCCTTATTTTAATTAAACTTGTTTGTACCAAGAATTCAAGAGTATAAAGTTTCAGTGGTAGCCTCTCATATAAAGTGTATTTTATGGTTGCCCTAAGGAACCTTTTGATGAGATAAAGATCTTATAGAACTCTGGCTAACAAACGTAGAAGAGATAGCAGAGTGAGAAAAGTCATCTTTGGCCAGGTGGTTGAGCACACCTGTAATCCCAGCAGAGGCAGAGGCAGGTGGGTCTCTGTTGAGTTTGAGGCCAGCCTGGTCTACAAAGAGAGTCCAGGACAGCCAGGGCTACACAGAAAAACCTTGTCTGGTGGGGGGGTGGGAGGAGGAGGAAGAAGAAAAAGAAGAAGAGGAGGAGGAGGAGAGCAAAGTCATCTTACAGCCCAGATGAAATGTCTTATACTGTGACTCACTCACTCTCTGGTCTGTTGCAATACCAGAAGTGAGGTGGTAGACAGATACATAGTGCCTCTAGTTGAAGACCAGGGAGCTTAGTTTTACAATGAAGCTTAGCTGTTTAGGAGTTAAGATGTTTTTAGGTCTAGATAGATGTTTTAAGTTGATAATGACAAGATGTGATGGAGATTGATTTACATTCAGAATTTTAGATCACCAAGATAGGAGAGATGTTTTCTTCAAGGCTGTCAAATACAAATAACCAAAACACTAAGAATGTAACATTTATATAATTCCTGATTGTGTCATGGTTCTCCTTGCTACAGGTAATTTATTGTATATTTGTGTATAATACAAATGTATATGTAAAAAAATAGAAAAAAAAACCCGAGAACCACTGCTGCACTGCTGAGGTGGTGTGTGAGAGCACTCAGACTACCTCTGAGTATGTTTACAGCTCTTCCCAAGAAGTTTGAGGAGCAACACAGTTGAGCTGGGTGTGATGGCCCAGTAATCCCAGCACTCAGGAGGCAGAGAAAAACCACAGTTCTGTTGAGTTCCAGGCCAGTCTGGTATATGTAGTGAGTTCCAGGCCATCTGGCTGGTGAGACCCTATCTCAAAAAACAACAACAAAACCACCGCCGTAGCCACCACCAACAAAACCAAAGTAAGACAGTTGAGTCTATCACGTAATAGTTATCTCAGGCAGAAAATAAAGGGAATCGTGGGTAAAACAAACTTTACTGGTTTTTCAATATATAGAAGTATGATAAGTTTTATGGGAAATATCTATTTCTCCTCGAATAAAGCAGCCACACAGCTATAGAACACAAATGTTGTTTTATATTTGAATACATTCTTTTACTGAAAATCTGTAACACAGACCATACCAAAAAAAGGGGGGGAGGGGAACAAGAGGAGGAACCTCCAAATACGATACATCCCTTTATGGATGCAGCTGCCCACTCCTCAGAGCTGCCCTGCCTCCACAGAATGCTGTAGCTGTAGTGGATGGTGATGAACAGAACAGAGAACCGAAACACACAAAGTAGAAGTCACAGCTGCATTGTTGACATTTGATCTTCACATCTTCTGAGATAGTATGTTAACCCACAACATTTACAACATATTCCACACATGTGCTGACTAAGGTTCTGTGGCGCTCACTTTGTAAATTCTCTTCCCATGAGGTTCAAAGTAAAACAGCAAGAAAACTCAATAGCCTCCCAGAAATGTCTTCAAAGCACAAAACATTCTGCTTCTAATCAAAACAATGGCTTTGTAGTTCTGGGGGTTGTTTAGGCAAATGTTTCACCACTTGTATACCTCCCACCCCATAGCACTGACTTAACACCTCCCCTTCTTAAAGAGCCATTTCCTTCCTAAAATTTATAGAAAAAACTCTACAGGGCTGGAGAGATGGTGCACTGCTTAAGAGTACGGCTGCTCTTTTAGAAGACTTGGGTTTGAATCCCAGCAGCTCACAACTAACTGTTCCAGGGAATATGACAACTTCTGTCTTCTGTGAGCACTGCACACAGGCAGTGCATAGGTATGCGTGCATGTAAAAAAACACCCACCCACATAAACAGAATAACTTTAAGAATCTACAATCAGGTGTAGTAGCTCATAGCTGTAACTCTAATCAAAGGTGTGCCACAGGTTGAGGACTGTGCTACAGAGTGAATCCCAGGTAAACATTGACTATAGAGTAACTTCTCTCTCAAAAAACAAACCAACAAACAAACAAACAAACAAAACCCAAAAACAAGCAAACAAAAAACACCGAGTATGGAAATACATGTCTGGAATCCTAATCCTTGTGTAGGCAGAGGCAAGAGGACTAGTGCATGCTCAAGGCCAGTCTGAGCTATAACAAGACCACATCTCAAAAATAAAACAAGGGGCTAGAGAGATGATGGCTCAGGGGCTTAGAACACATGTTTTTGCAGAGGACCCAGGCTGTGTTCCAAGCACCCACTTGGCAGCTAACAGTATAGATCCAGGAGATCCAATGACCTTCTGAGCTCTGCAGGCTCCTGCATGCATGTGCTACAAGTGTGCACATAAAATATTTTAGAAGTAAAACAAAATGCAAAACAAAACAAACAACAATACCCCCCCCCAAAAAAGCCCTACATACTCTGCCCAAGGGTTTTATAATAGCGCCGAAGACCTGTTAGAAACCTGTTATCATGTTATCACAGGAAACAACTCTCACTATGAGCAAATTCCTGCACACAGCACTCGGGATGTTGCACACATTGGCCCAGACTTGAACCTTATTCTCCACTGTTGCTCTGACACTGCACCACAGTCAGATGCACCCGCTGTGCACCCCTAAAGATGTCCCCTATCTTTGTTTTGATTGCTTCTACTATGTGCACAACCAAGATCCCCAATCATTGATAAAAATCTGTCCACCTCTTATGTTCCAACTGAAACATCTCTCCCTATAAAATCTGCCTGATTGCCTAGTCCTTCCCATGAGGTTCAGCCTTCTGTCCTTCTACACTTCCCCATCTTGTATTGCTCTGCTGGATACCTGTCTAATTGGAGGTTCTGTGTTACACAGCATTGAAACTAAAAACTGTCATCAAGGAATCAAGGAAGTTCTTATTTTCTCATGGAATGAATGGTTAAATGATGGGGGGGAATCTGACCTAAGTGTGACCTTAAAGCAAAGGGTATTTGCAGGTGTAGTTAAGGACCTGAAGCTGGTGTGGTAGTTTAATCCCCGAAACTGGGAAGGAGGAGAATCAGTGTGCCCTGTCTACACAGCAATTCTGTCTCAAAAACAACAACAACAAAAAAGGTAATGTCTTAGAGATCAATCTGTTAGACTGTGTAGATTATACATCTACTAACAACTGTTTTTTGGGAAGAATAAAACGTTAGGAAGGATTCTTCCTGGAGTCCCTGGGGAGCTCAGCAGCCTTGTCACCTTGATTTCCTCCTCCTGGACTTCAGAACTGGGAGAGAGGAAATTTCCATTGCCATAAGCATTAACTTTGTAGCCATTTGTTATGGTGACTCTAGGCGACGCACATCTTCTTTGTCCCATTTCAACTGAAATCCTTTTCAGTCCTTTACCTGCTGCAGGACTTCTTCAGCTGCTCTTTGCAAAGGACTCTGAACTCCCTTCATCCTCAGCACTGCGTCTCTCCTGGGAGCTGTCTGCATAAACTGACAGGAGATGGGCCAAAGAGATGTCTGTGTCCTGGCCCCTGACTGATCAACCTAAAGAGGTTACTTTTTTGATCTTTAATTTTATCGTCCATGAACAATAATTTCAGCATAGTTGTAAGGAGGAAATAAGTAACACCTGTACCACTACAGATATACAATGTTTTCAGTGCAGCCTAATCCAGGTAAAAGATTTTGCATAAAGTTATCTGTAGATACTGATAATCCTTTGTGATTTAAAGAAAAAGATCTTAAAAACTTCCTTCTGGGCCAGATGTGGTGTTGTACACCTGTAATCCTAGTGCTTGGGAGTCATGAACTCAGTCTACATCTACAAAGAGAGTTCTAGGACATCCAGAGCTACATAGTGAGACCCTGTCTCAATAAATAAATATAGAGAGATAATATTACTTTCTGACTTGTTTTCAGAGACAAAATTGGAAAGCCAAAAGACTGAAGAAACTTTAATTACAGCCATGTACACAATTCAATCTAAGTTGCAGAGACTAGATCTTACTTGAAGTATAAAACACAAAGTATAATTTCATACACTCAGGCTTGGGAGAGAATAAAAACAAATGTAGGTGGTTCATAATGGTTTTTTTGTTTGTTTAGATGAACTTAACAAACAGGAAATACAGAACCATTCAATCTTCAAATTGAAAAAATATTAAGACAACATGCTATTGTAAGAAATAGGGGTTTGTATGTTTGGTTTTTTGTTTTTTTTTTTAATAAAAGGTAATTTGCTCAGCAACATCCCATAAACCTCCACCCTGTTTCTGACGATGTCCCCACCACACCCACACCTCTGAAATCCCAGAATGTGATGGCTTGAAGTGTCGACCTCTTCTTCCTTTCCATTGTTTACTTTGCACCAATTCTTTTAAAACTAGACAATCATCAAAGAATGTAAAGTCTGAATGAGGCTATTAATGCTAAGAATCCAAAAGACATCCATCATCAGGTGAGATATGTGCTCATACTGGCAGCACCACACTTAATACTTCTTTTGCCCTCAATTAAACTAATATTAAATTTGCTAAAGGATATAAGGAAATATCTGGTACAAGCACCTGTCTATTAGGACAACAATAGTAAATAAAAAGACAAATTTATGATAACATATGATTAGCCTTCTATTGAAGCCTATGTATGAAGTAAACTTAATTAGGTTAAAAAACTACTTATCCAAATGACCCAAATTTTAGAAGATAATGATTACAAGCAAGCCTCATTTTAGAGATGTTAATAAATGAAAACAGGTAAACTGGAGGAAGTCCCAATGTAAATGCAATTCTTCTAGCCTTAGCATCAAATCCATAAAACCGCAGGTTGCATTAAGCTTTCCCAAAGCAATCTCATAACACAGGGTTTACTCGCAATACCAAGAGGCTTCTTTTCCTTGACATGGGAGGCTTGCTTTACTCCATGAAGCAGACACCACAGAGCGAGGTCTGGCACAACTACCTCTTGGTGTGATTATCCTTAGGGTAGATGGAAGGCCCAGGCTGGCTTTCCAAGAGTGGCCAAGCCAAAATAAGGCCACTGGCCAGCTATTCATGGGCCAGCTGTCATGGAACAAAGTGTCTAGTTCTTACCTCCAGAGCAGAGAAGGTTTATCCAGCTGGCTCTCAAAGGATGGCACTAGCTGGAGTGCTCACAATTCCTTTTCAGCCATCTGGCATTCCTTTAAAACCCGCAGTTTACACAGCCCTGCATTATGAGGGCTGAGATGCTCAGATTATAAGAGTTTCCATTATGCGTCTATGATAAGAAAGTAGAGTAGCTACCAAATTAATTCAAGAAACAAATCTCTAAAGCTAAAAATCACCCTCAGTTTTAGCTTGAAAAGGCCCATGTTTGTTATGTAAACTTGCAAAATTAAAAAGACAAATAATGAGAAAATTAACTAAAAAACAAAACCACTTGACACATAGAAATAAATTATGTTTTTTTCCAAGAGACAGGATTTCTCTGTGTAGCTTGGCTGTCCTGGACTCACTTTGTAGAGCAGGCTGGCCTTGAACTCAAAGAGATCGGCCTGCCTTTGCCTCCTGGGTGCTGGGATTAAAGGTGTGCGCCACCAAATCCCTGTTTAAAAATAAGTTCTTTAAGTCTAGTAAGTCCTCGCCCTTTCTGGTGGGATATCTACAGCTTCATGCGGTTCTCAAAGTATGTTGAGCTGCTATATCTATCATTCTGCCTAGCTTGCTAGCAGGTGAAGAGAACATTTTATAGTTACTTGAGAAAAAAGAAAAAGAAAACTGACTGCCAAGTATGATGGCATTTTTTTTTTATGGCATTTATTTATAGTCCTAGCACTTGAGGTAGAGCCCTGAAGATCAGGAGTTCAAGGTCATCTTCTGACTTAAGTTCAAGGCTTGCCTGGGCTACATTAAATACTGTCTCAAATAACTAAACTAACTAAACATTTAACTAACTAAATAAATAAAGAAAGTAATCTGTTTGATGACACACTGGGCATTTGAAAGTTTTAGCACAGGACTATAATCTTAGCACACAGGTAATAGTGGTGCAAAGATCTTTCAAGCTGGAGACCAGCCTGGTTGACATAGGGAGATGAGGCTAGCCAGGGCTATACAACTTTCAAAAAGAAATATAAATTATTAAATAACAATGTGGAGTAAAATAAAGAAGGAATCCTTGGCAAGTGAAATAAACATTACCTGGCTCAAAATTAAACTTTTTAAAAAAAGATTTATTCATCTTTAATCCCAGCACTCGGGAGGCAGAGGCAGGCGGATCTCTGTGAGTTCAAGGCCAGCCTGGTCTAGAAAGTGAGTCCAGGACAGCCAAGGCTACACAGAGAAACCCTGTCTCGAAAATCCAAAACACAAAAACAAAAAAAGATTTCTTTATTTTTATGGGCATTGGTGTTTTGCCTGCATGTGTATCTATGTGAAGGCGCCAGGTTTCCCAGAACTGGAGTTACAGACAGTTGTGAGCTGCCACGTGGGTGCTGGGAATTGAACCTGGGTCCTCTGGAAGAGGAAGAGTAGCCAGTGCTCTTAGCCACTGAGCCATCTCTCTAGCCTCCACAATTAAATTATTTTATTAAATGATCAAAGTAATTTATCAATTGACAAAACTGCTAAAAGGGCTATATATAAGCTACTCTTTGTAACTGTAAATCATTTTATTAACCTATCACATGATGTAATCTGGGGAATAGACAGGAAGAAATTGGGAGGTTGGGGGGAAGAGAAGAGAAAGAAAAAACTAAACAGGCCAGTCATGTTTATGACCAATACATCTTAGAGGAATATAAATATCCTAAACAAAAATATTAAAGAGATGGTTCAGAAGGCAAAGATGCTTGTTACAGTGAAGTATTAATTGAAGAAGGTTATAACAATTTTTCATTAAGTTCACGTCCATTCCAAGTACCAAGATAAGCATTTTTCATTCGACCCATAGGGCAAATAAATGGAATGTGTACTCTTGTTATTTTCATCATACAGTGAAGAAACTGAGAGGTTAACACATTTCCCAAAGCTGGGTGTGGTGGCACACACTGGTCAGCCTGGCACTAGGGGATTAAAAAAAAAAAAATACAATTATAATTTTTTAACTTTTTTTTCTTTCCCTCCATTTTTCCGATCAGGGTCTCTCTGTGTAGCCTTGGCTGTCCTGAACTCACTCTGTAGCCCAGGCTGACCTGGAACTCGGAGATCAGCCTGTTTCTACCTCGAGTACTGGGATTAAAGGCGTGTATCCCACAACAGACTTAACTTTAATTCTTTAAGTGTAGGGGAAAAAAAGATTTTATTGTTAGAAATATTAAAGGAAAGAGCTACTGGCTAGGCTGAAAATGTCAGTTGTGCGTTTTGCTCATAGATGCAGTAGGCTCTTGCATTTCAGAACAGATAAGGTTCTTGTCCCTGGCATTCTAGTGGAACTAGAGTCAGGAAGGAAAGTCAACAGCAGCTGTAGGAATAGTGAGTATTACATAAGACAGGCAAAAGGGGAGTGCTTTTCACCTGACACATCTTAACTATCAGGTAAACAGAAGGGATTGGTGGGAGGCAAACAAAGTTTATTAAATTTGGCATTATTTTTAAAGATGAAGGTGAGAATATGCCTGTGTGCTGACATGGAAAGACCTGTGTAAAGTTAATGATGCAAGAGAGAGGGCACAAATACAGGAACCGTGAGCGGTGAAGGGATAGGAGACAGAGAAAACAGGAGGAGGGTGGTCTCTGATATAGGGAAAGGCTTCTGTCTGAGGTCGTCTAAATCTTTACAGCCTTAGACAAAGATAGACACAGACAGACAGACAGACACACAGACAAGTGACTAAGTGAACAAATAAATTAATAAACAGCTGAGTCACTCTTAAAAAAATTAAAGTTCAGTCAGGAGGCAGCTAGTTACACTGAGAAAACCTGTAAAAAGCAGACAAAGAAAAAACAAACAAACAGAATTAAAGTTCAGCAGGGTGTGGTGGTGCATACCTTTAATCCCAGCACTGGGGGTGTGGGGAAGGGGCAAAGGCAGGTGGATCTCTTAAATTTGAGGCCAGCCTGGTCTACAGAGAGAGAGAGAGTTCCAGGACAGCAAGACTATGATGAGAAACCCTGTCTGGAAAAAACAAAAATTAATTAACATATTGATATGGATATGCTTGCTTGCTTTTATAGAGAGAATTAAATTGTAGCTGAATATGATACTGCATAGAGCGTCATCATTTTCAGAGGAGACCAATCTTTAGACTTTATAATGTCAGTGCCAAAATGCTGCTTTTTATAAATATGCAGTAGAGTCGGGCGTGGTGGCACACACCTTTAATCCCAGACAGAGGCAGATGGATCTCTGTGAGTTCAAGGACAGCCTGGTCTACAAAGTTAGTTCAGGACAGCCAAGGCTACACAGAGAAACTCTGTCTGGAAAAAACAAACAAACAAAAAAAACAACAACGACGAAAATCCCACACAGTACAAACTGCAAGAAGTATGTTCCAGACCTGTGATGGTTCATGTTGACTTTTAACAACTTGATGGAACTTAGACTCATCATGACAGCACACTCTGGGTGTGTCTATAAAGGTGTCCTCTGCCCCCAATGACTTGACTGAAGAGGAAAGATGGCTGAAAAATAGCCCAGCAGTTAAAAGCACTGGCTGCTCTTCAGGGGGACTAGGATTCAATTCCCAGCAACTACATGGCCACTCAGAACTGTCAATTACTCCAATTCCAGAGAATTGGATGCTCTGGCACCAGGCAAGCACATTGGAACACAGACGAACTTGCAAGGAAAACACCCAAAATACCTACCACAGGAGAATGTTAATTTTGAAAAAGAAAAAAAAAATTAAAAAGAGAAAAGACCCACCCTGAGCGTGAATGGCTGGAATTAACCTGAGCAGAGCATCAGTGTGTGTCGGGGCTGCTGCTTGCCCAGCTGCCTCACACTCACTCACTCACTCTTGGAGTGGACTTCCCTACCATGATGCCCTCAAGTAGTCGGTCAAAACAGAATTTCCTTTTCTTATTTTTTTGTTTTGTTTTGTTTTTGAGACAGGGTTTCGCTGTGTAGCCTTGGCTGTCCTGGACTCATCTTGTAGACCAGGCTGGCTTCAAACTCACAGCCATCTGCCTGCCTCAGCTAGGGTTACAGGCATGTGCCACTACGCCCAGCAACAGACTTTGCCTGGCAACAGACTTCTCCTTAGGTCGTTTGTAGCAGGTATTTTGTCATAGCAATGAGAAAATTTAACTAATATAGAGCCATGTCTGAAGTTGTTGGAAATCTAATCCCAAGACAAAATTCAAATACTGATTTTAAAAAAATCAGTTAGCAACTCAAACAGCTTCTGTTTTGAGATAGGGTCTCACTATGCAATCCCAGTTGAGATTTTTTTTTCCTGAGACAGGGTTTCTCTGTGTAGCCTTAACTGTCTTGGACTCGCTTTGTAGACCAGGCTGGCCTCTAACTCACAGCCATCTGCCTGTCTCTGCTCCCAGTGCTGGGATCAAAGGCATGTACCACCACACCTGACAATATTTGATTTTTTAAAAGAAATTGCTGTTTCAAGCCAGGTGTGATTGTAGATATGTTTAATCCTTCCACTTGGGAGGTGTTTGTTTTGATTTCTTTTTGGTGTTTGTTTGTTTGTTGAGACAAGGTTTCTCTATGTTATCTTGGCTGTCCTGCACTTGCTTTGTAGACCAGGATAGCCTTGAACTCACAGCGATCCGCCTGCCTCTGCCTTCCAGTGCTGGGATTAAAGGCACTCACCACCATGCCTAGCTGCCATTTGGGAGGTAAAGGCAGGCAGCTAGATCTCTATGGTGCTATCTTGGTCTACATAGTGAGTTCCAGCTCTACGCAGAAAGACCCTGTCTCAAAAAGAAAAAAAAAATAGATAAATATTTCTATAAACACAATACAATCCATATTTTTCTCTTTCTTTAAAGTTTTTGTTGTGTTTTAGTTGGGCTTGGTTTTTCTTTCCTCCTGCCCTCCCCCACCCCCTTTGCCCCTGGGTTTCTTTCTTTGTATAACCTTGGCTGTCCTGAATTGCCTCCTAAGTGCTGGAATTAAAGGTGTGTACCCACACCTCTGTGGGTATGTAAACTTACTCATCAGAGCAAATGTCCAGAAGAGGGTACCTGATGCCCTGGGACTGGAGTTACAGGTGACTATGAGCTACCGATGTGGGTGCTAGGAACCCGGCGTGGGTCCTCTGGAAGAGCACCAAGCAATTCATAAGCACTGAGCAATCCCTTCAGCCCCAGATATAATTTTATACTTATATGCCGGAAGGAATGACACTGGGAAGAGATTTAAGCCTGTTTTTCCTTTATTAAACCATTATGTTTTCTATTTGTTTGAGACAGGGTCTTTCTAGTTCTGGCTGTCCTGGAACTCTAGGACCCACCTGCTTCTGCCTCCTGAGTGCTGGGGTTAAAGGTGTCCACTACACACCCATCTTTAAGCCTTTATGTTTCTATACGATTGTAAAACTTTCTATGTTCAGGGAAAAACCAAAACCCAAACCCAAACCCCTGTAATTCTAACAGAGGATAGCCTAGAATCTGAGCAGAGCATTCCAGGCAGCATGCACTGTTGTAGGGTAGTATGACAGCAATGAGAGGTGCCAAGTATACTCAGAAGCAAGGCTGCACTGAAGCCCTGCATTGACACACCAGTGAGTGAGGCCAGAACATCTCAGACTGATTATGTGTTTGATTGTGAAGTACTGTTATTATTTTAGCAGGGTTTCTTGTACTCCAGGCTAGCCTCCAACTCCTACATAGTCAATGGGATCCTCCAAGTTCCCAAAGGGATTACAGGTGTGGGCCACCAAACTGAGTTAATTCCATCCAAGGGACCAAATCCAGGGTGTTCTGCATGCTAAGCAAGTGCTCCATCAATTCAACTACAGCTCCAGACACTTGAATTAATTTTTGATCACTGAAACTTTCGATTGCTAATTTTTGTGACTCTCACATTCAGTTATGCAACCCCATATTGGGTTGTGACCCAAAGCTCAAAAAAAAATGCATAAAGCAAGAATTTTATTAAGAATAATGTATTGTCATCCAACCAGTGGAAATTTTCCCTCAAATTAAAAGCAAATGTTTTAAGCAGGGATTCTATATATAAACAGATGTTGAGGAGGTTTATGTGTCATTTTGTACTGAAATTTTACTAGGAATGAAAATACATGTGACTCAAAAATAAGTAATCTTGAAGAGAATCTTAAAGAAACCTGAACCCACTCAATTATTCATATATAAACTCAAGTTTTTTCACCACTACTATTTTGAATCAAAAGATCATAACAAAAATATTTCAGAAATGTGCTTTTTCACTCTACAAAATTAGAAGGGTAAAACAACAACAATAACAACAACAAAAGACCACTAGCCAACTAGAGTAATAAGTATCTTCTAAAATTCAAGAAATCTTGCTTAAAACAAATTAACAAGGAAAAGCTTGTTGGTTGTTTATTCGGACAAGGTCTCATTACGTAGTCCTGGCCTGGAAATTCCTATGTAGATCAGACTGGCCTTGAAATCACGGAGATCCTACTGCCTCTTCCTCCCAAGCAATGGGTTTAAGGCATTTGCAGCCACACCTGACTGGTACTCTCTTAATCACGTCTATTTAACTGGCCAGGTGAAGAGGCAGGCAGTCCTATCAAGTCAAAGCCTATGGAAACCAGCAGCGTTTCCTGTCCTCTTTTGGGGTGGAGGTGGTGGCAATATAGACAAACAATGGAAAGGGAAAAGGTGTTGTTTTCTGGTAGTCACGTAAGATGATCTATCTGTTTAGCTGGGCTGCATAACCAAACACACGAAAATTGAGATCAAAGCCGGGGTGCACGCCAGAGTAATGTGCAATAAAATCCTTTGCCAAAGCATTAAGGCGCGGGGAGGGGGGGGCGGCAAGTACTGGACAGACTAGAAGGTGGAAAGAACCTGCTAGACCACCTCTTATTAAAGCAGAAAGGCAAGAAACACAATCTGCCTGTACTGAAGAGTGGGGAAAGCAGTGCCCTAGATATATTGGGAGTATTCATACACACACACACACACACACACACACACACACACAAGTACAAAGACCTATTATCAGTGAAGCAAGCCTAGAAAGCGATGGCCTGGGTGTTGAATATATCACCATTAACCCTAAAAGCAACGTGTTCTAAATATACAGAGACACAAGAATGCAGACTCACACTTTCAATGAACAGACCCCACTGGCTTTACAACGAGAAACAAAACACCGAAAAACCTGTTATCTGGAAATAACACCAGGGACGAACCGGCAAAGATGAAGTTATCTTTACACTTCTTTTCCTTATGTCCTTTTAGACGATCTCAGACCGCCTCATTTCACAGGACACACACCCCTTGGGTCTCCGGAAACAAAGCAGGGTCATTAATTCTCTGGCCTGCGGGTGCACGCACGCCCCCCATCCACAGACGATGAGGCCGCCATATGACTTTCATTAATAAGTAAGCCAACAAGGGAGGTCTCGGTGTGCCTTGCATAGTGTGACAACCAGGCACGAGACAAGCACCACAAAGGAAGGAGTGGCTCGGGACCAGAAAACCACTGCCACACCGCGCCCCCGAGACGCGCGCCCGTCCCCGACTCCGACGCGGAGGCAGCGGCTCCCTCCATCCTCCGCCCATCCCGCCTCCCCCGCCCGGGCCCAGCCCGAGGTGACCTCCTGGTGACAGCCCGCGCCGCCCTTTGTGCGGGTGTGTGGGGACTGCCCCGCGGCCCCCCGGGTCTCCGAGCCAGTGCGAGGCCGGCGCGCTGCCCTCAGCATCCCAGAGGCGAACCTGCGGAGCCTGCGCTTCAGCCTCTGCTGAGCGGCTCGCAGGCCCAGCCCTCCCCTCCCTCACTCACCCGGACGGCGGGCAGCGGGCGTGCGGGCGGCGGCGCCCGGTGGTAGCTTTCGTGCGGCGAACTGCTAACGAGCCGCGTCCGTGAGTCCGAGCCGCTGAGCTGGCGGTAGCGACTGCTAGCTGCGGCCCCGGCGAGGGGCGGGCCCGGCGGGGGAGGGGCGGGCACCGCGCCTCTCATTCATGCCGCGGGGGCGGGGTGTGGGACCCGGATGCCCGGGCAAGTCCCGCCTCCTCCCTGAAGGCGCACGGCTTCATTGTCTGTAATGCGCAGGCGCGGCGGTCCTTTGCCAGGCTGAGCTGTAAGGTTTATTCTATCTTTTCAGCTGTCTAGTGTCTGTGAGCAAGAATGAAACTTGGCTTCTGTTGTAGAACCCGGCCCCAAAATTCCACAAAGATGGGGTTTATCTATTATCCTATTATATGGTCTACCTGCTGCAGATCCAGTGCCTGTACAGTGGAAGGAAATATATTCAAAAATCAGTGCATCCTTTACTTAATTACTTCTACCCATTACTCTCGGCCTCCAGCTAATATTCTACACTACAGACAAACTGGCTCTGGATGTGAGGGGACTGAGCCCTTCTTGTAGCAAGGCCTAATCTGTAGCAGATCAGTGGAAGCCTGCAGCAGTTCTCATAACCACCACGGCTAAGGCTTCTTAGTAGGGTGTGTGGACACTGCACTTCAGGCCTCCCTTAACTTACGCCCTATTTTCCTGTGAGGGATCCCCTCCTTCTCCTCCTCCCCTCCCAGACTTTTCACATAAACCATAAACAGTTCGTGGCTTTATTCATCATGGAAAATGCCTACCAGCCCATTCCTCCTGCTTGGGCAAACCATAAACCTCCTAGGAAAAGGGAAATAAGACTCAGAGACTATATCACAGACCCTCTACCCAACTTCCTCTTTCCCCAAATTAGGCCACACCTGTGAGCAATCTCCTTTCTCCGCCCTTCCCTTTCCCTCTTTTCCCACCGCTCTCGGGAGCCCTGCTGTGCTGGGGCCTTGCAACTCCCCCCCCC
>OU015742.1:17628215-17641306 GCA_907169655.1 Acomys percivali | reverse complement strand
GAGAGAGAGAGAGAGAGAGAGAGAGAGAGAGAGAGAGAGAGAGAGAGAGAATGTATTTGGCCATGAATGTAGAGGTCAGAGCACAACTTTTAAAGTTGATTCTCTCTTTCCTCCATGGGTTCTGGGGACCAGACTCAGGCCATTAGGCTTGTTTGGCAAGCTCTTTCCCCACTGAGCTATTTTTGCTCGGTCCCTTTTGTGTCTTAGTTCTAAAAAATTCTGTGTATATAAATAAGATTCATGGATTAATTTGTTCAATGAACAATGAGTTGATGCAATACATTGGATAGTGTTCTTTGCATGGAGATGCATTTAACAAACAAAATGTGTGACTACATTTGGGAATTAGACCAGAGGAAAATAGACAAAACTATGAAAGACCAAGTGGGTGGGTGGAAGGATGCTGGAAGCAGAGAGAGTTTTCCCAGCAGGAGAGCAGGGAGCCTCTCAATATTCTTCTCACTTAGCAGAGAGACATTGGCCTGGCTCTCACCCTCTAGCAAGCTTTCCCTCAAGAGAGCTCTGAGGTGAATCTTCCTTATAGCCTGTCCCTTTTTCCTTTCTTCCTCGTCTCCTTCCCTCCAAATTTCTTCATATGAGTTTAGTATAGCAAGATTAGAGAGAAGGGGGACTCTGGATTCTTTACTTCACCTTCATCTTTGGACCCAATCCAAAACAACAGCGATGAACGGAGACTTACTGTGTGCCTGGACTCATGGATGGAGCAGGGACTGGCTCTCACTGAGGGCCAAGGGAGGGTTTGGGAGCATTAGCAACCAATACACACAACAACTGGGCCAGGACTCTACCAGCCTGAAGGGCTTGTATGAGGCACTGACGTCATTCACTATATACAAGGATGTCAACAAGGAGATAATCTCATAGCCTGATGGTAATTTTCCACACCCTGCTGGCTAATCATATATTCCGCCCTTAAATCTCACACCCAAGCCAGGCGTGGTGGTGCACACCTTTAATCCCAGCACTTGGGAGGCAGAGGAGGGCAGATCTTTGTAATCAGCCAGCCTGGCCTACAAATCAAGTTCCAAGACAGCCAGGGCTACACAGAGAAACCCTGTCTTAAAACAAAACAAACAAAACACCAAACAAACAAAAAGAGATCTTATACCCAGATGCAAGTTGGTGTAAGACCTCTGTTAAGGAGCTAAGGGTACAGTTCGATGGTAGAAAGCCTGTTTAGCATGTGCAAAGATCTGGGTTGTATTCCCAGCACTTAAAAGAAAAAAAAATCAAAGCTTTGGAAAGCACTGTCATAACGCAAAGTGGAAAGCACACATGTTCTATTACCCAGAAATCCTACTTTCAAACACATACCCTAAAGAACTCAATATTCAAGAGGAGACAAGGACACGAATGTTCTTTATAGCCATTTGTGATGCTGAACACTGGAAAAAAGCTGACGTGTTCATCCTGTTGGAATTTGGATACACTCACCAGGTAAAAGAAATAAAGGTTGTATTATCAGACACATCTGTCTTAGTTTGGCATGTGATAAACACCATGACCACAAGCAACTTGGGGAGGAAAGGGCTTCAGCTTACATCTTGTAAGTCCTTCATGAAAGGAAGTCAGGGCAGGAGTCTTGCTCGGCGGGCTTCCTTGTATCATCCAGGACCACCTGTCCAGGGGTGGTACCACCCACCATGAGCTGGGCCCACCCAATCTATCATCAATTAGAAAATGGCCAACAGGCCAATCAGATGGAGGCATGTTCTCAATTGAGGTTCTTTCTTCTCAGATTACTCAAGTTTGTGTTAAACTGACAAAAAATTGACCAGCACAATATCTAAAAAACATTCTGGGTAATAATACACGTAATGTTGCCATACGTATTGCATTGAAAAATATTCAGAACAGAGCCGGGCGTGGTGGCGCACGCCTTTAATCCCAGCACTCGGGAGGCAGAGGCAGGCGGATCGCTGTGAGTTCGAGGCCAGCCTGGTCCACAAAGTGAGTCCAGGACAGCCAAGGCTACACAGAGAAACCCTGTCTCAAAAACTCAAAAAAAAATATTCAGAGCATATAGTGTTTAGATATTTATATATGAATTTATGCACACACATATACACACTCATATATATTAAATACATTGTATTAGTTACTTTTTCTGTTGCTGTGCAAAATTATCCTGACAAAAGCAATTTGAGTGATGTTGTGGTTTGAATGAGAATGGCCCCCATAGGCTCATATATTTGAATACTTGGCCCCCAGTTGGTAGGACTGTTTGGGAAGGATTAGGAGGTGTGGCCTTGTTGCAGTCGCTTCGGCTATGTGGGTCTGGCTTTAAAGTCAAGAACAGTATAGGGACAGGGATGTGCAATCTTCCTCCATGGTTAAGGAAAGCTACTGACACCAGGAGTGCAGAAGGGGAGTCCCTGCATGGCAGGCTGTAGATGCCATTGCATGAGGCTGTGAAGGTGAAGCCTGGATTGCCTTGGAGACTCCAAGATGTTGGGGATAGCATAACTGTGGGACACCTGCCAAGGAGAATTGCAGACAGGGTGTGGAACCAGCCCAAGAGAGAAAAGTGTGCTGTAATCAGCAAAGCCGGAAGGGAAGAGCCATCTAAGTCCTTTGCTATTGGCTGTAGAGCTATAGGATTTGGAGTTTGCCCTGCTGGTCTTGTTGTGGTCTGGTTTTTGTTTTTTGTTTTTTTTTTCCTTTTGGTTTTTCGAGACAGGGCTTCTCTGCGTAGCCTTGGCTGTGCTGGACTCACTCTGTAGACCAGGCTGGCCTGGAACTCACATATATCTGCTTGCCTCTGCCTCCCGGGTGCTGGGATTAAGGATGTGTGCCACCACACCCAGCTTGATCTGGTATTTTAAAAATTGTGTCCCCATTCCTCCCTTCTGGAATGGTAATGTATATTCTGTGCCACTGTATGTTATAATCCTGTGATTTGGTTTTTGCTTTTGCTTTTACACGGGATTAGTCTCAGGAGAGACTTTGGACTTTGAAGCAGGGCTGAGACTGTGAGGGACAAGGGGGACTTCTGAGGTTGGGTTGAATGCCTTTTGCATTACGATCTGGCTATAAGCCCCCTTGAGAGTTGCTCTTTGACATAGCTGCAGCCATTTCTGACATAGCGGCAGCTATTTCTGTATTTGGCTTCCATTTTGTTTATACAGTGAAATTAAGTTAACAAATTTTAAACTTTTTACCTCCGCTTCCTAGAAGTAGTTATTCATAGATGACACTAACATTCCCTGCCAGAGGGCCAAGTTAACCTACACTAGATGATTCAATAGTGTCATAATTCATACTTTGTTATCTACACACTTGGCTACCCTCTGGCTGCACTCTGGTCATCTACACACTTAGTTACACTTTGGATGTCCTCTGAAAAGCCCTAACCACCACCTCACTCACCTCACTTGGGACCAATCAGCTTAAAGGTTAGCTGATGATACTTTGTCTAGTTGGCAAAAAGTGCAACATTGCTTTGCACGGTTAGCCAAAATGTTGCTGCCCAGTACCCCTCTGTCTTCTGCTCTTGGTTTTCCTATAAAAGACTGCCTAAGAACAGGTAGAGGTCACAGTTAGGCTCCCGAGTCCTTGCTGTGGCCCTGATCGACCAGCTTGGAAAAGGCATTTAAATAAACCATCAATATCTCATTGAGACTGGTGCTCAAGTGGTTTGTGTGGCAATTCTTGTACTACATTAGCCCCTAGGGGGCCCAGGGAGTGGAATACTGTGGTTTGAATGAAAATGGTCTGGATTGAGTTGTAAGAAGATGTTTTAAGATTGATAAATGAAGGTTAGAGGGTCTAAGAAGGTGTTTTGTGAAGGTTGGAGGAAGTTGTAAACAGGTATTGTAAGGTTGGTTATTGCAGGATGTAAAAGTTAGAGGACACGAAGGCTTGAATAGTAATAAGTAAGTGGTTTAGGGACAGAACTCTGAACCTACCGAGACAGCATAGATAGTAGAGCACTTTCTCCTAAGTTGCCAAATGTAGATGGACTGATCATTGTGAATGCAATTCCTACATGACAGTTTTCGTAATTGTTTTATACTTACTCTTATTATATATAATTTACTATTATAAGAGAAAAAGCCATTTGTTGGACTAAAAGGAGATGATGCAGAGGGGACCTTCATTCACATTGTATTAAGGTGTGTCTTTGTATATTCGATTGTTAGTTGCTGAACTGGCAGTGAGGTAAATGTTAACAGAGTCTAGTATTGCCATTTTTTTCTCAGAATAAAAATTACTCTCCAATTATCTCTGGTTGGTTAATAAAGAGGCTGAAGAGCCTATGACTGGGCAGAGGAGACAGGAAATGGGACTTTTGTTCCCAGTCTGGGGGTCCCAGGTAGAGAAAGAGGGAGAGGAGGAGAAGATTGCTATGCATGAGGAGGAGGTCACCATGGAGGAGCTACCATGGTGGCAAAGATGGCGCAGGAGCAGCTAGGGCAAGACTAGCTGGCAAGTAGCAAGGGGAACATGGCTGGGAGTAGGCCCGACCAGCCTAGACAGGTATTGTAGGTGAGAGTCTGCCCGGTTGGTGCTTGAAGCCTATGATCAATGTAACAGGTCTCTGTATCATATTTGGGAGCTAGAGCAAGCATAGGAAAAAAAACCCCAATAATTAAAACATTTGTCTCATATATATAAATGCATGGCTCTCAGTTGACGGAACTGTTTGGGAAGGATTAAAAGGTGTGGCTTTGCTGGAGGGGGTGTGTCACTGAGGGATGGGCTTGAGGTTTCAAAAGCCCACCAGTCTCTCTCTCTCTCTCTCTCTCTCTCTCTCTCTCTCTCTCTCTCTCTCCCTGGGAATCAGGATGTAAATCTCTCTGATACTTCTCTAGTACCATGACTGTCTGCCTCCTGCTATGATGAACGTGGAGTAACCCTCTCACACTGTAAGCAAACCCCAAGTTAGATGCTTTCTTTTAAGTGTTGCCTTGTTTGGGGCTGGAGAGATGGCTCAGCATTTAAGAGTATTGACTGCTTTTCTAGAGGAACTAGGTTCAATTTCCAGTACCCACATGGCAGCTCACAACTGTCTACAATCCCGTATCCTGGGGGTTTGTCATCCTCGTACAGACATTCATGCAGGCAAAAACACCAATTTAAAAGAAAGTTACCTCGGGGCTAGAGAGATGACAAGCACTGTAACCTCTTCTTCCAGAGGACCTGAGTTCAATTCCCAGCAGCCACATGGGTTGCTATAACAAGATCTGATGCCCTCTTCTGGTGTGCATGGAGACAGTGCACTCATATACATAAAAAAAAATTTTTTTTAAGTTATCTTGTTCATAGTTTCTCTTCACAGCAATAGGACAGTAACTAAGACAAGGGAGAAAGCACTTATTTTGGCTCACAGTTCAAGGATGCAGTCCATTATGGCACAGAATATACATTACCATTCCAAAAGGGAGGAATGGGGACACATTGAAGAAACCTTGGACCAAATACAGGGGCATCATGGAAGCAGGAGGTTGAGGAGGCAACTGGTCACATTGCCACAGTCAAGGCAGAGAGTGATGAATCTGAATCACCTGGGGTGATCAACCCCTACATACATATAAGCAGTAAGAGTGCTTGAGGATGCTAATTCTCTAGGCAAGAGTCATGTGTGACAGCATCACTGAAGCTGGCTTGTGTGGATTTGCGCCTTAGCTCCACCTTTTCTCATTTCCAGAATCCTGAAACTCTACTTAACCTCTGCAGGCCACGGTTTTCCTACGTCAAATGTGGAATAGCAACATGTCAGTCACCAGTTGCTGCCCAAAAGCTGTGTAATTACCCACCCCTGAGCTCTGTGGCTTCTAACCTATAAACCCTTAGCTTTCGTTCCAAAGCCCATGGGTTAGCTGTGGCTCGGCTGGGCTGGGCTCCAGGCTGTGGGTTTGATTTAGGTCAGCCCCATGTGTGTCTGGCAGCAACTATTAAGGGCATACTCTTTTCATGGCAGAGGCCGTACTCACTAAAGTGGCAAGTGGAAACACACGGTACTCTCTTAAGACTTGGGCTCAGGCCAGGCGGCGGTGGTGGATGCTTTTAGTCCCAGTACTTGGGAGGCAGAGTCAGAGGCAGGTGAGCTCTGAGTTGAAGGCCAGCCTGGTCTACAAACTCTGTTTTGGTAATTCCAGGGCAGCTAGGGCTATGCAGAGAAACCCTGTCTCGAAAAACCAAGACAAGCCCAAAGCAAAGACAGCAACAAAAAAGACTTGAGCTCAGAAGTGGCACACTGAGGGGCTGGAGAGATGGTTCAGCGGATAAGAGCACTGGCTGCTCTTCTAGAGGTCCTGAGTTCAAATCCCAGCAACTACATGGTGGCTCACAGCCATCTATAATGGGATCTGATGCCCTCTTTTGGCCTGCAGGTGTACATTCAGATAGGGCATTCCTATGCTAAATAAATAAGTCTTAAAAGAAGAAGGAGGAGGAGGAGAAATGGCACACTGGGCACATTGTTCTCACACACATTCCATGGACAGAGCAAGTCGGTGGGGCTGGGGAAGGGCCCCCACCAACAGTGAAGCAGGATAGGAGCAGGAATCCCAATGGGCCTCCTAGGGCTGTTGGACAGATCCAGTGACTTAGAGCAGATCCTGACATACAGCAGGTGCCACCTTGTTGCTCAGGAGTGCAATGAACTCTGTGAGAAAGAGAGGATTCATCGTATGTGTTGAGTTTACTCCTTTCCCTTAAAAGCCATACAAAAAAAATAAAAAGGAATATATTTCTTTGTTTTCAGGGCATGGCTTTTGCAATAGGTAAGAACTGGGCTGTCCCAGAGGCAGAATGGGATGTTAGGGGAGACACAGACCCAAAGTCTAGGGAGCATATGAAACCACTGTGGGAGAAGAACTGAGGGTGCAGCTCAGTGTCAGAGCACTTGCCTAGCATGTAGGATACCTTGGGTTAAGAGAGAGAGAGAGAGAGAGAGAGAGAGAGAGAGAGAGAGAGAGAGAGAGAGAGAGATTGATTGTGGTCTTGACCCAAGATTCCAAGTACAATGGAAGAATCTCATGAAGCTCAAGTGGTGGGAGTGTGGCATCACTCACTTCTGTCTCCCCAGCACCAGGGCTGCCATGTTGTAAGTGTTCCTACAGGGTGCAGGGAGGGAAAAGAAGAAAGAAGCAGTGATGGGCACAGGGGTCTGAAAGAATTAGAGAAAAACAAGGAATGCTCATCCTAAATGCCAGTGACACTGTTAAAGGGGTGCACTGGTCACAATAGATAGTCTTGCCATAGACTGGGCCTTGCCTTTGGGTCTGGGTCAGGTGACCTAGGCCACCTGTTTTCTATGGGTTTTGTTCAAGCACGATTTCTTGGCAGCGAGGCAAATAGTGCTGTCCCTCTGGCCAGTCCCTATCCCATCCCTTACTCTCTCTTTCCCCTTTGGTTGAAATGTTTAGAGCCAAAACAGGGGTGGCCAGGGCTCTCTCTGATTAGGAGGGAGGGTCAAGCCTCTCTATGACCAGAGCCAAAGACCTGGAAGAAGACAGCCACATCTCCTTCTAAATGATGTAATTAGAGCTGGGGAGATAGCTCAATAAAGGGCCCAGATACAACAGCAGGTGTGCTGGTGCAAGCCTTTAATTCTAGCACTGGGGAACAGAAGCAAGCAGATTTCTGTAAATTTGAGGCCAGCTTGATCTATATAACTAGTTTTCGGACAGGCAGAGATACATAGTAAGATAGATGCTATCTCAAAATCAAGAGACCTAAATTTAGGCCCCATCACCCATGTGAAAAGCTAGGCATATAGTGCGCTCATAATCCCAGCCCTGGGAAAGACATGACCAGGGATGCCTGGAACCAGCTAGTCAGACACTCTAGTCCACTCGGTGAGCTCCAGGGTCCCGTGAGAGACCTTTCTTCAAAATACCCACTGTGGAAGACTGCTGAGGTTGATCTTTGCCTCTGCGTGCGCGCGCGCGCACACACACACACTTTAAAAAAGTATCATGAAAGGATGGGCAGGAAGTTCACATGTGTCATCTTGGTATCATCAAGTTACTGGGTTTCTGGCTCTTTGAAGGGCCCAAAGTCTGGCTTCTGACTCATAACACGAAACGAAACAAGGTGAGTCACCAGGACAGGGGCTCTAAGGAGGTGTCTGCAGCTGTTTGACTGTGTAGATCAGGTGGGGATGCTCTTTGGAGTTCATTAGTTACAAAAGTCAGTGTTTGTGTTCAGGTTTGGCCCCACCACTTGCCATCTGTGTGACCTTGGGCTGGCTACGGGCCCTCCCTAAGGCTCCCTTTCCATTTTAGGCCAGAGATGGTGGCTGAGAGAGATTTGCCTGAAGACAGATGACCTAACTGTCCAACAGTTGCCCTGAGAGCAGTGTGGGGACGTGTGGATTTCCCTCAGGAGTGTCTTCCTTGGCATCCTGGCACACTGTAGGGCAGAGCTGCTGATGTCTCAGCATTAGTTTCTTAGGGCTGTGAAGAGACACAGTGGCTACCAATCACAGGCATTTACCTTCGTCCCCTTCAGGAGGCTCAGAGTCCACATCACAGTGTTGGTGGGTGCTGCTGTCTCCTGGGCTCTGAGAGGGCATCCATGCCAGTCCCCTCTCTGAGTTCCTAGTGCCACCAGCAATCTTCAGCAATGCATACTTTGCAGCTGTGTCACTCCAGCCTCCGCCTGTGCTGTCATGTGGCATTTGACTGGGTGACCCTCTTCCTAAGGCTCTTTGTGTGTAGATGCACCCAAGTTTCTCTTTGAGAAGGAAATGGTCATATTGGATTAGGACCCACCACAGCCTCTCCTCTTAACTTGAGTAGTGTTACTCTTAATTGAGACTGTAATATTTCTTTTGGGGACATAATTTATGCCATGATGCTTTGCCCATGACTCCACTTTTAGGACTATAACACAACAACAACAATTCTTGGTCCCTGCAAAAGTATGTAACAGACCTTTCCAAGTAGCTTCATTTTTTATAATCCTAAACTGAACACAAGCCAAATCTCAAGTCCATTTTCAACTGGGTTTTAGTCACACATGGACAGGGATTCAGCAATAAAAAGACAACTGCTGCTATGATCCAAAACATGAAGGAGTGCATCCTGTAATTTTATTTGTGTGAAGTTCAAGAAAGGGTGAACTAGGCTAACAGGCTGTGGAAATGGCAGCACGCACTGGAGAGGCAAGTAACACCCAGAAGGGGCTGATGGAGCTGACTCTATAAAGGCCAGGCTAATCCTCAAGGCCTCGTAGTCTTTAAGTGTAATTAGGGAATGCACGAGGGTCAGCCTTGGTCCAGGCGAGCCATAGGTTACACTCTCACTTTCATTTCCTTCGATATTGACCAGACTTCTCCAGAGAAGCACTAGCAACAGAGCCAACACATTGAAAGCCTGGTGTTGAAAGGGCACAGAGCTCTCTGTCTCTGTTAACAGTTGTATCTCTCTGTCACACCTTCAGGGTCAGGCTTGTTCTATACAGGCCATTAGCTGACTGGATGACGTCCCGTGGTGTGCATTAGTAAGTCCGAGGGTTTTTGTTTTTTGTGATCAGATACTTGACATAGACAACTTAAGAGGAAGAAAGTTATATATTTTTTGGCTCCCAGTTCCTGACACTCAGTCTGTGGTCATTTGACTCGCCTGCTCCTGGCCAGCGATGAGGCAGTGGATGATGGCAAAAAGGATGCGCTGGGGCAAACTGCTCTCACTTCACCATAGACAGGAAGAAAACAAACAAACAAACAAACAAACAATGGAGAGGAAAGGTTAGGGACAAGATACAGGCAAGCCCGAAATGACCCACTTTCTTCAGCTGTGTCCTACCCTCCAATGATCCCACCACTTCCTAATAATGCCACTGAATTATGAACCCATCGGTGGATTAACCCTTCCATAGGCCAAGAGCCCCCCTAATGATCAGATTACCTCTCAGTGATTGGGTCTAATGGTTGGAGACCAAATTTTTTTAACATCTGAGCATTGAGTGGAGGCAAGGCATTTTATAACCACACCAGAAAGAAAGACAATCTGCTTTACTCAAAGTCTACTGACTTAAACATTTAATCTTAAAAAGATTCTCACAGAAGCCAGGCAGTGGTGGAGCACGCCTTTAATCCCAGCACTTGGGAGGCAGAGGCAGGTGGATCTCTGTGAGTCTGAGGCCAGCCTGGTCTACAAAATGAGTCCAGGACAACCAAGGGTATGCAGAGAAACCCTGTCCCTAAAAACCCAAAACTAAAACAAACAAAACAACAACAACAACAAATTTCTTACTGTTTGATCAAATACGTGGGCCCAGTTGACACATGAAATGAACCTAACTGAAGTGACTTCATGATGCAAAAAGAGTGGTAGCAGATGCAGGTACTGAGGCCCTCTTGTGTGGGGCATTGGTCTTGGTGCAGTGACTTAATCCAGGGCATCCCAATGTCACTCTGGCATACCACATGTTAAGCTTCTTGCTCGTTTGGCAGGAGAGGCAACGGAATCATGTCCAGTATAATTGGTAATGGCTGGGCATCACTTACAAACTTTCCTGACCATCACACTCCCTCTCAGCTGCTGCCAGGGCTGTGGCTGCTGTTTACGTTTGAGACCATCCATGGAGGGTTCCCCTAATGGGGCACAGTTTTCATTCTAAACCTAGGAGTTTATACCTCGGTCTTGCTTCCTTGGCTCCCCTCCCTCCTGAGGCCAACAGTAACTGACTGACACAGTGCATGGATTGCTGTCTGGTCTTGAAGGCACCGGTTGAAGCTCAGTGGCTCGTGACAGAGATGAGCGCCTTTTTAAAAGAGGGAGTTCTTGCCTGAGGGGAGGGCTCCTCACCTTCAGGAAAGTTTTTGTGGCTCTGTTATACCCTCTTCTATATTCTCATCCTTCATTCATGCTTATCCCCCACCCCACCCCCCGAAAAAAGAGCAGCCTCCCCAGCTATCTGGTCCTGGAGGGAGGAAGATGAGGGGTTTCCTTGTTAGGAAGAGAGACACCAGGTTGGTCTGTGAGTCCCACCCCCAAGGCTTGTCAGAATAGGAAATTGCCACTTTCTGAAGCCAGATACATCCTGATGAGAATGCACCGTAAGTCCTGAGCCCTCCCCCTGGGAGAGTGTAAGAACCAGACTGAAAGCAAGCTGGCTGCCTGGTCAGCAGGCACCAAGCCTAGGCTGTGGTCTGGAGTCCCCACTGCAGCCCGTGGTGTGCTGAGTCACCAGCCTGGAAGACCTCAGTGGGGTTTTTCCATGACTTTGAGGCTTGGAAGTGCCCCAGTCTCTCTTGCTCTAGTTTCATCTGCTTTCCCAGAGGCTTTCAGCCCTCTCTGAGAAACAGCTGTGCAAAGGCAGAAACTAAGCAAAATCCCAGGCCCAAGACGGCATGAGAGGGTGAGGGAGAAAGCCTAGCAAAAGTGTGGGGTGGAGAATGGTGTCTGTTGCTCTCGGGAGCCCTCTGTTCCACCTGACTGAGAAGATAACCAATTGTGTGGAGCATTGGTCAGCAAACCTTTCTTTTCTCTCTTTTTTTTGGTTTTCAGGGTTTTTCTCTGTATAGCCCTGGCTGTCCTGGATGGAACTCGCTCTGTAGAGCAGGCTGGCCTTAAACTCAGAGATCCTCCTGCTCCTGCTTCCTGAGGGTTGGGATTACAGGCCTGCACCACTCCCACCACCCAGTCAACAAAGGCTTCTTTTGGTTTTGTTTTGTTTTGTTTTGTTCGAGACAGGGTCTCTCTCTGTGTTAGCCTTGGCCATCCCGGACTCTCTTTGTAGACCAGGCTGGCTTCGAGCTCACAGTGATCCGCCTGTCTCTGCCTCCCGAGTGCTGGGACTAAAGGTGGTTCGCCGCCACCACCACCACCATCCGGCTGTAGGAGTTCTTATTAAGCCTCTTGGCTTAAAGGTTCTGTTCGGTTATCACAGAACCCATGAGAGGAGCAGACCTTTAACACGTGGGTCACTGGAGCCATTTTACATATTGTAACAACTATCCGTCACTGCTGAACAGACTACTGGGGCAGGATGTTAACTCCTCACTACAGATGGACAGCATGAGGCCAAGGGGCTTGAGGAAGCACACGGGCAAAGGCCCATGGGTGCTGGTACTTGGATGTAGCAAGAGCCAAAAGCAGTATCTGATATTCACGTTGTCATGAGGGCCTCAGGGGAAAGAGAGTGGAGTTTTCCATAGGATGATTATAAAGTGGTCCCTGGCCTAGAGAGATGGCTCAGCCGTTAAAGGCTAGTCTCAAATCCAAAAAATATAAAGTGGTCCCCACTCACTGCCTCAATCTGAGCTACCACCCTGTACCTGGTGGGTTTCATAGCCTTTTTTCAAAGAGAGGTGGGATCTGGTTTGAATCTGTAGCTTGTTTTGGCCAGTGTGAAGTTCTGGAAGTAACGCTGAATCCTTTTTTATCTTAGGCTTTAAGAGCCCCACCTGGCACCGGGCGTGGTGGCCCACACCTTTAATCCCAGTACTTGGGAGGCAGAGGCAGGCAAATCTCTGAGAGTTCGAGGCCAGCTTGGTCTACAAAGTGAGTCCAGGACAGCCAAGGCTACACAGAGAAACTCTGTCTCGAAAAACCAAAACAAACAAAAACAAAAAAAACAAAAAAAAGAGCCCCACCTACTTGTGGATGATCTCTTAGACGTTGCCATGTGAACGAAGGAGCCTGTGGGAGAGTGAGAGACCTCGGGGAGTTAGAGCCAGCTTTCCTAGCTCAGGCTTTATTAGCCCAGCCACTAGCAGGTGCTGAAAAATACCACAGAGCCCAGGCAATATCAGCAGATGTATCCTCATCTCATAGCTGACCACAGACACATGCATGGCCCCAGACAACAAAAGGTTGCTTAGCTGATCTAGACTCATAAATTCTTGACATTTCAAAGCCTCTTTATTTTGAACGGATTTGTTTTTTCCTGTACTAGCTGACCAATACATTTAAACCTTCTTCCTTTACACTAAGCTAGCTGGATGGACACTCAGTCTGGTCCAATACTGAAAGCATCTTCCAGGCTACTCCAGGCTTCCAGCTTGCATTTTGGCTTCTTTCTTATTGATGGGGCACCCTGGGAACTCTCACATCTTCTTTGAGGATCTCTCTCTCTCTCTCTCTCTCTCTCTCTCTCTCTCTCTCTCTCTC
>OU015742.1:17598087-17628205 GCA_907169655.1 Acomys percivali | reverse complement strand
TCTCTCTCTCTCTCTCTCTCTCTCTCTCTCTCTCTCTCTCTCTCTCCCTTCCTCCCTCTCCCCTGTCCCTCTCCCCCTCTGTACATATATTTAGTCATACACCCATGACTTCTACAGTGTTATTACACTGTTCCCCTTTTTCCTCTGTGCTTTGTGCAGCGCTGGAAATGAAGCCCCGGACCTTGCATATGCTAGGCAAGTGTTCTACCACTGAGCCGTGTCCTCAGCTTGTACCTCCCATCAGAGGGTCAGCCTGCTCTCGTTAAGGACACCCTGAAGCCCAGGTTTCACTTCATTCCCTTCGCTGCACTTCACTGCCTGCCCCTTTTCTTTGAAAGCTGTTCTTTCCTAATGTGCATCCTAGGCTATGAGAATACAGCTCGGTGCGTTCGGCTAAATTCCATGGACTAGCCCTCCCTCCCCCTGATCACAGCAAGAGTGGCGAGCTCCAGGTCCCCACAGCCAGACCTAAAGTTAGTATCCCTGCCTGGGTCAGTTTTCCTGCCCTTTTAGGGCCCCTCCTTACTCAATGGCTCTCCCTTGTGACTTGAGCTGGTCATGGGACCATGCCCCTCTCGCTATCTAGAACCTGATGGACCAGAATGACTTAGGACACCACGCAGATCTCTGGTCTCTTCAACAGAGCATTTACTAACCAGGGCATTTGGTCACCAACCACAGACTGACTCTGGCTTAAGTGGTGTTTATCAGTTGATCACAGGGTGCCTTACAGGATTCATCTGAAGGACAGGGCGTGAGAGGGATGGGCCTGTAAGCTGCCTGTGGCACCACTGTCCCCGTGGCTGTGTTCTTAGATGTCCTTGCCTTTCTGTAATGCCAGACTCTGAGCTTTGGGAAGCATGGCTGAGCTCGGCTCCTGTGTGCCCTCATCACCAGAAAAAAGCAAACCTTATGCTGTGTTCCTCCACACGATGGGAAGGATTTGAGGTGCTCAGAAAAAGAAAGGACAGCAGTCTTTCTCCCTTCTGCCTGCCACAGCACCACACCTCCAGACTGTCATGAGCAACTGGGTGGTCCAAGCAGAACTACCCCTAACACCTATCTTCTCTTTCTTTTCTTTTTAGTTGAAAAAAAAAAAGTTTTTTCACACAATATATTTTGATCCTGTTTTCCAATCCCCCAGCTCCCTCCAGATCTTCCTGTCCCCCTACTTACCCTTTCTGTTCTTTCTCTTTCTTTAAAAACAAAACAGAACAAGAAATGTTAAAAACAAAACAAAACAAAAACACCACAAAACAGGAATCAAAATAAATAAGCAAAATAAATAAATAAAATAAAAAATAAAATAAATAAGCAAAAATAAATAAATAAAATAAAAAATAAAATAAATAAGCAAAAGACCAATAAGAAAAAAAAATGCCCAAAGAAAAATGAGACAAAAAGTCTACACACCACTGAGTTCATCTTGCCCCAACAGCTGTTTTCATTATGCCAATTAAAAAGAAGATTATATTCTAGTCCACATATTGTAAAATATGTGCATCTGAATGATTCGGTTTAGTGTTTTTTTTTTTTTCTTTCCCATTTATGAAGTTGTATAAGTACCACCCGGACCAATGTATAGCATATATACTTCCACCATCCCCGAAGAGTCATCTCTGCCCTCCTTGTTAGGTATCTCCCTTCAGAGGAAGCTCTTTTTCTGATCACAGCCTCTTTCTGTTTTGTTTTGTTCGAGACAGAGTCTCTTTATGCAGTCGTGGCTGTCCTGGAGCTTGCTGCATAGACCAAGCTGGCCTCGAATTCACACGTATCCTCCTGCCTCTGCGTCCTGAGTGCTAGGGTGAAAAGTGTGTGCCACCACCAGCCAGTTTTGTCTATTTTTAGAAGTTATAGTAAAGAGAATGAAACACCAGGAGAGCTGGCTCCTCCGCGGCCACTCTTGAAGCAGAGGTCATGGAGGAGTGGTGCGTGCTGGCTTGCTCCTCAGGGCTTGCTCAGGCTGCTTTTTTCCTTCATTTTCATTTAGTTCAAAGTGTCTTAAAATTTCTCCAAGACATTTTATTTGGCCCATTAAAAAAATTTTTTTAGTTTTTACATATACATATACATATATATTATTACACACACATATATAATAAACTACATACAGCAAGAAGAACCACAGTGCAATCAGGAATTATATAAATGTTACAGTTATAGTGTTTTTTCTATTTACATTTGGCAACTTTGAAGAAAACATCTTTCCTACCTTGGTGAGTCTAAAATTCTGAATGTCGATCAATATTTATCATATCTCATCTCTATCAACCTCAAAACGTCTATCTAGACCTAAAAACATCTTAACCCCTAAACAACTAAGCTTAATTGTAAAGCTAAACTCTCTGGTCTTCAACCTCATCAGAGATATGAGAAGGAATAAAATTAGTTACCTGAGTAAAGGGAAGTGCAGGTTAGCAGCTTTTTTGTTTGTTTGTTTGTTTGTTTGTTTGTTTGTTTGTTTCGTGGTTTTTTTTTTTCAAGACAGGGTTTCTCCGTGTAGCCCTGGCTGTCCTGACTCACTCTGTAGACCAGGCTGGCCTCAAAGTCACAGAGATCCACCTGCCTCTGCCTCCCAAGTGCTGTAACTAAAGGTGTGTGCCACCATGCCTGGCTACATAACTTGAATCATTAAAAATAAAATATGATGGGCTGGAGAGATGGCTCTGTGGTTAAGAGCACTGTCTTCTCTTCCAGCGGTCCTAGATCCAGTCCCAAGCACTCACACGGCATCCTACAACCGTCAGGTTCCAGGGCATCCAATGCCACCTTCTGACTTCTGTGAGCAGAAGACACACGTACACCAGGTACACATACATACATACATATATGCATGCATACATACATACAGACAGACATAACACTGCCACACATGAAACAAAATAAATAAATTTAAGAAATTTTAATCTGATTCATTTATGCATACTCAGAGCCACTTGGGAGAGGCATTGATCAATAGCAATATTGGCTAGTTCATGTGTCGCTTAATCAGACTTCTCTGGTTTGGCCACTTACACATGGTGGTATCCTTTTCTCCATTTTAGTCATGTGATTGCCCATGGTCTGTGATGATTGTTGTGTTCTAAATGATCCAGGCTCTGTGTAGGTTCTCACCTTTTCTGTTAGTAGAATTGGACTATGTCCAAGCTATGTGATTTTTGAATAAATGACTTAGCCTCCCTAACATTTGGCTGTTTTCTTGGCCTGGGTCTCCTGAGAGAGAGCTTGGGGAAAAGAAGATTTGTGAAGAAGTAGTTTGTTTGAGAATGGGACTCCAGGAAGCAGGAAGGGTGGACAGGGGACTGATTCTGAGAAGAAAGCCCATATAAAGTCACCAAACCGGCTAACACTGTGGGCATCTAGGGCTCCATGTCATGAGGGCCTTTCCCATGAGGCCTTCTGAACTATCTCAGAATTTTCTGGAGGACAAGCATTTACTCACTGGTTCCTAGCTCCGATTCGTGAAGAGACACCCACAGACTCCGAGTTCCCCATATTTATAAGATACATACGCCCCCTCAATTATACTACTTATGTGTATCTAGAAAATGTGTTTGCTAGGGTTTTGTCAACTTGACACAATCTCTTGAGTCACTGGAGAAGAAGGAGCCACAATTGAGCAAATACCTTTGTAAGATTGGCATGTGCCGCTGGGCATGGTAGCGCACACCTTTGATTCCAGCACTTGGGTGGCAGAGGCAGGTGTGGATCTCTGTGAGTGCAAGGCCAGCCTGGTCTACAAAGTGAGTCTAGGACAGCCAAGGCCACACAGAGAAATCTTGTCTTGAAAAACCAAACCAACCAAACAAACAAACAAAGCAACAACAACAACAAAATAAAAACAAAAACAAAAGATAAGAAAAAGATTAGCCTGTGGGACATTTTCTTGATTACTGGTTAAATATGGGAGCGCCCAGTTCATTGTGGGTGTTGTCTCCCTGACCGAGTGGTCCTGGACAGTATAAGAAAGCAGACTGAGCAAACCAGGAAGAGCAGGGCAGTAAGCAACACTCCTCCATCATCCTCCTGCATCAGCACCTGTCTCCACATCCCCGCCCTGCCTGAGTTCTTGACCTGAGTCCTCTGGAAGATGGAGCACATCTGTAAGATAAAATAAACCCCTTCCTCTGCAAGTTGCTTTTGGTCATGGTGTTTTATCACAGTGATGGAAACCCAAGCTAAGTCAGAAATTGGTACCAGGAGTTTGGGTATTGCTGTGACAGAACCAACTTTGTTTTAGGGAGGATTGTGGAAGAGCTTTGGGACTTTGGGATAGAAAAGCCAGCGAGTGTTCAGAGCTTATTGAGCTGCTGGGGGGAGCATAGACGATCATGCTGAGAGCAGTGCACATGGCAGAGGCCTAGCTTGTGAGGTTTCATAGTGAAGTAAACACTAATGGGGCTATTTGAGTGATATTTTGAATTGAGACTGAGGTGCTGGTCAGCTGGAGGTGAAGAACTGGCTCTGATTAAAAAGAGACCAGCACCACTAAGGTGAAAATGTTGCTTTGCTGGGACAATCAGTACCAGTTATCTAGGGCTGAGAAATTAGTAGCAGTTAGGAAGAGGCCACCATTGTCAAGGTAAATCTTCTAGGGAGCGGTCCCTCAAGGTAAGCCCACAGAATGTGCAATTCAGAGACAGCTAAGGTTGTTCCTTGGGCTGGCAGCTGAACTTGAGCTTGTGTCAGCGTCTCAAACCAGGTGGTACTGGCTTGAAGGCATGACAGGGCCACGGAGAGCAGCTGAGGCTTGGCACCTCGAAATGCCTCTGGTGAATGTGTAGCCACAATTGACGGAGAAGCCCCAGGATTGACGGGGTCATAGAGAGAAGTTTTGGTTTGGCACCACACGGCACGGTCATGAAGAGAGCCCAAGAAAGGTTACTAGAGAAGGCGCAACCCAGTTTCACCAGGGAACTCAACATGTTAGAGCTGCTTGGATCCATGGAGTGGCGCCAAGGACAGCAGCAGCTGCAGAGTGTAGCAGGCCTGAGCCTACACAACACGCTACATGTGCTCTGCATCCCAGAGCCCAAGAGGAAGGAGAGCTGCCCTAACTCGCTGACGCCCAGAGGATCACGAGTGGATTCCAGACACCAAGCACCAAACTTTGGTTTTAATTTGATCTGACTGTAAATGTGCCCTGGCCTTTTCTTTCTGGAGCAAGAAAGTGTTAACTTATTCTCAATTTTATGGCAGCCCACAGTGTCTCGGGCTTCTCTGGACTCTCTTGATTCTGGCATTTTAGAGAGACTTTGGATATTTTAGAAGGCCTTTACACACTGAAAGAGACTGAACCTTTAAAATGCTCGATTTACAAAATATTGTGGTACTTTAAAAAAAACTGGAATGTTTTATATTACGATATTAATATTAGCATACCATCTTGGGGACAAAAAAGAAAGGAATGGTTCTAGTTGAATAGTGATGCAGTTATGTATCAAATTGTGCTTGGATCAGTTGTGCTCTCTTTTTTTCTTTCTTTCTTTTTTTGTGGTTTTTTTGTGGGTTTTGGTTTGGCGGTTTTCTTTTTCTTCTTCTTTTTTTTTTTCAATATTTTATTTAATTTTAATTTATGTCCGTTCGTGTGGGAGTGCCAGATCTTGCAGTTACAGACAGTTGTGAGCTGCCGTGTGGGTGCTGGGAATTGAACCCGGGTCCTTTGGAAGAGCAGGCAGTGCTCTTAACCACTGAGCCATCTCTCCAGCCCCCTCTTCTTTTTTTTTTCAAGATGAGGTTTCTCGGTGTAACTGTCCTGTCCTTCTGGAACTTGTTTTGTAGACCAGGCTGACCTTCAACTCAGACATCCATCTGCTTCTGCCTTCCAAGTGCTGGGATTAAAGGCATGTACCACCGTACCAGGCTAGTTGTGTTTTTTGTTTTGTTTGCTTGCTTTGTCAACTTGACACAATCTGGAGTTGGAGGCTCCACACCCAGCTTTTGTGTGGTTTTGGGCATGGTACTCAGGTCCTCATGCTTGTGCCATAAGCAGGTAGCCAACTGGTCTACCGCCCCAGCCTACCAGAACTTATTGACTTAAAACCTTAATCAATTACTTCACCAATATATGGATCTTCTGGATGGTTCTACAGTCTCGGTTAGAATTCCAGTCATAGTAGCTCTCTCACACCTCAATGGGCAATTGGCTGGGGTTGGCATCTAGCAGACCCTTGCCTGGGTCAGTAGGGTCCCTGGGTCACATGATTTATCATCCTCCGGAAGGTTATGGAAGCCTTTCTTTCATAGTGGCTGCCTCCATAGAGGAATAGAAATTCCCATGGCCTCTTGCAGCCCAGGCTCAGATTTGGTATATCATTATTCCTGTCAGGTTGTAATAGCCAAAGCAACCCACAGGGACAGTCCAGATCAGAGACATGGCAAAGGCTGTCTGTCTCTTAATGGGGGATGATAGTACAAGGTCACATTGCAAAGGGCAATGTGGATGCAGTGAGGGGACTAACTGGTCACTTTTGCAATTAACTTATCACAGAAGTTCAAGGGAAGTTGGTGGAAGTGAGACTTAGAAGAGCCGAAGAGACTGGGGGCCTGGTTGGGAGTTGATCTCTGTAGTGACTAGAAAGAGAAAGGTGGGATTTGTCTGCGGTCCAAGATGGCTGGACTAGGGGATGCCTTAAGGTCTCTGAACTTGAACCTCTGGGTTCATAGAACTAGGGATGACCGCAGGAGGCTGCTGGACAAAACACCTGTCTGATGTTCTCTGGAACCAAGGACTGGGAAGATGTGAGGCACTGATAAACAGCAGCTCAGGTGAGCTTTTGGGCCCTGAGGCCCCTGAGGCCCCAGGCTGAGCGATCTTGTTTAACTCTTTCTCAGGCTTGCTGATTGCTGCAGGATAATGTTAGGAATTCAAGCTTGCAGGGGATGCTCACTGTTGGGGGAGCATCTTGTAAATCTTTCGGACTGCACATTTATTCATGAATGTATGGCTTGGTTTTTAATTTAAGAACCATTAGCTACACAGAGGAGGGACCTGGGAGAGAATGGGGAAGCAGAAGGGATCTGTTTGGGGGAGGGCTGCTGTCCGGGAGAGGAGGAGGATCCACCAGGGAGGGAGGGTGTCTCAGTTTCTACAGAATCTCCAGCTTAGGGTGGAAGTGGCTCAAGATGGCATCGGTATCCATGTCCACTGCTGGGCTGCCTCTGTTCTTATAAGATGTTGGAGTCAGGACAGGATTTTGGTGGGTGGGGAAACTAGCCTTCCTGCTACAGGCTCCCGGGTGGTCTGTGCTGACGTCAGTACAGTCCCCACCCCCCTTCCTCTTCACTGTTCTGCAAAGTCCAGCAACATCATGGCTTCCAGATGTGGCTTCCAGATGTGGCTTGGAACACTTCCAGAAGGACCAAGGATGCAGAAGTAGCAACAGCTAAGCTCCTGGCTTTCTCCCAACTCTTTTTTCCAATGGCTGCCCCTCCCTGACTTCTATCACCAGGCCAGTGTATCAGGTACCCAGAAGCCCTGGGGGATGGATAAATAAACACCCATTCCAAAGAAACTTGAGGTGGACAAACACATCCTTACTCGTGTTGGAAAGAATTTACTTCTGGGGCAGTGGCGAACTCTAGGGTGTTTCTGTTGTGAGTAGCCCCAGCAGCTCCAGGAGGAGGAAGTGAGCTGTCTCCTGTGTGGAGGACCTGCCAGAGTACTGGGCAAGTGGCCAGGTGCTGAAAGCCTCCCCTAATGGGAACAGCCTGGGCCCTGGTGTCTTACAGGGATGAAGCCCCCCGTTATGAACAAAAGCCACAGGCCACCAAAACCAGGTGGGGCTGCTGGGTGGCAGTTTTCTGATGTCTGAGCCAGCATGTCTCAAGCAGACATATGCTCTATTTTTCTAGTGCGATTGTCAAAATGCAGACCCTGACTGGGTACATCTGGGATGGGGCCTTAGATTCTGCATTTAAAAAAATTTTTAAAGTTAAAGTTACATTAAAAAAATTGTGTGTGTGTACATGTATCATGTATGTGCAATACTACAGTGAATGTGTGGAGGTCAGAGGTCAGAGGACAATGTTTGGGTTTGAAAACAACTGAGAGGGCTGGCATGTGAAAGCCCTGGGTTTGACCTGCAACACATGCACAACACACACACACACACACACACACACACACACACACACACATACACACACACACACACACAGAGTCAAGGCCATAAAAATGGTCACTAGTCATTGCTGGGAAGAAATTAAAACTGAAAGCAGCCAGACAGTATGTAAATGAATGGGTGTGGCTGTGTGCCAGAGAAACTTTCTTTTAAAAAACGAAGCAGGCAGTGAGTTGTATTTCATTATAGTTTGTTGACCCTTGGCCTTGAATGAGCGCAGTAGACATCCAACATCTGAAGTCACGAGTTATTTGAGTAAAGCTGTCAAAGGCAGAGGGCTGAGCAAACGCTAAGTGTGTAAATACTTGGGAGAACGGTGTATCAGGCAGAATCCTAGCAGGGAAACAAAATCCATTTAAACAGAGGCAGTTAAGTGTTTTTCTATGGGTGATGAAGAACTGAGCAGTTAGTCAAGGGCAGCCTGGAAGTTAGCTGTGGCCAAGAAGCCATTACTAGTCCTTTGAGGTGGGCTATGAACCAAGGAAGGACTTGAGTCCTAGGAGCAGGGACCATATAGTGACTGGATGCTTGTAGCCATGCGTAAGACCTAACTTCAGTTCATGTGCCCAGGAAGATGTGCAGTCTCCCTCCTTTTGTCCTTCCCTCTGTCACTTACTGATCACCCAGCTGTGATCTGGTGTGAGCGAGTGGCAGCCAGCCCATGCTGTAAAAGCTGAGCAGGGAAAGATGAGTGGGCTTAGGCTCAGCTGACAGGGCATCATCTGGAGGGAGGCCCGGAATGTTAGTCATTGACTGGCATAAGGTGGGAGGGTGGTATTCTGGGCGCAGGCTTAAGGTATCCGTTTGAGCCATATAGAGCATAAAGAGGATGTCCCCTTAGGCCAGATGTCATATAGACTTTATAACAGGCTTTGGCAGGTATCTGTCATGTCGTAGGTCTGTTCTGTATAAAAATAAAATTTAAAAACCATTCTTGGCTCACAAATCACACAGAACAGGCCACGGGCAACAACAGCTGATCTATGAGCTCTAGTTTGCTAAGCTGATTTTGAAAGACTTGTTCGAGACAAGGTCTCACTATGTTGCCCAAACTGGTCTTGAACTCTGGAGGTAAGCAATCCCCCTGCCTCAGCTTTTTTTTTTTTTTTTTTTTTTCTGCCTCAGCTTTCTAAGGATCTGGGATTACAGTTGTATACTGCCTTGTCTCCGTTTTTCTTTGGTTTGGGGATCAAACTCAGTGCGTTGCACAGGCTAGGCAAGCACTCTGCCACAAAACCATACTCTCAGTCAGAAAGACCCGCTTTAGGCGTGGAATAGGCAGGAGACTGAGGGAGGAGACACAAAGGCCGCACTGGAGGCTGCTGGTTGTCCTCCTGGGGAGGAAGGCATGAGTCAGAGATGTAGAATGGGCTGGATAAAGATAACCACGTGTGTCAGATGTGACGTCTGAGGCAGGTATGTATAGAGCGACTTCCAGGCCAACACATTTAACAGCCCCCTCCCCCCCCCCCCCCCCAGTTAACTTGGAACTCCCAGTCAGTTCTGTGCTTCTGAAAGCCAAAAAGGAAGTCCTGCCACTGGGTGACATTGCCTTTACAGCCTCCCTCACTCCACCTCCAGCCTCTTTTCGAGCAGAATGGGTGGAGGCGCAGGTCTCCACACTTTCGGGAAGTGAAGAGTCGAGCCGCCAGGCTGTCAGTGACTCACGTATTGCTCATGCTAGAACTCGGGTACCTCACACCTCTTGTCCTCA
Organism: Acomys percivali; assembly: GCA_907169655.1. Taxonomy (NCBI): domain Eukaryota; kingdom Metazoa; phylum Chordata; class Mammalia; order Rodentia; family Muridae; genus Acomys; species Acomys percivali. Next base: position 17,618,368 of record OU015742.1, on the reverse strand, counting down.
TTTTCAGGCCTTGGCTGCTGTTCCGGGATAACAGGGGAAGTCCTGCCAGCATCCTTTCATGTTTTCTTCTCTCTCTCTGGGGGTTTTTTAGTTTTTGGTTTTTTTTTCAAGGTAGGATTCCTCTGTGTAGCCCTGGCTGTCCTAGAACTCACTCTGTAGACCTGGCTGGCCTTGAACTCAGAGATCTACCTGCCTCTGCCACTACTGCCCAACCCTCTCATGTTTTCTTATGGGGTTTGTGTCCAGAGTAGAAATGAGGGAAGGCAAGCCTCTCACATAGCCCTGGGCTCTGACACCTGCCACTAGCCTCAGCATTGTCCTGGTCACAGGCTGCTCCTGTCTGACAGGGCTGGGTAGTCTCTTTGTGCTCCACTAGAGGTAGACACTGACACTCAAAGCTCTAAGTGCTGCCTTGGTAACATGGGAGGAGCGGGGGGGGGGGGGGGGGGGGGGGGGGGGGGGGGGGGGGGGGGGGGGGGGGGGGGGGGGGGGGGGGAGGGCAGGAATGGGGGAGAACCAGTGGGGGAGGGGGCAGCCCATACAGGTGCCTTGTCAAGCAGGCTCCTAGTGTGGATGACCTGAGAAACTGGAGTGCTCCAGGGCAATCTTTTGGGACAAAGGGTTTGAGCTATAGATGGCAAGGGCATTAGCCAGGGTTCTCTGGAGAACCAACGGAATATGCAAGTGAGCAAGAGAATTATTTTAAGCAACTGGCTCACAAAATCACACACATACACACACACACACACACACACACACACAATGTGCAAAATAAGCTGGCAGGCTGGAGATTAAGAAAGAGCTTCCGGTTCTATCTGAAGGCCTTCATTGTGCTGGAGAATTTCCTGTTGCTGGGGGAAAGGTAAGTCTTCAGTGTATCCAGGCTGTTAAGGATTAGATGAGGCCCGAGTACACCAAGAAGGCAAATCTTTATGCTTCTAATTTAAATGTGAACCTCATTAAAACAAAGCTGTTATGGCAATAGCCACGATCATGTTTGAACAATACCCGTAAACTGTTGTCGGCGCATGAAATCAATCATCATATTTAGCCTATCATTCGTTTTTGCCATTGAATGTAGTAAATGTAACGCTGTATAAGTACCGAGGTCCTTAGAGACCCTGGTCAGTTCCACTTGCTGTCCTGGGATTCTGCCAGTCATTGTATATACAGTCAGGCGGCGTTGGAGGGCGAGTTGGAGGAGAGATAAGATATGCCAGTTAACTGCAGGTCCCAGCCAAGCTGGCAGCTGATTGCATATGTATGAGAAAATCCAACTGAGACAACTGCCCAGCCCTGCTGCATAACTAGGGGGCTAAATAGTTGTTGTCCTAGGCATCTGTATTTGGGGAGGGGGGAGTTTGTTATACAGCAAGGGCTAACTGATACAAGTTCAACTTCCAAGGTGCTCTATGTGCCTGCCACGTTAGTTGTTCAAGAGGACACAGGCAAACAGGTACTTGTATGACTCTGTGTGTATATCCACTGATGACACATATGTAGGTACCTCTGAGATTTGCCCAAGCTCATTCTGACTGGCAAGACCCCACCATCATGTTCCAGAGCAGAAGGAGGAGCTGATGGCTGGCAGCCAGAGAAGCTGCACGTTGCAGGCTTGAGGACCAAAGGGTTTGGTTCTTCCAGAGTCTATGGCTGTGAGCCTAAGGGAGTTTCAGGGCTAGTCATATGATGAAGACTTGGCAAAGAAGTTGGGAAGTGCCAATGCAGGCCATGTCCTGCTTCTGTTTCCACTGGGCCAGTGTTCTGGGCAAACTGTCTTCTCACTCAGAGACGCAGGTTTTCCAAGGGCACAGTTAAGAGCCTGTGAGGCCTGAATTGATGCTGTTTGGGAACTCCCTTCAGAATTAAAAACTGTGATTAGAGCTGGGTGTGGTGATGCAAGCCTTAATCCAAGCACCTGGGAGACTGAGGCAGATGGCTCTCTGTGAGTTTGATGCTAGCCTGGTTTGCTTAGTGATTTCCAGCCAGCCAAGGCTACATAGTAAGATTCTATTTCAAACAAACAATGAAACAGAATAAAACAACCTGTGATTGCAAAATTACAGGGATCTGGAAGGGGCCTGCAAGCAGTTTAAGCTTCAGCAGCTTAGGTAAATTGTTTCTGACTTTCCCACTAGAGCAGGGATTCTGATGCATTGGGACAGGAGCACTGATGCAGTGGGACAGGAGTACTAATGCAGTGGGACAGGAGCACTAATGCAGTGGGACAGGAGCACTCACGCAGCAGGACAGGAGCACTGCTGTAGCAGGACAGGAGCACTGATGCAGTGGGAGAAGAGTACTAACATAGCGGGACAGGAGCACTGATGCAGCGGGACAGGAGCACTGATGCAGCGGGACAGGAGCACTGATACATCGGGACAGGAGCACTAATGCAGCGGGACAGGAGCACTGATGCAGTGGGACAGGAGCACTGATGCAGCAGGACAGGAGCACTAATGCAGTGGGACAGGAGCACTGATCCAGCGGGACAGGAGCACTAATGCAGTGGGACAGGAGCACTGATGCAGCAAGACTGTTTCAAGGGCCAAAGTGAATCTACTACACAGAGCATGGTTTCAATATGAAGGCAGTTGTGCAGGGACAAAAGGAAAATGTGCTAGCTGGTGGCTGTGCTCCTGGGAGAGAGATAACATAGAACACAGAGAGAGTAGAGAAGGGTTAGGAGTGGGTGTCCAGATTCCAAGCTGGTCCCATGGACCCTCAGCGCCCTAAGCTTGCAGACAGGGGCTGTAGGCAGAAGCCAATTTCATGGGGGTCTTCATTATCTTCTGGGGCTAAAGGACAGTTGAAGCAGAGTTTGGAGAGCAAAGTAGGAAGGTATGCTTTCTTCCAGAGTGAGAGGCTGTGAGGAGGCTTCTGGAACAAGTGACTTGTCAAAGTGGCATATAGGGGAGCACAGAAGGGCAGGCCAGGGTGGGATCAGGACTCAACAGGGGTGATCTCGCAGCTGAGTTCTAACTTCAGCCCAACCTCATGAGGAGCTTTAATGTGTGAATTGGCCACATGGCTGTCCTCACTATACCCCTGTCTCAATCAGTTGTTGGGAACAAGATGGGAAGGACTACTGCCCACGGTCATCTGTCAAGCCAGGGCGGGTCTCAGGAGAAAAGGAAGGCATCTGCAGCAACTTTACAGACTCCATTACAGCCCCACCCCCGTTTATGTAGGATAAACTGACTCATTCTGGTCTGAAGTTGGCAACTTCAGGAGGATAAACGGTTATAAACTGGATGCTCAGGTTAGGCCACCATGGTGGCTCACACCCATCTATAATGAGATCTGGTGCCCTGTGCCCTCTTCCGGTGTGCATGGGGTACATGCATGCAGAACACTGTATACCTGTATACCTGTTGAGAGAGAGAGAAGGAGAGAGAGAGAGAGAGAGAGAGAGAGAGAGAGAGAGAGAGAGAATCAAACCTCGGTCCTCTGGTTGTTGGGAATTGCACTCAGGACCTTTGGAAAAGCAGCCAGTGCTCTTAACCTCTGAGCCATCTCTCCAGCCCCCAGGTTTGATTCTCAACACCCACATGGCAGCCAACAACTGTCTGTAACTCCAGTTCCGGTGAACCTGATACCCTATTCTGGCCTCTGCATAGGGTACAAGAGGTACATTTAGGCAAAACACCTATATACATTAAATAAAATAAACAAAACAATTTGTGTAGGGGGGCAGTTGAGATAGGGCCTCTCTGTGTAGCCCTGGCTGTTCTGAAACTAGCTCTGTAGTCCAGGCTGACCTCAAACTCAGGGAGATTATAGGTCCATATTGGCATGCCTGGCTTCATTTACTGTTTTGCTCTTTTAAAATAAAAATTAAATAAATAAACAAATAAAGGCAGGGAAAGAGCATCCAGAATTTGGTTATGAGGCCTTCCAGGTGCCTCACCTGAGTCACTGAGCTTGCTGCTGGCTCAGTGAGTCACTTCTAAGATCCAGTGATTGGTACATTCTCTGTGTCCATGGCTTCCCTGCCCAGTCTGCTCACTTCCCCTTGAAGCTCTGCTCTCTGGTAGCTCAGCCCTCCTGCTCCAGAAGTGCCCCCATTAGGGCAATGTGAGGCTCTCAGACCTTCCCAGGGCCTGGGAATGATAAGCACTCTGCAAGGTCTGCTGAGCTTCCCCCTGCCACCATGATTAAAAAGCTATTCATGGCAGGGCGGTGGTGGCACATGCCTTGAATCCCAGCACTTAGGAGGCAGAGGCAGGCGGATCTCTGTGAGTTCAAGGCCAGCCTGGTCTACAAAGTGAGTCCAGGACAGCCAAAGCTACACAGAGAAACCCTGTCTTGAAAAACCAAACCAAACCAAACCAAACCAACCAACCAACCAAACAAACAAACAAACAAAAAATGATTAGAGGTTCACAGAGAGTTGCAGGGATGGTAAGGAGTGATCCCACAAAACCCCTGCCAGTGTCTTTCAATGGTGATGCCTCATGTGACTATTTAGTACAGTTCCAAAAGCAGGAGCAGCAGTTTCCTGTCGGTACAGTATGTGCATCTTACCACTTGTATACACCTGTCACCACACCTGTCAAGATACCCCTGTCCCACCCATCTTACTCTACCATCCCTAAACCCTGGCAAGCCTGTATTATTCTCTCTCTCTCTCTCTCTCTCTCTCTCTCTCTCTCTCTCCCCCCCCCATTAGTTACTTTTCTCATGGAAATGCCCAGATATCTGCCATTTTGGGTGTTAGTTGAGAGGGATGTGGTGTGCCTGGGGCAGGTGGTGGAAAGCATGCTGGTGAGAGTGTAAGGTGTGTGTTCAGATTGTGTTCTCAGTTAGGAAGCAGAGAGAGATAATGCTGGTGCTCAGCTCACGGCCCGGGCGGTGGTGGTACCACTCACATTCACAGTGAGCCATTCTGTGGGGATTCGGATTACTTCCTGCTGAGCCTGCTACCTGAGCAAACTCTTAGCTGGAGCTTGACCACACTTTGAGCGAGTGCCAGGATCACCGGTTCCTCTAGCAGGGCAGGCTTATCCTGGTGGTGCCAAGTACCACCAAGGGAACCCTAAAGTTATATCATTCACCCCCCAAATGCCACATGCTTGGTAGCTGTCCATGAGCCAGGTATAGGTGCCATTCTACCTATAAGACATCTGAGCACACGGAGGCCACACAGAGTACATCAGCAGCTTACCACCCGCTGAAGTTGGGCCAAGCTCATACAAGCCCCTTTGCTCTTAGGGCCCCTGGAGCTTTTTCAGTCTCCTTATAGTGGGCAGGGCCATATCAGATGGTGCCACTGGCATTCTTGGGGAAGGACTTGTCTTCCTCCTTGAAGATATAAGGATCCAGATACTCCAGCTGGAGATCAGTGTGCCCCAGAGGGCAGCTCCCTCATCTTCCACATCTTCAGGGTGGTGCTTGGTGTTCCACAGCTTGGATGCTATGGATGCCTCCTCACGAGGCACCTCCTTTCCTGGTCCCATGTTCTTCTTCAGGGCCTCTCCAGTCTCAGTAGATAGCCGACACGAAGGGCGTATTTACACGGCTACATAAATGGCTACATTTACACAGCCAAGCTCTTTCTTCCAGGTCCCCAGACCAGTTAGGAGCATCACTGACCCAGCATGTAGGAGGGCACGAGCGAGCACATGTGAATGGAAGCCAGAGGGGGCCTTCCTCAGTCACTTTCCACTGTATATATTGAGGTAGCTCCAGGGATCGTCCGTCTCTGCCTCGCAGGTTCTGGGATTACAGGCAGCTATTCCTCCTGCCTTGGGCCCTTATGCTGGTGCAGGAAATGCTTTGCCCAGTAAGTCACTTCCCTAGGCCCCTCCTGGGTAGTTTTCTGTCCAGATAGTCTGTTACTGAGAGAGAAGCTAAAGTCTCCAAATTACAAGGATGTTTGTGTTCTTTCTATGTGATCAACTGTCCTTTACTGCATTCTGCGTCTCTGTTTGCATACATGTTTAGCATTGCCATGTCCTGTGGCTTGCCCATTTTCTTGTTATATGATGCTCTTGGATACTTGCCTCACTCTGAAGTCTGTTTGTCTGCTATGAGCACAGCCATTCCTGCTCCCTTTTAAGCTTGTGATGTATAACATAGCCATCTTTTCACTTTTAGCCTTCTATAATATATCTGAAGGGCCGGGCGTGGTGGCGCACGCCTTTAATCCCAGCACTCGGGAGGCAGAGATAGGCGGATCGCTGTGAGTTCGAGGCCAGCCAAGGCTACATAGAGAGACCCTATCTCGAAAAACCAAAAAAAAAAAAAAAAAAAAAATATATATATATATATATATGAAGTGAGTTTTGTGTAGACAACATATAGTTAGGTAATATGTAGTTTTTTTGTTTTTTTGTATGTATGTGCTTTACTTATGTTTTTTTGAGGCAAGGTCTTTCCATATAGTCTAGCTGGTCCTGGAGTTCACTATGTAATTCAGATGGGACGTGGATTCAATATCCTCTTATTCTATCTCCTGCATGCTAGAGATTATGGCGTGTGCCACTCTGCTTGGTTCTAGGGTGTTTTGTTTGTTTTTGGACAAAGTCTTCTGGATAGCCTAGGATGACTTCCTATTCACAATCACCCAGTTCAGCCTCCTGACTACCAGCATTATAGACATGTAGCACCACACCAGCCAGAAGGAAAGGCATTGTTCTAGTTTGCTTACTGAATGGTCCTTTTATGTAGTAAAAGGTCTGGTACATGGCCGGTGCTCTGCAAACACTGAGTAAGTGACAGCTAAGTAGGGTAGCCTGAGGCCATGGTTAGGGGAACATGAAAATCAGGTTATTAAAACACAGGCTACCAGTTTTTGTAGTTAAAGCTGGTTAAGTTAGATAAAGGCATTGTGCCCTTCTCAACCCTAGGACCCCTTACTGAATAGAGAGAGCAGCCCTTGGCTGAGATCCCCAGAGCAAATTATTAGTTTGGTTGTCAGGATCAGGCTTTTTATCTTTGAAGGGGAATAGGTGCATGTGCCTGATTCTAGGCTCAAAGGTGCCCCCTTGTGGCAACTGCAGCCTCTGCAGCTCACTGTTGCGACATCTTAGACTCATTAGGTCTACACAGGGATGTTCTACACCAGGGACAGTGGCCAGGGGTGGTGAGGGAACTAGTACAAGGGCTCACACCACACTCTGCCTTGTCCTTTTGCTGTGTCTTCATCAAGGAAGGCCTTTGGGGAGGGAGAGACGAGCTTTATGTCTCTCCACCTTCCAGGACGATTTGCCAGGTTCCCAGCTCCCTGATCTCCAGGGCTACTTCCTCTGTTCAATACATATTCTATAAGCATGGGTCATGGAATAGCCTCCCTTGGGCTGCCTTGGTTTGACGCTGCCCTCTTGCGGCCCCCTGCCACCTCCCCTCTACCCCGCTATCCTGGATGCTCTTTACCAGGCTGATCCTTTCATGGGGATTAGCTGCCTGCTGGATTCAGTTGCCTGTACCTGCGGTTCTGCACTTCCTGGCAGGCCTTTGGACAGGAAGAGTCCTCTACCCCTTCGCCACCACCGCTTCCCTCCTTCCACAAGATCCCACGCTCCTCAGTTGGCTTCCCTCAGGACATCCCTTTAGACAGCAGCTCTTACGGCAGCTTAGACTCCTGGGGGAGGTATCAGGAACAGAGAGGGCACCAGCTCTGGCTACAGGCATTAGATCAGGATTGCTGGAGGCAACTTGGAAAGAAAAGGAGATGGGACTCTCTAGAAAAAGAATTGTTTAGGCCGGGTGGGGTGGCGTGCACGCCTTTAATCCCAGGACTCCGGAGGCAGAGGCAGGTGGATCGCTGTGAGTTCGAGGCCAGCCTGGTCTACAAAGTGAGTCCAGGACAGCCGAGGCTACACAGAGAAACCCTGTCTCGAAAAACCAAAAAAAAAAAAAAAAGAATTGTTTGCTCGAAGTGGTGGTGCACACACATGTCATCCCAGCACTCCGGGAGGCAGAGGCAGGTGAATCTCTCTGGGTTTGAGACCAGCCTGGTCTACGGTGTGAGTCCAGGACAGCCAAGGCTACGCAGAGAAACCCTGTCTCAAAAAACAAAAAACAAGCAAACAAACAAAACCAACAAACCCAAATTGTTCTTTCATCAGTACTGAAGGCTGCAGTCTCTCTGTGGACGTGAGGGCTGTGCTTGAATAGTGTGGGGCTGTTGAGGTCTTATAGGGTAGAAAAGGAGAGCTGTGGGGATGGAAGATTCCCTCTGCAGATGAGTTCCCCCTGCAGACTGCAAGTGGGAGATACTGGCGGGTTTGGGATGTGGGTCTCCCTGTCAGAAGCTCCTACAGATGCTTTCAGCCAAGTCGTTTTCTGTCCAGCGTTTCTCAGTCCACTTGAGACTTCTAGGGCATTAACCCCTTCAACGGGTGCTTCAGGTTGTAGGTCAGTGATGAGGATTTATTGCCAACATGGTCTGGTGGCAATGACAGAGAGCCCACACCACTGTCATTCCTTCCCTCTTGTGTTCCGTGTGGTCCAAGCGCACATCGAGTACTGTTTTGACTGGGAAAGAGAGCCTCTCTGCCCCTCCCACAACAGAATATTTATTTTAATTAATTATTTGGGAATTTCATACAATGCACCTTGATGACACTCACTTTTCATTCCTCCCTCCCAGGGCCACCGTCCCATTTTTGTGCACTCACCCCCCCCCAAAACCCCCAAACCCCACCAAATTCAATTTGTGTTGCCCATATACTCATTGGGGCATGGTCAAACTCCCAGTCACCAGCCAGCACCTTAAAGCAAACTGAGTCCTTCCCCACCCCCACCCTGCCAGGAGCCATCAGCTGTGAAGAGTTCACACTTCAGCACCTTCACCACAGCCTTTAAGGATGCTGTTCAATAGCTTCCTGTCTGAACTGTTTCTTTTTGGGGGAGGGGGAAGGGGGCAGGGCAGAGGGAGGGGGTAAAGGTTGTCACAGAAACCTTCAATGTCTCTCATTCTCAGCTACGAGTCTGCAGTCACTGATACCCCTGCAGAAGCAGCTTCCTTGCCCACAGCAGCAGGCTGCAGCACGGATAGTGGACCTCAACATGGTTTTCTGGCAGCAGCACGGACCACGGAAGTCTTTCAAGGAGACTTAATTTAGAAAACCACTCTTCATCTCTGATATCTTGCTGTTGCTCAGAGTCAGGGAGATTGTGGAGTTGGGCATCCTGTCCGGGGGCAGGACCTGCAGAAGCTCCTGACTGCTGTACATCTCCCTGCCCTCAGCACTGGCTACCCTGCCTATACCCTGGGCATGACCTGGCTGTCCTAGAACTTGCTCTGTAGACCAGGCTGGCCTTGAACCTAAAGAGGTCTGGCTGACTCTGCCTCCTGAGCGCTGAGGTTAAAAGTGTGTGGCACCACCACCCTTCAAAAGAGAGGTTCTTTTTTTTTTAAATTTTTTTTATTTAAGTAATTTATTCAGATTACATCTGAATTGTTATCCCCTCACTTGTATCTTCCCATTCCTCCCTCCCTCCCTCCCTCTTTCATCCTATTCCGCTCCCCTAAGTCTGTGGCAGAAAGGGACCTCATCCCCCACTGTCATATCACAACCTATCAGGTCTTTTCCTGGTAGCCTGCTTACTCTTCCTCTGAGTGTCACCAGGTCTCCCCACCAAGGGGAAGTGGTCAAATAGGGGGCACCAGAGTTCTTTTCTGAGTCAGTCCCTGTTCTCCACACAGTTGTGGAGAATGTGCTGTCCATTGGCTGGATCTGGATAGGGGTTCTAGGTTTACTGCATGCATTGTCCTTGGTTGGTGCAGTACTTTGAGCTGACTCGCCTGGGTCCAGATCTGCCAGCCATAATGGTCTTTTTGTAGGTTTCTAGGACCCTCTGGATCCTTCTATTTCCCCATTCTTCCTTACCTCTCTCACCTAGAGTCCCAAAAGGAAGTCCCAGTATCTATCCCAATCTCTGGCTAAGTGAAGACTTTCAGGGGACATCTCTGTTGGGTTAGTATCCAATTATAAGTGAGTATATGCCATGTGTATCTTTCTGGGTCTGGGTTACTGCACTCAGTATGATCATTTCTAGTTTCATCCATTTGCCTGCAATTTTCAGGATTTCCTTGTTTTAGTAGCTGAGTAGCATTCCACAGTGTAAATGTACCACCGTGTCCTTATCCATTCTTCTACTGAGGGACATTTTAGGCTGTTTCCATGTTCTGGCTATTATGAATAAGGCTGTTATGAACATGGTTGAACATATGTCCTTGCTGTGTGATGGAGCATCATTTGGGTATATTCTAAGGAGTGGAATAGCTGGGTCTTGAAGAAGCCCTATTCCCAGTTTTCTGAGAAAGTGCCAGATTGATTTCCAAAGTGGTTGTATAAGTTTGTACTCCCACCAGCAATGAAGGAGTGTTCCTCTCTCTCCACATCCTCGCCAGCATGTGGTGTCGCTTGAATTTTTGATCTTAGCCATTCTGATGGGTGTAAGATGGAATCTCAGAGTTGTTTTGATTTGCATTTCCCTGATGACTAAAGACATTGAACATTTCTTTAAGTGTTTCTCAGCCATTTGATATTCCTCTGTTGAGAATTCTCTCTTTAGTTCGGAGCCCCATTTATCAGTTGGATTATTTGGTTTGGTGGTGTTTAATTTCATGGCTCTTTATATATTTTGGATATTAGTCCTTTGTCAGATGTAGGGTTGGTGAAGATCTTTTCCCAGTCTGTAGGCTGTCACTTTGTTCTGTTGACAGTGTCTTCTGCCTTACAGAAGCTTCTCCGCCTCATGTGGTCCCATTTATTAATTGTTGACCTCAAGGCTTGGGCTGTTGGTGTTCTGTTCAGGAAGTTGTCTCCTGTGCCACCTGTGCTGCCTGGACTAGCGGGAACACTCAGGCATCCCTGATTCCTTGCATAACTCAGTAAAGATTTAAACACCCAAGTGGAGCATCTGCTTGACTAAGACCTCAGTTTTGGAAATGAAAAAAAAATTTTAAAGCTCATTCTCTGTGCTGACTCAGCCAGAGGGGAGATTCCTGGGAGGGGAAGATGCTGCCATTCCAAAGTGCTCAACCTTGCCTGTGGTTATCAGTCCCTGAGGGTACTGTGCCTGTGAGTATAATCATCTTTTCTCCTGGAGTACTAAGGCTAGGCAAGCAAGCATGCTACCACTGAGCTACACCCTTACCCCCCTCTTTTGTATTTTTTGGATTTTTGAGACAGGGTCTCACTAAGTTTCCCAGGATGGCCTTGAACTTGCTACACCACCCCTCCCCCTGTTTTTTTAGCTTTCTGGGTAGCTAGGGTTACAGTCCTGTACCACAAAGGCTGGCTGGTGGAGATTTTAGCTGGGATGACAGTCCTGTTATAATGGTCTTTAAATTAATGCAAATCAAAGCTACACTGGGACTTCATCACACCCCAGGATGGCTATTATCAAGAAAACAAAGGACAACAAACCTGAGGAGTCGATGGGGGGCAAAGGGAAGTGACTTTTATGTACAGTTGATGGGAATGCTAATTAGACCACACATATAAAAAATGAGGAGTTCCAAAACAAAACAGACTACTATATGATCCAGTTCTCCCATTTCTTAGTGTGTACCCCAAAGAGTCAAACTCAGTATAGACACCTGCACACTAATGTTTGTGAGGTGTTGTTCACAGCACAGGGTGATGGACTCGACCTGGGAAATGTGTACACACACAGTGAGTTTGACTCAGCCTGTTAAAGAAGAAGACAGGGAGGGCCAGTGAGACGGCTCTATAGGTAAGGCGTGCAGTGGAAGCCTGGCAAACAGAGTGCGGTGCCTGCATCACAGGGCAGAAGGACAGAACTGACCCCTCAGAGTTGTGTTCTGACTGTGTGAGCTCACACACACACACTCTCACACAACAGCAATAATACATAAGAGGACAACGTAATGCCCTTTGCAAGAAAATGGATGGTTCTTTATGTTACGTGAAAACCAGACTCAGAAAGACAAGTTGCCCGCTTGCTCTCAAACAGGAGGGCTTAGCAAGGGGGAGGAGGAAAGAGGCAGGACCATCGGAGGTGTAAGTGGGGGAAAGGGAGAAGCAGTAAGAGACTGTAACAGGCAGTGGATTATATGTGTATGTTTTTTTAAAGCCATAATAAAACCTATTGCTTTGTACAATTAATATCCATTAATTTAAAAAGGGAGAGGTCACAACCCCCTTTTGGTTGAAGTGGTATGGTGGTGAGGATGTGAGCTTTGGCTTTTTGCAAAGCCATAAAAAGAAAGTCTGGGGCTCTGGGGGAAAAGAAATCAGTCAAAAACCAAAGCATGGTAGTGTCAAACACCAACACCGGCTATGTCAGCGTTCGTTCGGGGGGCCGGGGGTGGGGGGTGGGGGGGAGCTGAGGCCAGAGAACTGGGAGTTCTGGGCTGCATCTCAAAAACCAAACCAAGCTAGGCCGGGAGCCACCGACGATGAAGATTCCCCTGGGCCTGCGTAGGAGGAGTGGATGGGAGAATCCCCGCTGCAGGAGCTCCCTGGACTGTCCTAGCTACCGGGACAACCCTCTCCGGCGGCGGCGTCTGGGCTCCTGAGTGTAGGCATCTCTTGTTCTCCTCCCGGGAAGACACAAAAGACGCTGGAGAGGCTACCCCGCATCTCCGAGAACTGCGCCCTCTGCTGTCTGGTCCAGGTTCCACCTGCCGCTCACTGCGTTCCTTGCTCAGAAAATCACTCTTCATCAGGTGAGAACTTCCTAACCTGAAGGGCTATGTATGCCCCGTGCCAGAAGCCCGCAGCCCTTGGATTGACTGTCAGATAGGCCCCACAAGGTGTATCTGGTAGGAGCGGCTGTCCTGGGTGTCTGGAGGGTCAGGGTGAAACGAAATTCTACTGAAATTACACTTAGCAGCAGGGTGCCTGGATAGTAATAGATCTCACTGTGGCATTCTACACTGTGTCTTACACTACATTGTCATTTATTCCCTTCTGTTCCGTCCCCCAACGGCCACTGGCTGGTTTCCTTTTCTCAGATGGGCCCTTTTCTGCACTGTCATCACCTTCTGTTTCCCCACCTCCTTTAAGATCTGGAACTCAGAGTTCCAAGTGCTGAGGTTAAAGGCCTGCACCACCAGCACAAGCCACCTACTTTCTTTCAGATGTCATGATTTCCTTTTTTATCCATTTTAGTAAATCACTTTAATTTAGTCTTTACCGCCTTTCTTGAATGCAGCACAGCCCTTTCCCACGGACTTTCTGCTCCCACACTTCCCCTTGTATCGAAACGTCTTTGACCCACAGGTTTGGAGCTGACACTGAAAACCCTGCGAAATGTTTGTTTCCCTTGTACGCGAGGTCCAAGCCTCCCCTCCCCTCCCCTCCCCGCCCCCCAGCCTTTGTCAGTCTGCAGCCTTCCCGCTCCTCGCCTCACCCGGTGCCTCTCCCTTCGCTTTCGATTCCATGCTCTTTTTCTGTTTCCTTGAGCGGTCAAATTCTTGTTTGCAAAGGCGAGGATATCAGGAACACTCGACTTGTTCCAGGGGCCCTCCTTTTTCCTCCTTCACCTCAGTCTTTTCACTTCCTGCCGACTTTTTGAGACCCGAGTGAGCGTACCCAGAAAGGAGGCTCTTCTGCCCCCTAGTGGACCTACTGAGAGCGTTTGTGATTTTGCGTTTTCTACCTTGTGCCCTTTCCCCACGATTTCACAGCAGAGGTTGAGTTGTGATCTATTTTCATTTTACTTATTCTTTTCACTTAGCACAATTTTAAATGATCTCGTTTACGTGGTCCCTCTACATCTCCCTAGAATAATGTTCTCTTTTTCATGTAGTTCTGTATGAAACGTCTTCCAAAGGTTCTTGTGTTGAATGCTTGGTTCAAAACGCATAGAACCTTTGGGAGGTTGGACCTAAGTGAAAGGGATTAGGTCATGGGGACATGCCCTCGTAGGGGTTATTGAGACTCTGACTTTCCTGTTTCTGTTTCCTGGATGTCATGTAATAAACAAGTCTTCTCTGTGACGTCCTCCTGCCGTGATGCACTGAACTGACTCACCCAACACAACAGAGTTAAGCAACCACGAACTAAAATAGCTGACGTTGTAAAACAAAACACCCACCACTTTCTTCCCTTTGAGTGATTTGTCCCAGGTATTGGTTATTGAAGCAGAGAGCTGACTCACAAGCTTGCTAAAGGCAGTACTCATAGCTGTAATCTCTGACGTCTAAAGTATGAGTTCTTCTTCTAAATAGCATGTGTCACTTAGGAGTCTGTTTAACCGCAAGCAACGAAAACAACTGATATGATGGGACTGAAAAACACAAGGGTTCTCTTCTGCTATCTGAACAAACCCGGCAGTTAAAAAAAAAAAAAAAAGATTGCCAGCCTGGTGTGGCTTCAGGGAGCGCAGCAGTGCCACCAGCACCGGGGTTATCTCTGTAGGTCTGCTTTATTATTCTGACATGTTGATACTTTTCCCCACATTTGCTATCTCATGGTTATAGCACCACTATTCCAGACACAGGAAAACCGGAGAGACGAAGAAGGGCAGCAGCAATCATGTCTCCTGTAGGAGAAAGGAGTCTCTCAGGAGTGGCTGAACACACTTCTCCTTGTGCCTTATCAAGAGTTGTGTCTGTGGTTTTGGCATCAGAGGAGGCTGGGAAAAGGACCTTGTTAAAACAAAACAAAACAAAACAAAACATGAGTTGGTTTACTTATTTTTCTTATTTGTATTTTATGTGCATGAGTATTTTGCCTGTCTGTGTGGAAGCGCGCTGAATGTGTGCCTGACGCCCATAGAAGGCAGAAGGGGGCACTGGAGTTATGACCTGCCCTGTGGATGCTAAGACCTGAACCTGGGTCCTCTGCAAGAGCAGCCAGTGCTTATAACTACTGACCCCTGCTCCAGTACCAGTATACTGAGTTCCTTTATCCTAAAGTGGTTTCTTTTGTAAATGAACTTGTAAGGTGGTTTTATGAAGTGCGTTGTTTAGATATGGGATAAGTAAGTGATGACAAAACTCAAGGTCACAAACATTCTGGCCCTATATAAACACTGCCATTTGTTGTTTTTAAGCTTCATTTTTCCCCCTCAGGTCTTTAGGAGGAAAAAAACCCAACGTGATTTCCATTGGCAGTTTTGACTACCTCAGAGGCAGTGAAGTTTCTTGACTCTGTCATCTGGAAAGGTAAACTCGATTCCAAGGTGTAGTTCAGCTTCGTCCCCTTCCTGCCACACCCCCTTTATTTTCTGTCTTTACATCCTCTTTACATTCCTCTCTCTAGGACTTCTATGTGAAGGGTCTCAGGATTGTGCTGTATCTTTCTGTTATTTAGAGGGCAAACCCCAAGGCTGGAGGCTGGAGCTGGCAGTGATAATTCCTTTGCCTTTTGGACACTCCTACCAATGCTGGTTACTATATAAATTTATTTAGAAAGGGTTCCTGGATAATTGACTTAAGGCAGAGAAGAAAGCTCCCATATTGAAAGTTAATGTTTTTATTTGCCATGCCTAGACTTCCCCAGAGCACCTGATGATTCTCCCCTGGAGGAAGTGGAGTGGAGTGTCCACGAGGGACCATTGAACATTTCTGGTCCCCAAGGGCAGCTCTCAACGGAACTGGAGGCCTGGCCTGTCTTCAGAGGGTGGGGCATCATCCCTCACACTAAATTTTCCTTGTTCTGGGGTGGGGTGGGGATAAAGTCCTCTTTCTTTCTCTGTTTTTTTTTTTTTTTTTTTTCTTTCTCCAAGACAGGGTTTCTCTGTGTAGCCTTGGCTGTACTGGACTTGCTTTGTAGACCAGGTTGGCCTCCAACTCACAGAGATCAGCCTGCCTTTACCTCCCAAGTGCTGGGATTAAAAACGTGTGGCACTGCACCCGGGCACCTCTTTCTTTCTCGTAGCCCCAGCACGCACTTCCCCTTGAGAGTCCTGTCTTTAGGCTGAGATTTCATTTATTACCTGCCTGAGGGAGATAGGATTTCCCAGGATTATCAGTTAGGTTTGTTCTTGTATCTAGAATCATTTCCTCTGGGGCCTTTAGACTGTCTTTATTTTATTCGTGTTGGTTTAAAAAAGAAAAACAAAAACAAAAACAAGCCTCGATGGCCATCCTGGCGCATGCCTTTAATCCCAGCACTCGGGAGGCAGAAGCAGGTGGTTGAGTGAGTTCAAGGCCATCCTAGTCTACAAAGAGAGTCCAGGACAGCCAAGGCTACACAGAGAAACCCTGCCTTGAAAAGACTCCCCCACCCCCACCCCACCAACAAGAACCAAAAAAAAAAAAAGCAAACAAATAAAACCAAAAAAAAACAAAAAAACAAAAAAACCAACAATTCAGTTATGTTCTGTAAACATGGTTTTGTTTTAATCCCAGGTGTGGAATATGGGGCTGATTCAGACTGTCCACAGTGGCAAACTGCCTCTTTTTGGCTTTGAGAGGGGCTTTTTGCCAGCTGCAGATAGTTTAATTCTGAGGCCTCTGGAGAGAAAATAAATGCCAGTTCCAGAGAGAGAGAGACTGGGGGCTCAGAGAAAAGAGAAAGCTGCTGGTGCTCTCCCCTGCTGCTCCTGGTTGCTGCTGATGCAGTGTGATGGTAAGTCGAAGATATCCTGAAATGGAGATTGGACTTGACCCCCAAGAACCCAACCACCCTACACAGCAGAGAACTACATCCTTTTTCCCCACTAACCTTCTCTCTCTCCTACCTGGTGTTGGGGTGTTGGAAAGGATTGAGGTGGAGAAGGGAGAAAGAGATATGAGAACCCAGAACAAAAATAGATTTTATTTTCATAGTATGTCCACACACCTCCCCATCTTGCCTCCGTCCCACCTCTGCCATTCTCCAATATGGAGACACGTCTCTGATCAGATCTGTGAAAGGATTTCTAGGAAGGAGTAACTGGTAGGAGACCCCACCCCCACCCCACCCTCCCGCCTCAGGGATCAGACATTATGAGGCCTGAGGTAAAGCAGTTGGGCCAACCTGCCCTCAGTGCCAGCGCTAAGTGCTTCTTTCTCTGCTGGGATGTCAGAATCAAGTCCCTCTGGGGTCTAGTGTGGACTGAAGAGCAGTGACTGGGTGAGTAAGGAATATTCCTGACCTTCAGTCCTGACAGGAACTGCTGAGGCACACAGCTTTTGTGGGCGGACAGTCTCTCTGGCATGCCTTGTTGATGGATGCCCCACGCCTATCGATTGTAAGCTATTTTAGTAGCCCCCCCCTTTGTAACACCTACACCTACACTTTCTGTCAGCTTGTCCTTTGGTTCCAGATGCTGTCCTTGCAGAGGGGCAGCCTTCTGCCCTCAAGTGCCCCATTCTGCTAACCTCCTAGGTGGCGGCCCTAAAATGGGATGAGGTAACAGGTCCGACTTTCTGAATGACAACCTTACATCCTGTCTGGTACCTTCACTAGCCTGTTAAGCCCAGGATCCTTCTCCCCCAAAGTCTGCAAACTAAGGAGCGTTGTTGTTCTGAGGGGAGCTGTTGGGCCTCTTGCCCCAGCTTCCACTGTGGAGTGGCTGGCCTTACTCAAGATAATTTCACCTGACATCTTCATCATTTGAAACACATGGTGTGAAACCCCAGGTCGTGGACACAGTCATCTTTGTGTGTGTGTATGGGTACTTTATATCTAACCACTTGGCACCCCCCTCCACACTCATTAAAATCATTTATTTACTTATTTATTTACTCTGTGTGTGTGTGTGTAGGTCAGAGGACAACTTTTGGGAGTTGATTCTCTTTTTCCAACAGACATATGGGTGCTGGAGTTTGAATATCATTAGGCTTAAAGACAAGTGACTTCCCCGATGGAGCCATCTTGCCACCTTGTAAGACGTTTATCTATTCTCCTTTTCCAGACACTCTTGACTTAACAAAAAACTCCCTCTCCAATGGGCACTGCTCAGTCTTGATGCCCCAAGGGTCCCTTCCTTGACTGTCTTGTTCAAAATCTTAAACTTAGCTATCTATGGGCTGGGAGCAAATGAAAGAAATGTTATCCTCTTTTGTGATTCTATTTGGATGTAATAAAAACTTGACCACAGTCTATGTCCGGTGAATGATACTTCTGACTTTAAAAACCTTAGAGAGAAGTTATGCAACACTATGACAAATGCTCTTGCGTAAGAGCTTTTTTTTTTTTTTAAACACAATCCGGAACTGCTCCTTCCTCTCCATGCCATGGGTAGCGATCTTCATTCTAATTTTTCCATATGCTCCAAAGACTGCAGTACAGAAGCATGGAGCGCCTTCTCGCCCCCCTTGGGTCTTTCATGGGCTCCTGTCCCCATCACCAGCTTTTAGAACCAAGCACCAGGGATCAAGGAAAGATGAAAGAAGATCCCAGTGACATGTTTCGGTGTTCCTGGTTACAGATGAATTTCATCATCCTCTGGTTGGACATGGCCAAGGCCTCAGAGATGAACACTATGAAACCCCGATGGTGGCCAATCAGGATATTGGGGTAGCAGTCCACCAGGCTGCTTCCATTGCCCAGGCCTTTGCATCAGCGATAAAAACAGAAGGGGCTTGCTTTAAATGTGGCAAAAAGGGACATTGGAAAGGTGGATGCTTTAAGAGGGCCCCCTCCACCAGAAATGCCACTATCCCCAAGACAGTCTGCCTCCAATGCTGTAGGAGCTTCCAGTGAAAGAAAGATTGTCACTCCTGTTATGAAAAAATGGCAAGCCACTGGAGCCTTTAAACATAAAACAAGGCAGCCCTCCGTAGTCTTTGAACTTTTCAAACCTACTTTATTTGGGGTTCTTTAATGCTTATACCTCCCTTCTAACCCTCCTACCCTAGATAGGAGAGAATAGAGGTTAATGGGAGAAGAAGAAATAAACCTTTTAAGACTCAGTTCCTTGGAGCGATTCCACTCTTCCTAGTGGGCAGGATTCCAGCAGACCCATTTAAACAGCAAACGAGCAATTCAGCAAAGGTGACTTCAACCTTGGCCGCTAGAATCCAGAACAGCAGCTGGAACCCTGCAGTGTTCACTGGCAATGGTTCTCTCTAGGAGCGTTTCAAAGGAGGAGCGAAGAACAGTCAAATAATAGGAAGTGATGCCAAGACCAAAAAGCCCAGCCTCTTGTTTTAGGCATATATATATATCTCCTCTTAAAGTCTGTACTAGGATGTTTATCAGTTGGAAAAGACCATGCTCCCTCAAGAGGCGGTTCTTCTTTTTTGTGGACAAACATCACCTGTCTCTCACAAGTCTGTTTCCAGTGGAAAAACACCACACACCTTCACACAAGTCTGTTCACACCCACACTTGGGGGCAAAACAAAAACATATTTACATCCACCACAGCCCTCAGCCCTGACAGTAAGAAGGAAAACCACTCCTCCAGAGGCTTTATGGGTTTCTAGGATTTCAGAAAGCTCCCACTCAAAGATAACCTTGAAAAGAGGTGACAAATCATTCAAAGGCTTCATTGATACTGGAGCAGATGAAACAGCTTGAAGACAACAAGAGGTTCCATAAGACTGGGAACTAATTCCCAGGCTTCAGCTTCTAGGCATAGGAAATTGCTCTCATGCCTCTACCACCAAACAAACCTACAAAGAGGAGGACTGTGATGAGTCTATAGGCATGATACGCCTCTTGTGGCCAACATCACCACCAATCTTCTAGGAAGAGGCATCCTAGGAAGAGGCTCTTGTTGATGTTATTTTTATAAAACTGTGTTTTTCTTTTTTAAAAAAAGATTTATTATTTATTATTATGTATACAGAGCTCTGCCTGCTTGTACATCCTTAGGTCAGAGAAGGGTATCAGATCTCATTATAGATGGTTGTGAGCCACCATGTGGTTGCTGGGAATTGAACGCATGACCTCTGGAAGAACAGTCAGTGCTCTTAATCGCTGATCCATCTCTCCAGCCCCAAAACTGTGTTTTTCTTAGCTTATTTCTTAACCTAGATATCACACAAATAACTGAGACTCTTTAATATTTGTTTAAACATAGCTTCACAACACAATCTTGAGCAGTTTATGTCCGTTCTTAACCCTCTATGATATTTTGTCCTGCTCCCAGCAAACATCCAGTGATACTTGTACTTTGTAGCTTTCCTCAGCTCCAGCTCCTGATCTTCCTTGGACCTCTACCTGTGGCTGAGTCCTCTACTTCCTCTTTTAACTCTTCTTCCCCTGACTGGCAGGAAGTCCTGCCCTATTTTATCCGCTGCTCATCAATTGGCTGTAAGGTGCTTTATTGCAGACCAGGGAACAATTGGGGAGCAATGTTTACACAACATTGAGACAGAACTCAAACTACACAATAACTTTATGCCTACAGGCTCTGGAAGTTACTCGCAGAAGAAGAAGAAGAAGAAGAAGAAGAAGAAGAAGAAGAAGAAGAAG
>OU015742.1:17547929-17590118 GCA_907169655.1 Acomys percivali | reverse complement strand
GGGGGGGGGGGGTTGCCAGCTCTAGCCATCTGTTCCTAAATTGCAGTCATTGAAACTGTCAACTCGAGCTGGTAACATGCTAGACTCCGGAGGACTAACAAATAGAAGGCAGTGCCATGGCTAATGAACTCGTGCTTGTAGCGGGCAGCAGAGCTGGACAGCCAGTGGGAGGCAGAAAAGAGAGCCCCATCCATGTTGGTTAGCATTAAGACACCCTGCTTGCTGAAACACTGGCCACGGTGACAATATGTACTGAGGGGCGAAACTGTCCAAGCTCCATTCTGAAGGCTCTATCTAGGCAGAAGAAAGACAAAGTTGAGAAAAAGCATGTAGTGGCTGCACTGAGGAGCAGGGCATGGAAGTAGGGAGGCCATGGTGAAAAAGATGGATTGTAGTTAGCCATATGCACAGTGCAAGGAGAATCAGGAAGTTCCCCATCTGTGGTGGTGGGAGAGGAAGCCGGAGTGAGAAGTGGATGAGGGCAAGAGCCACTTTTTGTTAGGGGTTACTGTGACTGCTGGTTCAAAGGCCAGAAGTAAGGCCAATATGCTGACGCAAACCCTGCCATCCCCAGTTCTAAGGAGTATGAGTTCTAGATACTATCTCAAACACACACACACACACACACACACACACACACACACACACACACAAAAGCCCCCAAACAAAAACACTATGTGGAGCTGGAGGACTTTGGTACCACGTGGACACAGTATTCGGTCTCTGTGCCTCAGTTTCTTTCCTCATCTGTAAAATGAGGGCACCTTAGTTCACTAGGGTGACCATGGCGAAGTACCACATATGGGTGGTGTCCTCATTTGCTTTCTAATGCTGTAATGAACAACTCAGCCAAAAGCAGCTTGGGAAGGAAAGGGTTACTTGGCTTTACAGTCACAGCCCATCACTGAGGGAAGCCAAGGCAGAGACCACTGGAGGAACACTGCTTACTCCCTTGGTCTCCTTGGTTTGCTCAGCCTGCTTTCTTATACAAGCAGGGACCACCTGCCCAGGCATGGCTCCACCCACAGGAGGCTAGGTCCAACTACACAACAGGCTGATCTGATGGAGACAGCTCCTCCTCAACTGACATTTCCTCCTCTCAGACAATCCTAGCTGTGTCAGGTTGATAAAACACCACCAGCACAGGAGGCTTGAAGAATGGAGATTTGTTTTCCTGGAATTCTGGAAGTCAAAGGCAAGAGGTCACGTTGCTATGGGGTTGGCCTGTCTGGAACTCTGTTTTGGTTTGTGGATGGCCACTCTCTTTCCTCCTGTGACTTCACAGCTGTCTCTCTGCATGTCCACACCCATCTTTCTTCTTATGTGGACACCAACCGTACTGTCTCAGGGCCGACTTCTGTCATTTTAACGAAACTGCCTCTAAACCCAGACTCCCAAACAGTTCCTATTCTGAGTAGTTGGGGTTAGGGTTTTGGGGACATACAGCACAGCCCTAAGAGGAAACACCGCCATGATTTACTCCTTCAGGTTCAGGAGAGGAATAACTGAATTAGGGTGGGAGGGCTTAGATCAGTGGCACAAAACAACTCCTGTTATTAAAGATGCAGAAGCAACAGGATGCAGCTGTCACACCAATGTCTCAAAGCCCTGCATCCTCCTCTGCAAGGATGCTACTTTGAGTCCTTAAGGTGTTTTAGGCCCTGTTCCCCAGAAGCCCTGCCCACTCTCACAAGCATCTCTCCACTTATAGCTCTCAAAGGCCAGGATCTTCTGGAAACCACAGGTTCCTGATGACGACCCATGGGCCCTCCTGTGGGAAAGATTAAGCTTTGTCACAGGTGGAAACAGTCTTGGGGGGCTTTACCCTTGGGGCACCCCATGAATACCCCTTGTGACAGACTGAGTGGAGCCATCCTGGGCCTGGAATTCAGGAAGCCGACCGGGGAACCCCACCTGGGCTATTGTTTTCCTCACGGACCCTCAACGGGAGAAGGAGACCGCCCTTCCCACTTGACTCAGGCAGGTGGGGAGGAGAGAACAACAGATTCAAGCCGGGGCTAGAGTCTGGGGAGAGAGCGAACAGGCTGGACTATCACGCGGGCCAGAGAGACACCTAAGGACTCATCCAGTGGAACGGATACCGGAAGCTTCACTCTTTTGTCCCTTTAACCTTTTTTCCTTCTTGTGTAAGCTAGTTGGGTTGTATAATAAAGTTTAATTGTTAAGAAACAGAGCCAACACCCTCCAACTATAGTCTCTGGACTCAGAGAAAAGGGCCTTCTCGGGCCACCTCAGACCTACCGAGTCAAGATCTTGGTGTATTAATCAACTCTCCAGGTGATGGAGACCCACAGCTGAGACGGGATCAATTCTGGTGGCTACTTGGAGCAGCAGAGGACCACAAGGCGGTGTGGGCTGATTGAGGGCACCTACCATTGCCTCCATCTGCCCCTCAGGCCTTCAGTCCTGCCCCAAGTCTTACAGATCTCCCCCAAATAGCTAGAGTGACCTTTGGCAACCCAGACTCCATTATATCTCAGGTCTGGAATTTTCCATCAGTTCCCTATGTTTTGCAGGGCTCCTAATCGCCCAGCCACAGCTCCGCCAGCTGCATCCCGACAGTCAGAACAATCTGGGTTCAAATGTCATCTGTCTTGAGCCATCTGGGTGTGACTTGGGCAAGGCCCATTCGTTGGAGTCTGTTTCCTCATCTGTGTAAGGAGAGCAACAACTAAAACTTGGGCGCTGTTAAGAGAGCTAGAGACTTTGTTTAAATAGACATTTCAGCAGAAGGCCTGGCAAATAGGAAGTGCTCAGTATGGTTTCCGTTGTGCACTGTGGGCACATCCCCCATTCAGGGAGCACAGGACTACCTCTGCGTAGGGTGGAGAAGCCACCACTCCAACATCCTGCCTTCCACCTGCGTGAACATGCATTGGTGTGCCTGGGGATGTGTGAGGTTCTGTGGCCTTGGAGTCAAGGCCAAAACACACTCTGCTGAAGGGAGCATAGCAGTGCCTTCCTTCCTGTTATGGTCACCCAGCACTTGCCATCTCTGTGACTTTTCTGTGCACAAGGAGTGACCAGCTCAGGAAGATTGGCCAGTTGATTGGGACATAGGACAGGCCAAGGGGTTTGGTTCCCATAGGGCAGCTTGTGGGTCTTGATGCCTTTGTGGGGGCTGAATGACCCTTTCACAGGGGTGACACATCACATATCCTGCGTGTTAGTTATTTACATTATGATTTATAACAGTAGCAAAATTATAGTTATGAATGAAATAATTTTATAGTGTGCGTGTTGGGGGGAATCACCACAACATAAGAAAGCTCATGATCTGCCAGGGGCAGCAGCCATTCATCTATGTGATCAGCTGTCAAGGGTTCCAAAATATGCCCTCATCCCCCACTTGTCTGTAATACCTCTCCACCATTGTTAGGTTTTTTTGTTTTTTGTTTTTTTTGGTTTTTTGAGACAGGGTTTCTCTGTGTAGCCTTGGCTGTCCAGACTCCCTTTGTAGACTAGGCTGGCTTCGAACTCACAGCGATCCGCCTGCCTCTGCCTCCCGAGTGCTGAGATTAAAGGCGTGTGCCACCACCGCCCGGCATCTCCACCATTGTTAGAAGACACCCTTGTTAAAAATTGCTCTTTGTGAACTTTCAAAACACAGTTGATTGCAATTAATATCTGCTATATATTATGTGGAAGATGATAGTATAGAATTTTTTTGGTAACAAAAACAAAA
Source organism: Acomys percivali (assembly GCA_907169655.1). NCBI lineage: Eukaryota > Metazoa > Chordata > Mammalia > Rodentia > Muridae > Acomys > Acomys percivali. The sequence continues at coordinate 17,586,412 of OU015742.1, read as the reverse complement.
AACAAAACTATAAAGAATTGCAACGTGAAGCTGGGCACTACAGCACACGCACGCCTATAATCTCAGCACTTGGGAGGCAAAGGCAGGCGGATCGCTGTGAGTTTGAGGCCAGCCTGGTCTGCAAAGTGAGTCTAGGACAGCCAAGGCTACACAGAGAAACCCTGTCTGGAAAAACAAACAAACAAACAAAAAAAGAATTGCAATATGAAAAGGTGGTTGTAGTGGCTCACGCCTTTCATTCCATATTCTGGAGACAGAGGCAGGTGGATCACTATGAGTTTGAGGCCAGCCTGGTCTGCAAAGCAAGTCCAGTACAGCCAAGGCTACACAGAGGAGAAAAAAAAAATTGCAACATAGTAACTGAAGAGCAATAAAGCTAGAGTGAGCTGGGTGTGGTGGTGCACTCCTTTAATCCCAGCATTTGGGAGGGAGAGGTGGGCGGAGTTTGAGGCCAGTCTGGTCTACAAAGAGAGTTCAGGACAGCCAGGTATCTTACACAGAGAAATGCTGTCTTGAAAAACCAATTCTCCACACACCCCCGCCCCGCCTTCCCCCCACCCTCCACCCCACACCCAAAGCAAGCGTGAGGCTGAGTCTACTGGCATCCTCAAGCCTCTGCTTTCTGAGCAAGAGTTTGCCAGCTCCTTTGCTTGCTCTGCTGAGGAATCCCAGAGTTGCTCAGGAAAATGTGCTCATCCATTCAACTCCAGACACAATTGTTCCTTCTGCAGATAAGTGAAGCCATTCTCCTTAGGCCTCTGTCTTAGTCAGGGTTGATATCACAGGGATGAATCACCATGATCAAAATCAACTTGGGGAGGACTAGGTTTATTTTACTCACAGTTCCATGGAACAGTTCATCATCAAAAGCAGTGAGGGCAGGAACTCAAGCAGGGCAGGAACCGGAAGCTGATGCAGAAGCCATAAAGGATGCTGGTTACTGACTTGCTCCTCATGGCTTGCTCAGCCTGCTTTGTTTATTTAGTTGGTTGGTTTGGTTTGGTTTTTCGAGATAAGGTTTCTCTGTGTAACAGGCATGGCTGTGCCGGACTCACTTTGTAGGCCAGGCTGGCCTCAAACTCACAGCCATCTGCTTGCCTCTGTCTTCTGAGTGCTGAGGTTAAAGGCAAGCGCCACCACCACATGGCTCAGCCTGCTTTCTTATAGAACCCAGGACCACAAGGCCAGGGACAGCGCCACCCACAATGACCTGGACCCTCCTTTATCAATCACTAATTAAGAAAATGTCCTACAATCTTGTCTACAGCTCAATCTTTACGGAGTCATTTTCTTAATCGAGGTTTCATTCTCTCAAGTGACTTGAGCTTTCGCCAAGTTAACGTAAAACTATCCAGCGCAGTCTGTCTTGGGAGCCTCTTGGGTATTCCCCTGGGCTCCTAGGTCCCTGGAGTCACAGCACTTTCTGGGGCCTGCGGGTCTCTGGCCTGGCTGACCAGGCCACTGTGCTTGCCACTCTGCTTAGCACGCGCCATCTTTAATATTAGGGCCTGATCCTCTGGGCCCTTTCCAGTTCCCTGGGCACTAGTGGCCCTTTGGATTTAAGTCTTGTCAGCCCCTACTTTGCCCCTTAGCAAAAGGATGGCCCAGGTTCACGCTAGATCTGTTGGGGGCAGGTTTCTCTGAGCCAGGGCTGCCCCAGTGGGCTCTGTACAGTCTGTTTGGCTACGGCCCATAAAAGGACCCCTTGGAAACTGGAGAAAGTAGGGAGCAGAGAGGAGGGGTTTAACCCCTAGCTCCATTCAGGTGGCCACTGCTGTGACCCTGTCACAGTTAGCTTCTTGTCTAGAGATAGCGCTCAGCTGTCTTTGCCTCTGCATTCTAAGCCGCCTTGATAACAGCATCCTCCCTTTGGCTGCCAGCCGTGAGTGGTCTTAGAATACAGGTGTAGCAACTGATCTTTTCTCTGTGAGATCTCCTCTGTGGAATTATGAGTGTGTACCCTGTGCAACCATGCGGACCCAGCACTCAGTACGATATTCTACTGTTGCTATCTTGAAATTTGTGTGTGTGTGCGCGCGCGCGTGTGTGTTGCTGTGCATTTATGTGTGTGCACTTGTGAAGGTCAAAGTGTCTTCCTCAATTGCTCTTCGCCTTAGTTTTTGAGACAGTGGAGCTCACCGATCCAGCTAGGGTGGGTGGCTAGCATACACCAGAGAGCTGCCTCTCTCTGCTTTCCCTGCCACGGGATTACAGGTGCATGCTGCCACGCCTTGCTTAAAACAATAGCAAAATATTTCTTTTGTTTTAAGGTGTGTGTGTGTGTGTCTGCGCGTGCGCGCGCTTGTGCATGTAAGCCTCTGAAATGTTGCACTGAAGGCGTCAGACCCCTTGGAGTGCAGTTACAGGTAGCTGTGAGCTGCTGGACATGAGTGCTGGGAACAGTGTCCTCCAAAACTGCTCTTAGCCTCTGAGCCATCTTTCTAGGCCTGGCCTTGGATTTTTAGGAGGGCTCTAGAGACCCAAACTCAGGCTCTCTTGCTTGTGTGGTAAATGCTTTAATTAAAATGATCTCCTCAGCTGCAAAATTCTTAGTTTTTGAACCAGAAATCCTGTCCCCCTTTCATAAAGGGTCTTTCTATATCTTTCTATATAGCCTCGTCTGGCCTTACACTTGTTCCTCCCTGCCTCAGCCTCTCCAGGCAGGGGTTGGCATACATAGCTTCAGTGGCCATTTTGCTCAGAACTTTACAGACACAAAGCATGTCTTTAATAACTTTCTTTGTTAACTTTTTACAAAAGTCAGTGGAGCGGGCCATGCTTAACTCTGAGGCCATAGGCAGAAGCAGACAACAGGCAGGGTACTTAAGGAGTGAGAGAGAAGTTTGGGAGTGGGGTGCCTTATGTTAGATGCCTTTATTAAGTCCCTGGTAACACTCTGATTTGAATTTTCACGTCTCCTTCTGGGCCCCTGTGGTGGTTTGAATAAGAATGCCCCCCCCCCCCATAGGTTCATATATTTGAAAGCTTCATCAGTAGGGAGTGGCACTATTCAAAAGAATTAGGAGGTGTGGCCTTGGAGGAAGCGTGTCATTGGGAGTGGACATTAGGTCCAGTTCTCTTTCTCTGCCTATGGATCAGGTTGCAGTTCTCAGTTACTGCTCCAGGGTCTGTCTGCATGCCACCATGCTTCCTGTCAGGATGATTTACACTAAACCTCCGAAACTGTAAGCAAGCCCTGATTTTTTTTTTTTTCAAGACAGGGTTTCTCTGTGTAGCCTTGGCTGTCCTACACTCACTCTGTAGACCAGGCTGGCCTCGAACTCACAGCAATCTGCCTGCCTCTGCCTCCTAAGAGCTGGGATTAAAGGCGTGTGCCACCACACCTGGTAGCAAGCCCTAATTAAAGAAGTTCTTTTACAAGAGTTGCCTTGATTTTGTGTCTCTTCACAGCTATAGAACACTGACTAAGACAGTCCATGACTGGGACAAGGCTCCCTGTTCAATGCTGTAGTGCCAAGTCTCTCAGGCCAGGACCAACTCTTTGGTTTTTTCAGAGACCACCCACCGGAGAAATGGGAACCTCTCTCTATTGCTTTATTTCCAGTTAATTGAGGATCAAAGACTGAGAAATTAAATCTGTTCTCCCTTTAGCTTCAGGGCCTGATAGAAGCAAAAAAACGGTCCTCCAAATTGGAGTCCCACCTCCAGGCAAGTCATCTTTGATGAGGTTGCTAGGTACACAGACAGCTGGATAATTAGATAGCTAGGGAACCCAAAAGCCAGACAGCAGGCCACTGAACAGCTGGGCAGCCAGACAGGGACACGGCTCTGTCTGCGGGGATGTTTGCTGGCTCAGAGCTTCTATCTTCATCCACCCTGTTCTTAGGCCTGAGGTATTCAACCGAGCAGACTTAAGCAAAACTGCTCCTGGGACCTGAGTAACTATGAAGAAGGGCTTCTCTGTAGGGCTTGCTGTGAGGAGGTCACATCTGATGTTGCCACAGCCCTTTAAAATACAGGAAGGGAGTCAACCCGGAAGAAGGTAGGAAAGAAACAAGGAACCATTACTTGAGCCGTTAGCAAGCCATTCCCGAATCCACAGCACGTTCAATTACAGAAACCAGGGAATTCTCTTTTTATAGAAGCCAGTTTCCTGTAGGTTCACTCTTTCCCATGGTGAGTCTCTGGCCGGCAGGGTAGCAACTTTGCTCCGTTGGCTGCTCTGAGAGCCTGAGGCCTTTCCTAGCTTGGGGACATCTTCCTGGAAAACTGCTCACTTGAGATTCTGGGCTTAAACCAGAATTTATTCTAAATGAGTTGAGTCTACAAATGTGTCCTTTAGGCCTGATTGGGCCACAGATCTCTTACAGATAGCTTTTTCACCTTTCTCTGCCAACAAATGGAGCTAAATATTTTCACCATTCCTTAGAGTCCCTGGTGGGGTGTGTGGCAAAAATACCACTCCCTGCAAGCTGGCTCTCGGTGTCTAGGAAATCCTTGCCCTGGGAAGTGGAGCCGGCTCACCTGCTGCCCTTTCTTCATTTCGTAACTTGCAGCCTGGGACACCACCCAAACTCCATGCCCTGCCTTTCTTCTCCCCACCTTCGCCCTACGCCTGCTCTTTTTTTTTTTTGGTTTTTCGAGACAGGGTTTCTCTGTGTAGCCTTGACTGACCTGGACTCACTTTGTAGACCAGGCTGGCCTCGAACTCACAGCGATCCGCCTGCCTCTGCCTCCCGAGTGCTGGGATTAAAGGCGAGCGCCACCACACCAGGGCCCCCTACGCCTGCTCTTAATGAGTGCGCAGCAAGAGCTGAGCACCTGGTTTTATTGGGAAATTCTCTCTGTGCTCCTAATTCAACCTGCAATCACCAGGAGCTGCCCGTGTGTCTGGAAGACCAGAAGTACCAGCGTCTGCCTCAGGGCTGGTGAGAAATCCTCACTCCTGACCTGCAGCTGTGGGAGTGGCTATGTCTTAAGGGGCCTCTGGGGAATCTTACTGTCCTCCTGCTGCAGAACCATGGCTTCAACCCAGTGCAGCTCAAAGAGCATCGAGAGGATGAGTTGGTGCCAGCCTGTCTTCCCTGCAGATGGTGTCTCTCCTCACCCCCAACCCCCGTTCCCAGCTGCAGTGGACGAGCACTGACAGCTTTGCTTCCAGCTGTCCCTTTGCCCTGTGCCCAGAAATGTCCATTTGCTTCTTTGGGTCCCAGCCAATGACTGATGGACATGGGTTCACGAGGTTGGTCCCCTGGTCTCTTGGGACACTGGTATGAATTACTCTGCAGAGTCCGTATTGGACTTCATTTGCTCCAGCTTTCTGCTGCTGCGCTTGGGTGGAGAGCTGCCCTTGCAGCAACAGGTCTGAATTACCACACAATTACCCTACTCTAAAAATTAAACAGCCACTTGGCTTAGCTTTGCACAATTAAAATAACCCTGGCTGTAAGGCGCTGCCTGCCAGGCTGGCAGCTGTCTGGGCTGATTACACAGCACTCAGGCTGCCTGGAGAGCCAGCCAGGAGAGGTTCCTGCAGTCACCCATGTTGGTGTGTCATAATGCCCCGGTGGCCACCAGCTGAGCCTGGCTCAGTTTCCTCTTGGACTTAAAACTCGGGGCACATCATGTGGCCCACATCTCACAGGGACACGCTTCGGGGGAGGGGGGGCCCGGAGTGGCGGGGAGGGGGGGCCCGGAGTGGCTGGGAGGGGGGACCCGGAGTGGCTGTGTTCCTTTTTTTTCTGACCTCAGACCACCGCAATTTCACCCAAGACATACTTTAGAACCAATGAGTTTGCTGGGTTTACTTACAGAAGCTGGAGTGAGGTGTTACAGGAAAAAAGGGAGGGAGTCTTTTATAGGAATGTGGGTGAGGTTTACTCAGAGAAATGTGAGTGACTTCAAAATAGTGCAGCCTGACCTAGGATGACAACTTCCCCATAGCTTACCAGGTATATCCTCTCATCAGGTGTCCTCCCTCCCTCTAGATATTCTGAGGTTTCTGTCTTTGTTTTTGTTTGTTTGTTTGTTTGTTTGAGACAAGGTTTCTCTCTGTCAGCCTTTGCTATCCTGGACTCATTTTGTAGACCAGGCTGGCCTCGAACTCACAGCGATCCGCCTGTCCCTGCCTCCCGAGTGCTGGGATTAAAGGCATGTGCCACCATGCCCCGCCTGATGTTTGTTTCTAACCTGGAGTGTGCAGGCCACACGTGGAGAGGGAATAGCTATAGATGTGCCCAAATACAAACTTATACATACCATGGGGTGTCTTTCTGATTTTCCTTTTGTAACTTATATTAGCTCTTTTTTTCCCCTGCTGTGACAAAACACCATGAGCAAGATAACTTATAAAAGGAAGTGTTTAACTGAGCTTATGGTCCCAGAGTCCAAGGTGACAGAGCAAAGGCAGAGGAACAGCTGAGAGCTCACATCTTGATCCTCAAGCAGGAGGCAGAGAGTGCAGAAGTCAAGTCTTTCAAAACATCAAGGTGCCCCACACATTCCTCCTAATCCTTTGCAAATTAACTGGGGATCAAGCATTCAGACACATGAGCCTATTGGGGGGGCCCCCCTCTAATCCATGCAAAATGCATTTAGTCCAATCTCAAAAGTCCCACAGTTTCTACACTGCTTAAAAATTCAAAGTATATCCTGAGACTCAGGGCAATCTCTTAACTATAGCCCCCTTTAAGATGAAAAAAGCAAGTTACACACTTGCTACTTACAGTGACACAGAGTATATGTTACTGTTCCAATAGGGAGGAATAGGACACAGCGAGGAAATACTGGACTAAAATAAGACCAAAACCTCAGCATGGCAAACTCCAAGTCCAGTAGCTTCGTGTCTGATGTCAAAGGGTTTAGATGGCTCTGTCCTTCCAGCTTTGCTGCCTGCATCCTCCTCCTCTCTTGGGCTGGTCCCACATCCTGTGTGTAGCTCCTGGTGGATGTTTCCCAGTTCTGGCATCTCCCAACATCTTGGGGTCTCCAGGGCCTCAGGGAATCTCCTTAGCCACAGATGATGATTCTACAACCTCTTTACTCTTTTGTCCTTCCTGACTCCAGAGCCTGAACCCGGGGATGACTGCTGAATTCGGCTCCCAGTTGGCATGGACCCTCAGCCCCTTGAATCACAGTTGCAGCAGCGGTTGCTTATTGTTCCTGTCCAGGAGCAGGAAAGTCCTTAGTTCTTCCCACAAGCGAGGTCTTGCCCTAAGGGTGCCCCTCCCTGTGTTCCTGTGCAGATTTGCACCCCCCTTTATGGCACTCACACCCTTAACAGTGGTTGCAGCCTCTCTTCCAGCACAACCCTGGCTTTAGTATGCCACTGTCTTTTTCTTCTCAAAACTGGACATTTTGTCTTTCTTTCTTTTTGGTTTTTTGTTTGTTTTGTTTTGTTTTTGTTTTGTTTTTTGAGACAGGGTTTCTCTGTATAGCCCTGGCTGTCCTGGAATTTATTCTTATAGACCAAGCTGGCCTTGAACTCAGAGGTTCATCTGCCTCTGCCTCCCAGGGCTGGGATTAAAGGTGTGCAATCCTCCCCCAACCTAGCTCCTTTTGTATTTCTTCCTCTTCTTTCTCTCCTAGTTCCTCTCTTCCTCCTCCTCTTCCTTCTTTTTGAGACAGGGTTTCTCTGTGTAGCCTTGGCTGTCCTGGACTCAATTTGTAGACCAGGCTGGCCTTGAACTCACAGCGATCCACCACCTCTGCCTCCTGAGTGCAGGGAGTAAAGACGTGTGCCACCAACAACCCGACTTATTTTGTAATTCTTTCTACCCTACTTGCTCTTTTTCATTGTAGACCTGCATAATGTTGTTTACTAATAATCACATGACAAAGTCAGTATGAGGTTGCCTTGCTATCTCTTCTACCAAAAAGAAGAAGAAGAAGAAGAAGAAGAAGAAGAAGAAGAAGAAGAAGAGGAGGAGGAGGAGGAGGAGGAGGAGGAGGAGGAGGAGGAGGAGGAGGAAGAGGAGGAGAATAAATAAATAAATAAATAAATAAATAAATAAATAAATAAGTTTATTACTTTTAGATTAGCCTCAGGTAATTTCTTAGAATGAGAGTAGAGGCTAGTTGCTCATATTCTCTTCTGAAACTTCTTGAGCAAGGCCTTTACAGTCTGAATGACTCTCAATACTACTGTCTTCCAAGATCCTACAAAGATGGTCCATTAAGTTCTGCTTATATTGTTCAATTACTTTTCTAGTCTGAAGTCCCAAAGTTGTTCAGAGTCATAAGAAACAAACAAACAAAGAAAACCAAACCAAACCAACCAAACAAAAAAAATCCACATAGCCAGGTCTGTCACAGCATTATCCCACTGTCTGGTACCAAATTCTGAATTAGTTATTCTTCTATTGCTATGATAAAACACTCCCCTCAAATATGAAAAAAGGTGATGCATACCTTTAATCCCAGCATTTAGGAAACAGAGGCAGAAAAATCTCTGAGTTCAAAGTCAGCCTGGTCTACAGAGAAAGTTCCAGGAAAGCCAGGGCTACACAGAGAAACCTTATCTCAAAAAACAAGACAAATGGGGTTGGGGATTTAGCTCAGTGGTACAACACAAGGCCCTGGGTTCTCAGCTCTGGGGGGGGGGGGAGACAAAATAAAACAAAAGGAACAAAGATAAAACAAAAACACCATGACCAAGGCAAGTTCTAAAGCAAAGCATTTAACTGGGCTTACATTTCTAGAAGATTAGAGTCCATGGTAGAGTGAAGGCAGAGCTTAATGTTGGATGTCTCTCTTGATTTCTTTCCACCTAATATATTGAGTTATGGCCTTGTAGTTGAATGCAGAGCCTGCCAGTTCAGCTAATCCAGCCAGCCAGCCAGCTCAGGGGAATCCTCTGTCTGAACTCCTGAGTTCTGGGATTTCAGGCAGGCCCCAGGCCTACGTATTATTTACATGGGTGCTGAGGATCAGAACCCCAGGGTTGCACTTCTATGGCAAGTGCTCCACACACTGAGCCATCGCCCAGCCTGGGATATGATTTTTTTTATATTAGAAAAACTTCTCTTCCCATATGCTTAAGAGCATTGTCTAAGTGCAGTCTTGAGTGGAAAATGGGTTGCAGAAGGACCCAGGTGGAGGCGTGGAGGCTGTGTAGGAGTCCTGCAGCCTGAACAGTGTAGGTGGTTCGGAGGCCTAACATGGAGATACAATTGACTGGGTTTGGCTCCTGAACAGACATAACCTGAGCAATATGATTGATATTGGTGCCTTCATTGTGTCAGGGGATTAAAAAACAGACAAACAAAAGCAAAAATTCAGAAAACAAAATCTCAGATCATATTTTACAAATGGAAGAAATGGATTTCTTTTCTTTTCTTTTCTTTTCTTTTCTTTTCTTTTCTTTTCCCCTGAGACAAGGTTTCTCTGTGTAGTCTTGGCTGTCCTGGACTCGTTTTGTAGACCAGGCTGGCCTCGAACTCACAGCGACCCGCCTGCCTCTGCCTCCCGAGTGCTGGGATTAAAGGCGTGCGCCACCACGCCTGGCCTGGATTTCTTTTTATTCGTGTTTTGTTTGAATTCCAAGTTCATCCAACACCTAATAGCCAGTGTATGTATGAATGTATCTACAGGGCCTCATTTAGTCTGAAGACAGCAGATCCCTGGGTGATTAGCATATGGATGATGAATTAAGCCACTCATAGAGTGTGGCTAGAGAGAGGCATTAAGCCCCAAACTTTGAGGAACTGCTGCCTGGATGAGCTGGAAGACTCCCAGACAACTGTGGAGCAGTGAAAGGAAAGCCAGGAACTCCTGCCAAATAAAACAGGTACGCTTCTAAGAAAGGCGGAAATGGCTAGTGAGTCAAGTCATTCCCAGGGGCGAAAACCAGAGGCAGATACACAAAGGTCCACTGAGGGCAGGGTCATTAAGAACAGTTTCAGGACTCTCTGCTCCAGTTCCAGGGGGCCACGCAGACCTTCTTCTAAGACCTTCCTCCCCAACCTCATCATTACTTTTCTTCAACCACCACCTCCCATAGGCACTTCCTGGAAACCTGCAGGCCACAGTAGCCAGGGACTCAGCTTGGTGATCTTCCTCTTTTTCTCACTCTCCTCTAATTCCAACTCCCCCCTCCCCCCAGGCTTAGCCACAGCTCTGCAGCAGACTGCCTGCTGTGGCTGCTCCTTCCTCTGTGTCCGTTCCCAGGCTTCAACTCAGATCCTGGCGGCACACTTAGTTTTCCTCCCTCCTGGGGACCCTCTCAGCCTCACCCTCTTTAGTCTAATCATTCTCCATTTCTTAGTGTTAGCTTCCAACACCTAGAAACACATTCTACCCAAGACTCCCAGTGGCCACACCTGGCAGGATCAGGTAACACACAAACAGCACATTCTCCTGAAAACCAGAGAGGGCAGCAAGGACCAAGGAATAGAACACCCACCCAATAAAGACACTAGATATCAGCACCTAGAGTTACAGATGCTGTAACTTGCTTAGGTGCCAGCATAAAAAACACAATAACGGCCAGGGTACTATGTCTCCACTAGAGTCCGGCAACCCCACTACACGAGGCCCAGAGAAATGCAGTATAGCTGAGGCAGAATACAAGGACTTCAAAATAGCTATTACAGATGCGTTCAAGATCTTTAAAGAGGATACGAACAAAATCATTAATGAAATCTATGAAAATAATAAAAATAGTAGAATGAAATAGTGAAAGCCGTTCAGGATAGCGAACAGAAATGTAGTTACTAAAGAAAACCCAAACTGAGGGAAAACCAGAAATGAAAAATTTAGGAAGTCAAACAAAAACCTCTGTGGTAAGACTCAACAGCAGAGTCCAAGACACGGAGGAAAGAGTCTCAGGCATTGATGGCAAGGTAGAAGAAACAGACACCTCAGCCAAAGAAAGTGTTAAATCTAAAAAGAAAAGAAAAAGGGGGGGGGGGGGGGGGGGAGAAAATCAGGCACAAAACATCCAGGAAACCTGGGAGACTGAAAAGATCAAATCTAAAAACAACAGAACTAGAGGAAGAAAAAGAAACCTGGGTCAAAGGCACAGAAACGATTTTAAACAAAATCATAGGAAGAAGAGACGAGTGACTGTCAAGGTACAAGAAGCACACAGAACACTGCACAGACTGGAAACAAGTTCCCCACAACACACAGTAATGAAAACACTAGCCTTTCCCCGTGGCAGCGCTGCTTGTTGCACCTCGCTGTCCGAGGGTCCTCAGCAGTCTGTGCTGGTCTTCGGGCACTTAGACAGCCAGAGCCATGAGGCACTGTAAACCAGGAAAGGGCCTCATCAAAGTGAACAGCCCTGGAGATGATCAAAGCACACACGTTGCAGTACAAGTGACTGAAGCCTGTTCTGCTTCGGGGCAAGGGATGATTTCCTGGTGTGGATATCCAGGTCCTTGTAAAGGGGGGTGGTGGTCATGTGGCCCAAATTTATGCTTTCCCAAGGTCCATCTCCAAAGCTCTGGTAGCTTATTACTAAAAACATGTGGATGAGGCTACAAAGAAGATCAAAGATACCCTCATCTAACATGATTGGACCTAGCTGGTAGCTGATCCCCCATCGCTGCCAGCCCAACACTTTCAGAGATACTGGTGCCCATGCTTGATACCAGAAATCCTACCAACAAGGCAATCTTGAGGACCAGGGGTTTACCTATGTAATAGACAGCCTAAGATTTTAATGTTCTCAGGAAGAACAAAACAAAAACACTAAATGTACAGACCAAAGTTAGAATATTAAGCCAGGCGTTGGTGGCTCACGCCTTTAATCTCAGCACTTGGGAGGCAGAGGCAGGTGGATCGCTGTGAGTTTGAGGCCAGCCTGTTCTACAAAGCGAGTCCAGGACAGTCAAGGCTACACAGAGAAACCCTGTCTTGAAAAACCAAAAACCAAAAAAAAAAAAAAAAAAAAAAAAAAAAAAGATAGAATATTAAAAGTGGCAAGCGAAAAAGACCAAGTAACATATAAAGGCAGACCTATTAGAGTAGCCCCTGACGTTTCAATGGAGACTCTGAAAGCCAGAAGGGCCTGGATGGATGCCCTACGTACTGGTAAGAGACCACAGATGCTGCCCAGACTATTATGCTCAGCAATACTATCAACCACAATTTTGCTGGCTAGTTTTATGTCAGCTTGTCACAAGATAGAATTATCTGAAAGGAGAGAACATCAGTTGAGAAAATGCTTTCAGTCTGTAAGGTATTTTCTAATTAATGATTCATGGGAGAGGGCCCAGCCCATTGTGGATGGTGCCATCCCTGGGCTGGTGGTCCTGGGTTCTATAACAAATCAATCTGAACAAGCCAGTAAGCAGCACACCTCTATGACCTCCGCATCATCCTGTACCTTCAGGTTCCTACTTTGTTTGAGTTCCTGCCCTGACTTCCTTTAACAATGGACTACAATGTGGAAGTGTAAGCTGAATAAATTTACCTCTCCTCACCAAGTTACTTTTGGTCATGATGTTTTATCACAACAAGAGTAACCCTAATTAAGACAACAACAACAACACACAGAGAGAACAATATCCCATGATAAAACTAAATTTAAACAGTATCTATCTACAAGTCCAGTACTATTGAAGGTGCTAGAAGGAAAAAAAATTCATTCTGAAGAGGTTAGCCACGTGAAAGAAAACACAAGGAATAAGTAACCCCAGACCAACAAATCAAAGGTGGAGAGGCACACCACAAGAAGGAAATAACAGAAACCAATAAACTCTTCCCATTGACACCTCTCAATATTGATGACCTCAATTCCCCAATAAAAAGACACAGGCTAGCCGGGCGCCTTTAATCCCAGCACTCGGGAGGCAGAGGCAGGCAGATTGCTGTGAGTTCGAGGCCAGCCTGGTCTACAAAGGGAGTCCAGGACAGCCAAGGCTACACAGAGAGACCCTGTCTCAAAAAACCAAAAAAAAAAAAAAAAAAGACACAGGCTAAATAAGAGACTGGATTAGAAAACAGGATTCATGCTTCTGCTGCATCCAAGAAACACACCTTACCATCAAGGATAGCCATCACCTCAGTAAAAAGATGGAAAAAGATAATCCAAGGAAACGGACTGAAGAAGCAAGCTGATGTCGCCATTTTAGTATCTAAAAAACTAAACTTCCAACTAAAACTAATCAGAAGAGATAGGGAAGGACACTACATACTCATCAAAGGAAAAATCCACCAAGAGGACATTGCAATTCTAAATATCTATGCACTAAACACAAATGTGTTGTTTTGGCATGCAAATTACACCCATCAGACTGGCAAAGATCAATAAAACAAGTGATTGCTCATGCTGGTGAAGATGTGGAGTAAGGTGAACACTCTCATCTATTGTAATGGGAGTGCAAAATTATACAGCAGCTATGTAAATCAATATGGTGGTCCCTCAGGATGCTGGGAATATATCTACCCCAAGATGCAGCTGTACCACTCTTGGACATCTGCTCAAAGGATTTCTTTTTTAATCCTGTTACGGAAATACTTGCTTAACCATGTTCATTGTTCCTCTACATGTAATAATTAGAGATTGGAAATAGCATAGATGTCATCAATGGATGAATGAATAAAGAAAATACTACATACTTACATAATGGAATATTATTCGTTCATTAAAAGTGAAATAATGAAATTCATTAGTAAGTTGATAGAGCTATAAAGATCATCCTGAGTGAGGTAACCCAGACCCAGAAAGACAAATATGGTAAGCATATATGTGGAATCTAGCTGTTAAGTCTTCAAAAAGCAAACTTCCATTCCTATAACCATAGAGATTATGTATAGAATAAGGAAAGAAAGGGGAGGGACAGATCTCCCAGGAAAGGGAAATAGAATTTATAGTTATGGTTGGACAAGATGGGAAGGGACCAGGAGGATCAAATGGAAAGGCAGAGGGAACAAGGGAGCAAGGGAGGAAATATAGGGAGGAGCAGCTGATACGAAGGTCCGTTTGAGGGGTCCTCTGGAAACCTAATATGGTAGAAGCTTCCTTGTCGGGAGCTGTTTGTAAAGGCTCTCTGTCCATAGGCACTGCTCTCGTGCTATGTGCTCCGGCATAAGAGTCACATGAACTGCTAAGACTGTGATTAAACAAGATGTTTTACCAAGTATACACTCAAAGTCTTCAGACTTTCAGAAAAAGTACACTGTAGCCTCAAGGCTGAGAGGTGGCTATTCCAGTTCTGACTGTTTCTTGCCTCTGTTTCTTTCTTTCTTTCTTTTCTTTCTTTCTTTCTTTCTTTCTTTCTTTCTTTCTTTCTTTCTTTCTTTCTTTCTTTCCTTCTTCTTCTTCTTCTTCTTCTTCTCTCTCTCTCTCTCTCTCTCTCTCTCTCTCTCTCTCTCTCTCTCTCTGAGACAGGGTTTCTCTGTGATAGCCTTGGCTGTCCTGGGCTTGCTTTGTAGACCAGGCTGGCCTCGAACTCACAGTGATCCGTTTGCCTCTGCCTTCCAAGTGCTGGTATTAAAGGAGTGTGCCACCATGCCCGGTTTGCCTCTGTTTCTTATTTCTGTTCTTTTATTATTTCTTAGTCCTCGCTCCCTGATCTCAGTTCTGTTCAATATTGTCAGAGTGGGCTTTGGCATTTCCTCAAATATCTACACATATGAAGGTAATCTAAATGAAATCATCAAGTAATGGGGGAGAGTAAGCCCTAGCTGAACATCTGCCACTAAGTGAAGCTTCCTGTTCTGGGAATGATTTACTTCTAATTGAACTGTTGGACAAAAAGTCCCATGAAAACCACAAACAACAATGAGTTCTTTGGTTGTTCTCCACAAACTGATGGCAGGACCCCATTGCTGACATCTATACAACTCACTCACTGAACATGGAGAAGTCAGCTGGTGCCTACCTAGAGCCTTTGCCCCTAAGGACTAAGAAGTGTTTATAGGTCAGGAAGGTACTCAGCATGCTTCAGGAGGAGAACAGTAAGCACCAGCCAACCTACAAACCCTATGATTTACAGTGGTGCCCTGTCTGTATGATAGACTGGTTCAATAGTGGCACAAATGTTATGGGAGTAACCAACCACTGTCTGACTGGATTTAAGGCCCACTCCACGAGATGGAACCCATCAACAACACTGTTTGGCGGGCCAAGAACCTGAGACCAGACAGGCCATGGACCTAGTGGGAAACCAAATCTGTTCTGCGAAATGAATAGGCTTCCTCCTTAACGGGATGCAACCTAATGCAGAGACTCACAACTGAACAACATATAGACAGTGAGACACCTTGGAATTCTAAGTCTTAAATAGGCGTTCCTCATCAAACCCTTCCCCTCAGGGCTCAGGGAACCTTGTAGAAGAAGCAGAAAGGCTGTAAGAGCCAATGAGGATGGAGGATAGAGGAAACTAAGTTTTATAACACAGAAGAACCGACAAATGAATTCACAGAGACTGTGGCAGAGGTCCAAACCAGATGGGGCCCCAGTGTTGAGAAGGGAAATGGACAAAAGCTCCCATCCCTAACCCAGAAGCAATCTCCACTTGATAACCACTCTCAAATGAAAATTTAGTTTTCTCCAATGGAGTTTCACTGGGGACAGGCCCCACACCCATCTGCTAGATGGCTAGCAGGAAATAAAGTCAACGGGATCTTTGGAGGTTCTTGGTCTCGTAAGGTTTAGTCAGGGCATTTTATTTTTTAATTTCAAGTTTTTGTTTTTTATTTACTTTTAGTTTAATTTTTTAACCTTACAGTTCCTTTGCATATATTACTTCCAGTTTTGTATTCCTGTGTATACGAGTCTCTGCATCTACATGTGTTTCTTGTCCTTTTTCTTTGGCTTTTCCTTCTGGTATTTACACTTATTTTTTATTTATTTAATTTTTGGTCCTATTCTGATTTTTTTTTAAAATTTCATCTTCTTTAGATGTCTGTTTTCTAAGGAGAGACAGAAAAATCGTGGACTCAGATGTAAGGGGAGGTAGGTAGGATCTCAAAGGATGTAGGGGAGGAGAAACCACAATCAGAATATATTGTATTAAAAATTCATTTGCAATAGAAGAAAAGAAAGTTTCAGGGCTGGGCCTGAGCTCAGGGTAGAGCACTTGCCTAGAAAGACTGAAGCCCTGGCTCTATCCTTAACAGCACCATAAATGAGTGAATAACCAGCCAGCTTTCATGGTACACACCTACAATGCCAGGAGGTGGAAGTAGGCCAGTCTGGGCTCCAGTGACTGTCCAGGACTCGTGATATGTTAAACTCAGGTTGACTGAGTCTGTCCCTGGAAACCCAATTGAGAGACAGAATCCAGAGTCGATGCAAAAGCAAAGGAATTTATTAATCTGATGCATCAGGGTCTACCAAACTCTGGGGAGATGGAAAGACCTCGTCCTACAGAAACTCAGGGTTTAAATATCTTCTACAAAAAGTAAAACTCAGTGACAATGGTTAGTTAAAGAGTGCTAGGCTAACAATAGGGGGTCTAGAATGGTAAATCCTAAACAGGGTGAGATAAGAGCAGTGATTTCCAGGGGCAGGGTTGAGATGGGGGCTAGGGAGAATCTTTAACTTGGTCTCCTTAGTTCACTGCAGCTTTGTTTGTTCTCATTATCAGCCTGCGGCTTGCTCAGCTGACAACGCTATTGTCATGGGAGCCGAGTCCAGGACACCTGTAATTTTATATTTCCTCAGCTAAAAACTCCATTTCCTTAGCTAATAATGAAACACTAATTCCTTTAGCTAATAATGACACTGCTGCGGTCAGGCCATCTAGAATCTTATGGGTACACACCTGTAATCCCAGGAATTGGGAATGGGAGGTTCAAGACTGTCTCAAATTAGAAAGCAGAACAAAAGAACAGTTTTAGCGAGTGAGAAGGGCAGAAGAAGGATTCCAAGCTCGCACAAGACAGGAGGATGAGCACCTGCCTTTGATCTGTGTAAACATCAGAAAGGGATGAAGAGCAAAGGAAAGGAAAAGGCCCGCCACCATTTCCCACCGCCCCTCAGTCTGCAGATGGGGAGGAGGAACATGGAGTGGAGAAGGAACCTGGCAGCCGCCGAATAAACACACCATCCAGGGAAGCCAGCCAAGGCTGGGCCCAGAATATCTGGACAGGAACCCATCTTCCTTCTGCAGCGGGAAGTAGAGTTGGGAGCTGAACTAACTGGAATTTCCGACTTTGGAGGATGTTGGTGGCAAAACTTTTTTTTTTTTTTTTAATTTATTTTTTTTCATTCATGAAAAAAGGCATTGGACTGAAGTGATCTCTCCAAACATTCCCTCCCACAGAGGAAACGCTTAATTTAGCCTTGTTTGCAGTTAAGAACTGTATCCCTGAGGCTTGAAGGCTCCTGCTGGGGTGTTTTTCATCCTCTAACAGGGCAGGATGTTAAAACCTTTGTGTTAGGTTGTTTGTGTCTGGATTTCAGCTGAGGATCTGAGAGAGTAAGGGAGGAAGTCCTTTAGGCCATGGATGGCCATGCTCTGAGAACTTCAGAGGGTCCTATGCTCTGGCTCATAAAATTGGTTGTGGAGGCAAAGAGACAGGTTTGAAAAAAAGGTTTTCTTCTGACACCGTGGCTCCTTGCATTCTGGATCTGTCTTTGGATGGGGAGAGGTGAATGTCTTTCTCATTTAGAGTCAAAAGAGAAGTCCTTCTACATACGCTGATCTATATGAAGAAGCCTCTATCCTCCCCCAAGTGAGATGACCCCGGGGGTCCTATCCAGCTAGAGAGTTCAGCACTAAGTCCACGTCTTAGGGGAGGTATGTGGCTCTGCCCAGCAAGGCTGGTTAAACCTCTCTCTCTGTTCAATGGCCTGTAACACATTGAGCAAGTTATCTGGCCCACACCCAACCTGGGGTTGTATGCAAAGCAGGAGTCGGGACAAAGCAACCAATGAAAACCTCTCATTTGGCAAATATGAGCTGGGGAAAGCTACACTTAGTCAGTCAGTAGTCCATGCTGGGTTTCCAACCTAGCCTCCCAGGTTCTCCCAACATCTCTTGGTCCCTCCCTGTTGCAGGGCCTGGCTGGCTTACCCCACCCTCTACCCTGAAATTTCCAGCCCAAGGGCAGGGGCTTCCCTTCTCCCATCACTACATAATCCAGACATTTTTGGTCCCCTCTCTCTCCTCTCAGTCTCCTCTCTCTCCCCCTCCCCCTGCATGGTGGCTGAGAGCTGCTCCCAATAAACCTGCATTTATACACTATAACTCCATCTTGCAATGAGCTCAATCTGATGTTTTGACAGTCCATAGGTATGGTCAAGTCCCCCAAGTGCATCATGAATGAGATTCTTTGTCTCACAAAGGAGAAATTTCTTGGCTAGCCCACTTGGTCTTGCTCAGGTTTTCTTTGGCCGTGGCCTTGCTAATTAATTATTGGATTAAGGAGAGATTTGAAGTGCAAGCCTTTCCTGGGTTCTGCATAGCTCTCACAGCTGGCACAACAAGTCTTGGTGACCAGGCTTGGAGCTGTTGCCCTTTCAGCCCCTTAGATGTCTGCAGGTGCATTTGTTTCTATGCGATTGGATGCTTAAGTAGCCTTACCTAAAGAGTATCTCTCCTTTTAATAACATTTGAGGATATTTATTTATTTGTAGACAGGGTCATATTATGTAACCTTCACTGTCTTAGAATTTACTATGTAGGCCTGGGTGGCCTTGAATTCAGAGATCCACCCACCTTTGCCTCTCAAGTGTTGGGATAAAAGGTGAGTACCACCACGCCTAACACAGTATTTGAAGATGTTTAAACTTTCAGTCATTGCCCTCTGTGCCTTGACAACCTCTCTTATTCAGTTTAGATATGCTCTCACAAGGGACAGACAAAATGATTGGCTTGGACATAAAGGTGACAACTGTCTCCTGACCTTCACTGCTACTCAGGTGTCCCCTGCATCAAGACCTCTCACACAAAAGTCTTAAGAAGATCATGGTGTCCCAGGCTCATCTCTTACTCAGGATGCTTTTTCAGAGCCACTCCTTAGAGATACCTAGGTATCTGTGATGATGGAGAAAGCAATGGAGGATTAGAAAGACTGTGACGTGGTACCCTATCTGTGAAGATTCATCTTCCCTGACAACCTGACTGGGTTTTAGAGCCACCGAGCACAGGGTGATGAGATGGCTCACCAGGTGAAGTGCTTGCCGCACAAGTCTGACTACATGAG
This sequence comes from Acomys percivali, assembly GCA_907169655.1. Lineage (NCBI taxonomy): Eukaryota > Metazoa > Chordata > Mammalia > Rodentia > Muridae > Acomys > Acomys percivali. The sequence goes on along the minus strand of OU015742.1, from coordinate 17,567,347 downwards.
TTTAATCCATGGAACCCACTGGGCCTGTCTGTGAGGGTGTTTCTTGAGAGAGGTTTAACGGAGGAGGGAAGACCTGGTTCAACCTCTGTCTGTTCAGTGACCTGTAACATAAGAGGCAAGTTATCTGGCCCACACCACACCTGGGCGTGTATACAATGCTGGGATGGGGACAAAGTAACCAATGAAAACCTCTCACTTGACAAAATAGGAGGTCGGAGCACAAAGTCAGTGGTCCACAGGTATGGTCAAGTCCTCCCTGAGTACATCATGAGAGACATTCTTTATCAGGCGGGCAGTGGTGGTGCACACCTTTAATCCCAGCACTCGGGATGCAGAGACAGGTGAATTTCTGTAAGTTTGAGGCCTGCCTGGTCTACAAAGTGAGTCCAGGACAGCCAAGGCTATGGCTCTGCACATAGCTTACTTGGTAGAGTTCCTGTCTGGCATGCACGAAGAGTGCTGGGGTCCATCCCTACAATGGTATCACCAGGTATAATGCATTCCTGTAATGAGACAGGAAGACCAGAAGTTCAAATCACCCTCGGATAACATAACGAGTCCCAGGTCAGCCTGAGCTACATGAGAACATGTCTCAAAAATGTAAATAAGAAGGAAGAATCCAGCTTAGCACCAGTATTCACTTCTATTTGGGTCCCACACACACATAAGCAGTGTGACCAGCCACTTAGTGGTCCCATTACCATGCTTTTGTCATGGCAATGGGAAAGCATGTAGTTTACTGTTCTTTCTATTTCCTCTTATTTCTGCAGCGATTGAGTTGTTTCTTGTTTTGGTGATGCTTCATGGTCCAATTTTTAAATTCTTTTAGCTCATTTTGGGTCAGTGGGTGATTCCCCCCCCCCCCCCAGTGGGTGACTTTTTAAAACTTGTTGAGTGGGTAGGACTTTTCTGCCTATGTAGATTGACACCCCCCCCCTCCATCCTTTCTCTTTTTCTGACATGGGGTATGTAGTCCTGGTTGTCCTGGAACTCACTATGTACATAAATGTTGGCCTCAAACTCACAGCAATCCTCCTGCTTCTGCCTCTCAGGCATGTACCACCATGCCCTGCTGCTTTTTTTCCTTTTAAATGCATCAAAATGAGAATTTTTATTTGTGAGTTCATAGAAACTGATTTTTGGTAATAGAACTGAAGGCGCTTCCTAGTGTACACCTTTGTCTAGTTTTATCCTTATAAAATCCATCTCTATGAGCAAACACTCTACATTATTACCAGCTCTTACTAGCAAGTGAAAAAAAAAAAACTAACAAGAGTATTTTCATCACTGTATATGGTATTGAGTTTCACAAGGACATTTAAAAATAAATATATAATGTACATTTTAACTGAAATAATTTTTTTCATATAGTCCATTCTGATCATAGTTTCCTCTCCCTCTTCTGCTCACCATCTACACAACTCCTTGCCTTTTTTTCCTTTCGTTTTAGGAAACAACAGGCCAATTAAAAAAAAAAACAGAAAAAAAAAAAATCAAAGCAAACAGATAGAGAAAAAGCAAAACAACAACAACAAAAGAAAAGCATGAGAAAAGCTGGGCGTGGTGGCTCATGCCTTTAATCCCAGTACTTGGGAGGCAGAGGCAGGTGGATCTCTGTGAGTTCGAGGCCAGCCTGGTCTACAGAGCTAGTTCCAGGATAGCCAAGGCTACACAGAGAAACCCTGACTCAAGAAACCAAAAACAAAACAAACAAATAAACAAAACCCATGAGAAACACACACACACACACACACACACACACACACACACACACACACCCCAAAATAAAAAAACCCATAAAAACACAGAATTAGAAACACATAATAGATAAAAGACAAATGAGATAAAAATGTAGAAACAAACATTGTCAGACAAAACATCTCCAAAAATACCATTGAGTTCTTTTGTGTTGGCCGTCTACTGCTGGGCATAGGGCCTCCATTAAGTCCTAGGGAGAATCCATAGGAGAAAACTAGTTTTTCATTTGCAAGTGGGAGTTAGCTTTTGAGCTACATTCCTTTTTTTTTTTTTAAAAAAAGATGTATTTATTTATTATGTATATAGTGCGCTTCCTGCATAGATACCTGCACAGCAGAAGAGGGCATCAGATCACATTATAGATGGTTGTGAGCCACCATGTGGTTGCTGGGAATTGAACTCAGGACTTTTGGAAGACCAGCCAGTGCTCTTAACCTCTGAGCCATCTCTCCAGCCATGAGCTATGTTCCTTTAGCAGAACAAAAGTGTTTGGTTTTCTCCTAGGCACATGACCTATCTAGTCTCAGGCTCTTGGCTAGCCAAGCGGTGTTGGCAATGGGTTGCATCTCATAGAATGGACCTTAAATCCAACCAATAGTTGGATACTCCTATAATTTGTGCCACTGGTGTACGAGCCTATCATGAAAACAGGCCACCATTGTAGATTGAAGATTTTGTAGGTTGGTTGGTGCTTGCCTCTGTTAGTGAACTGAATACATACATTCCTGTAACATGAACATTTGTCAGTAGTGGTAAAGACTCTAGGCAGGCAGCTTGATTTCTCTGTGTTCAGTGAGTTATGTAGGTGTTGTCTTCAGCAATAGAGCCTTACCCTATTTGTGGAGAGCAACCAATAGACTTGGCAATAGCTCAAGTTGTTTTGGGTTTCCTTGGTGTCCCTTTGGCCAATAACTCAGATGTAAACCATTCCTGGTACTGGATGTTTCACTTGGAAGTGAGAGTGGTCTAGTTGAAGATTCCCCCCACACCCACTATTTGGTGACTTCATTTAGATTTCTTTCACATATATATATATATATATATATATATATATATATATATATATATATATTTGTTTGTTTTTGTTTTTTGTTTTTCGAGACAGGGTTTCTTTGTGTAGCCTTGGCTATCCTGGACTCGCGTTATAGACGAGGCTGGCCTCGAACTCACAGCGATCTACCTTCCTCTGCCTCCCAAGTGCTGGGATTAAAGGTGTGCACCACCACGCTCAGCTATATGTATATATTTTAAGAAGCATCTACTCTAGTAGGTTTCTGTATGACGCCTCAAATGGTCCTCCTTGTCAGCTCTTCCTCCCTGTATTCGCTTCCTTACCCTCATATTCCCTCTCAAACTCCACTTAATCCTTCTGTTCCAGTCTCTCCCAAGTTTCTCCATGGCTATGTTTTCTATTTTCCCTACCTTAGGAGTTCCTTCTAGCACCCACTATCCCACTAGTCCCTTATTCTTTATTGAACTTCTGTGGTTAGACAGATAGTAGCATGCTTATCAAAGGCTTAAAAGCTAACATCCACATATAAGAGAACATTCAATATTTGTCTTTTGGGGCTGGGTTTCCTCAGTATGATTAAATATCCATTTATTTTCCTGTGAATTTCATGATTTCAGAGGTTTTTGTTTGTTTGTTTGTTTGTTTTGTTTTTTTTTGAGACAGGGTTTCTCTGTGTAGCACTGGCTGTCCTGGAACTCATTATATAGACCAGGTGAACCTTGAACTCACAGAGATCCACTTGCTTCTGCCTCTGCCTCCCAAGTGTGGGGATTAAAGTCATGTGCCATTATGTCTGGCTTGCCTTCACCCCTTTCTTTTTGACAGCTTAGTAATAGACCGTTGTGTAAATGTACATTTTTAAAATCCATTCACCCGCTAATGAACATCTAGAATATTTACAGTTTCTGGTTATTATGATTAGAGCATCAATGATAATGGAAGAGCAAGTGTCTCTGTAGTAGGATATAGAGTCCTAATATATATTAGTAAATATTAAATATGTATATTTTTAATGTTCATCCTCTATTACATGGGTAATTGGTAAAGACCTTTTCTCATTCTGTAGGCTGTCACTTTTTCAAATGATGATGTCCTTTGATATTTAGAAGCTTTTCAGTTTCATGAAGTCCCATTTATTAATTATTGGTCAGAGTGTCTATGTTATTGGTATTCTATTTAGAAGGTCTTTTCCTAACCCAAGCACTTGGGAGGCAGAGGCAGGCAGATCTCTGTAAGTTCAAGGCCAGCCTGGTCTACAAAGCAAGTCCAAGACAGCCAAGTCTACACAGTGAAACCTTGTCTTGAAAAACAAACAAACAAACAAACAAACAAACAAACAAACACCAAAACAGATGTGCCAATGAGTTCAAGGCTATTCCCTACTTCTTCTATCTGGCCTTATTTTGAGGCCTTTGATCCATTTTGAGTTGAGTTTTGTGCAGCGGGATAAATATGGAGCCATTTGAGGTCTTCTACCTGCTTCCATCTAGTTTGACCAGCACCATGTGTTGAAGATGATGTCTCTTTTTCATTGTGTATTTCCGGCTTCTGTGTCAAAAATCAGGCCTTGATAGATGTGTGGATTCATTTTTGGATCTTTAATTCAATTCCATCGATCATCATGTTCGTTTTTGTGCCAGTACTATGCTGTTTTTTTAAAAAATATATTTTATTAATTTATTCATATTACATCTCAATTGTTATCCCATCCCTTGTATCCTCCCATTCCTCCCTCCCTCCCTGTTTTTATTACTACCTCAAGAAGTGCTTTTATTATTCAGAATTGTTTTAGTAGCTGGGTGTGGTGGTCCATGCCTTTAATCCTAACACTCAGGAGGCAGAGGCAGGCAGATCTTTGTGTTTGATGCCAGCCTGGTCTACAGAGTTAGTTCTTGGTCAGCCAGGTCACATAGAGAAACCTTGTCTCAAAAACAAAAACAACAACAACCAAACAAACAAAAAGAATTATTTCAGTTCTCCTGGCTTTTTTGTGTTTCCATATAAGACTGAAAATTGCCTTTTTAGTTTCTGTGAAAATTTTTGTTAGGGTTTTGCTCAGGGTTGTGTTGGATCTGTAGATGTGACTTTTGTTAAGGTGACCATTGTGATGACTTAAATATTAATGCCCCCCCCATAGGCTCATATATTTGAATGCTTAGTCAATAAGGAGTGGCACTATTTGAGAAGGGTTAGGAAAATCAGGAAGTGTGGCATTGCTGGAGGAATGTTTGTTATTGGGGGTGGGTGGGTTTTCAAAAGCCCATGCCAGGAGTTTTCCATATAGCTCTGGCTGACCTGGAACTCTATATGTAGGCCAAATTAGCCTTTAACTCACGGAGTTTGATCTGCTGCCTCTGCCTCTTGAGTTCTGAAATTTAAGGTGTGCACCACCAGACCCAGCATACTTGGATGTTATTATAGTGAGAATTTTGGTGTCTTTAAAAACTCAGTTATGCTATGTGAATGCGTTTTTGTTTTATTCCCAAGTGTGGGATATGGGGCTGCTTCACAGCAGGTGGTTATGGTTTGCCTTGTGCTCTGGTGGGAGCGTGATTTTTGCCAGTGCAGACCGTTTACATTTGGAATTCTGGGACAGGGGACACTCTGAAGAAGAAGACTGCTGCTCCCCTTCCTTGCCGCACTGCTGCTGGTTGCTGTTGCTGCAGTTCAATAAGAAGTTGGAGATATCCTGACAATGAAGACTGGACTTGCTCCAAAGAACCCAGTGACTATAATCAGCAGTAAGTAGTTTAAAGAGGCCTAAGTCCCTTTTCCTCTCTAACCTTTTTTTTTTCACCTATATAGTGTTGGGGGATTGGATGGGATTGTGGTAGAGAAGGGTGGTAGATATAAGAACCCAACTAAAATAGCTAAAACAAAAAAAACCCAAAAAACAAATATACCATCAAGTGGTACCCAACATGGGGCAAGGCATAATGGGAAATCTGGTTTCTAATGCCATAAAGGAGACATGAGAGAATGAAGGAATGGATAACCCCACTTCAGAGTGTCAGCAAAAAGTTTACTGTAGCCTCTGCTTGCTGGGTTCTCTCCCAGTTTGCTATCAGGGGGAGTTTTCTGTTTTTTTTTGTTTTTGTTTTTTCTTCTTTTTTTTTTTTTAAAGATTTATTTATTTATTATGTATACAGAGCTCTGCCTCCATGTACACTTGTAGGCCAGAGGAGGGCATCAGATCACATTATAGATGGCTGTGAGCCACCATGTGGTTGCTGGGAATTGAACTCATGACCTCTGGAAGAACAGTCAGTGCTCTTAACCGCTGAGCCATCTCTCCAGCCCTGTTTTTAATTCTTATATTCTATATTCTTTCTCAGAAAAAAAGGTTAGGAGAAGGGCTGAGCAATTGGAAAAATTGTGAGTGGGAATGGAGGGATCTAAGATACAACTGGAGAGATTACAGGGAGAGATGAAAGAGTTTGGGAAGCAAATAGCCCTGGAGAGAGGAGAACGAAAGGCCGGACCTGGTGACTGAGTGCAGGAGCTTCCTGCAGGACGGAAGTGGGAAACAGCCTGGGCTAGAAGGTAGCTTGCTACCCTGATCTGCACCACACACTTTCAGTTTTAAGTTCCCACATCTCCTGGTTGGGGCAGAGAGCCAGGAGGAGGAAGTCTGTGCAGGGTGACAGGGTTAAAGAAAAACAGCCTGTTCTGAGATCAATCTGGAGCAAGCTGTGTTGCCTGAGGGGTGGTCTGGGGTTACAAGATTACCACCACCAACTGTCCCAGTAGCTGTGAAAAGCCTCAGATATCTAAAATTCCTGTGCAGTAACTATGAGAAATACAATACTTTCTGAGCCAGAGCTCAAATTGTCCAGTGCAGTAATGTGAGAAATATAGTACTTTCTGAGCCAGATTTCAAAATGGCTGGTGTGTTAACTCTGAGGAATATGGTACTTTGCACTAGAGAAGCAAACAAGCTGTTTCTAGCGGCAGTAGGTTCTTGGTAAGAATGCCTAGGCTTCCAGGAGATTGCAAATGATGTGATAAAAGCTGTCATTGGACTAGCGAATGCAGGTCCAGGAGGGACATGCAAGGTTATTTTTTTTTGTGTGGTCAGGAAGCAGCTTTGGGAGCCCTCACGAGGTTCAGCAACAAAAAATGTGAGCCATATTAGACAAGAGCAGCTGGAATCACCAGGTTGTAGGAAAAGCATGGATCCAAAAGGCCTTTGGTTCATTGATAATGTCCCTAAGAAGCAGGCAGAAAATACAACTAAGCATTGTTGACAAAATAACCAACGGTGTTTATGGTTCTTTGCCTTTAGGGACAGTAGGGATATAAGGACAAAAAGTGTGAAGGAATGCCTTGAGTGGGTGTAGCAGTTGCCAATAAACAGCTGTTTGGCCAATCAGCTGGGCAGAAGGACAGGAAGTGGGAGGGAAGCCAGCAAGAGGAGGATGGCGGAGCAGGTGGCAGAAAAAAGAGACTGAGGGAAGAGAATCCAACAGGGAGAATCCAACTGGCAAGGTATTGGTTTATATGTGGGTTTAAAGGAGATTAGGATTAGAGTAGTTCGGATTCTGCCCAGCATAGTGCTTGCAACTTAAAAATAAACCATGGTCTCTGCGTCTGTCCTTTGGGAACTAGCTGGTTAAAGAAAACTACTGACTTAATTTACTGTGTTGACTAATGTAGGAAGAATAAAAGGTACATCAACAAAAAGGGATAGATTATTATATCTCCTTGAAAAGTTAAAAAGAAAAAAAGGGGATATGGGATGGTTGTATAAAAGGTAGAGAATTGTATCTCATTTTAGACTAAAAAAGCAACAAATCACAAATAATTTTACATTGGTATGGATTATTGTATACTGAGAGCAATTTAAGGTTATTTTGTTCAACTCTTGGCTAATGTATTATACATATGTAACTCATTAAAATGTAATGTAAATTTCTAGTCTTGTGAAAGCTATTATTATAAGCTATTTAGGATAATTGGAAATGCAAGATAATAGTTAGCTATCTATGAATAATCAAACTTGTAGTCATGCTAGCTATTAGTTCAGTTAATTACAGAAAAAAGCTTTATTTAGCCTTCTGTAGATATTTTCAAAGTTAAGCAGATAGTAAATAGCTAGAAACAAGCAATATTTGTCTATTCCCATATACAATAGATAGATAATCTTCAAACACTTCAGAGATCTACAGAATATGACACTTAAGGTGTTTTAATAATAAAAGGCTTTTCTGACAGAGACACATTTTCTCCTGGCAGCATCCCTAATCCACTTTAAAGAAGATGATAGAGACCAAAGAACCTCTACTTGGAGTTTGCTTCAAACATGGCAAGCAAGCCACTGGACAAAACAAAACAAAACAAACCTGTCCTTATCTCAACTGCTGACAACATCCTGTCCAAACTGTGGACAAGCAGGACACTGGGAAGCCAACTGATCAACTTTGCAGAGACAAGGAAAGCCAGATCTTCAAAATTCCTGCTTCACAGATAAATCTGTCAGATATTCTGGGCCTGAAGGCCGAAGATTGGATACCCTAACTTTATAGAGGAATCTTGGATGACTGTCCAGGCATCCAACAATCTTCGTCATTTCTATAGTTTTGGAAGCTGCTTGCTCTGCACTTCCTGTTTACTCAGGTAATATTTATCCTTTTCAGGTCTTTGATGGGGTTGAAGACTAGATAGTTATAGTCTTACCGTTTTCCTTGTTAAGATTAAAGACATAAAAGCTTAGGTGGTTTAGGATATAAGGAAATGTTTTAGAGTCTAAAAAGATGTTTTTAGGTTGATAAATGCAAGTTATAGTAAGAAAGTGATTTAGGTACAGAACTTTGGACTCACAAGGCAGGATAGATAGTGGAATACTTTCTTCAAGGTTGCCAAATACAAAAAGATTGGACATTGTAAATATAATTCCTACTTGATAGTTCTCACAATTGTTCTTATTGTATATAGTTTACTAATGTTATAGGAAAAATCTATTTTTGCACTAAAAGGGGGGAAGGGAATGTAGTGAGAATTTTGGTTTCTTAAACCCAGTTATGTTATATGAATATGTTTTTGTTTTAATGCCGGGTGTGGGATAAGAGGCTGCTTCACAGCAGGTGATTGTGGTTTGCCTTGGGCTCTGGCAGGGGTGTGATTTTACCAGCTGCAGATAGTTTACGTTTGGAATTCTGGGGATTCTCATGAGGGTATAAATTTCAGAGACCAGAGATGGATGGGGGCACTCTGAAGAAGAAGGCTGCTACTACCCATGCTAATTATGGTTGCTGTTGTTTCAGTGTGATTAGAAGTTAAAGAGATATCTTGACAATGAAGATTGGACTTGTCTCAAGGAGCTCAATGACCTTTTCAGCAGGAAGTAGTTTAGAGGTCTACAGTGCCTGGCATAGTGGCACACACCTGTAATCCCCAGCACTCTGGGAGTCAGGCAGGCGGGGCTCTGTGAATTCAAGGACAGCCTGATCTACAAAGTGAGCTCAGGACAGCCAAGGATACACAGAGAAACCCTGTCTCAGAAAAAGAAAAGAAAAGAAAAGAAAGAGAGGTCTACATCCCTTTTCCCTGCTCATCTTCTTTTTCACCTATGTAGTATTCAGGGGTTGGAAGAGATTGAGATCCAAGGATGATAGACAGAAGAATCCAAATAAAATAGCTAAAAACCCAACAAAACAAAGCAACTAATCAAATATGGCAAGAGGTTACTATTATTTATTTAGTTTTTAGAGCAACAGCACAGTCCTTGGTTGTTTTTTATTTTAATTTCTTTTAATTTTTAAAGGGGAGTGGTGCTCAGGTGCTGGAAAATGAAGCCCCAAAGCCAGCAGGAGCCAGTGGCTTCTGGGTTCATTTCTCTCTCTGCTGCCTGTGGGATCAGGATGCTAAGCTCTCAGCTCCAGGACCATGACTGCCTGCGCATCACCATGCTCCCTGCTATGATGATAATGGACTAAGCCTCTAAAAGTGTAAGGAAGCCCCTAGTTGAATGCTTTCATTGATAGACATTGCTGTGGTCATGGTGTCTCTTCCTAGCCATAGAACAATGACTAAAACAACTATGTTCACCACATTAATCCTACTGATCCATAAACACGGGAGATCTTTCTCTCTTCTGATGTCTTCAATGTTTTTATTATACAAGTCTTTCACTTGCTTCCTTAGAGCAACCCTAAGTCCCCTCCCCCCCCCTTTTTTGAGGCTATTGCAAAAGATAGTTTTTCTAATTTCTTTCTCAATCCACTTATCATTTGTATATAGGAAGGCTACTTTTAAAAAAATGTGCATTAGTGTTTTGCCTGTGCATCACTTGTGTACAGTGACCATGGCGGTGGGGAGGTGGTGTTGGATTCCCAAGGAGTCACCATGGGAATGCTGGGAATGCCCTATGGAAGGGCAACCAGGACTCATACCCGTTGAGCCATCTCCCCAGCCCAAGCCTATTGATTTACATGTTAATTTTGTATCCTGATATTTTGTATCCTGATGCTGAAAGTGTTTATCAGCCGTAGGAGTTTCCTGGTGGAACTTTTAGGGTCACTTATGTATCCAATCGTATCATCCGCAAATAAAGATAACTGAATTCTTCCCTTCCTATTTGTTCTTCTTGACCTCCTTCAGTTGTCACATTGCTCTAGTTAAGACTTCAAGTATTATTTGGAATAGGTATGGAGAATGGACAACCTTTTCTTGTTCCTGATTTTAGTGAAAATGCTTTGAGTTTTTCTCCATTCATGTTAATGCGGGCTATGGACTTGCTATAAATTGCTATTATTTTGAGGTATGTCCCTCTATCTCTAAATTCTCCAGAACGTTTATTATGAAAGCATGTTTAATTTTGCCAAATGCCTTTTCTTTATCTAATGAGACCATCAGGTGCTTTTTGCCTTTCAGCCTGTTTATGTGGTGGGTGGTGTTTACTAATTTACATATATTGAGCCATCCCTGCCTCTCTGGGATGAAGCCAACTTGGTCATGTTAGATCCTCTTTTTGATGTGTTATTTATTGAGAATTTTTGCATTTATGTTCATAAGGGAAATTGGTCTATAATTTCCTTTCCTCAGTGGGTCTTTGTGTTGTTTAGGTATCAGGGTAACTGTGGCTTTGTAAATAGAACCAGGCAATGATCCTTCTGGTTTTATTTTACTTGAGGAGTATTGGCATTAACTCTTCTTTGAAGGTTAAGGTCTGGTAGAATTCTGCACTGAATCTGTCTGGCTTTTTTTGATTGAGAGTCTTTTAATTAATGATTCTATTTCACTAGGAATTATGGATCTGTTTAATTACTTATCTGATTTTGATTTAAATTTGGTAGGCAGTATATATCAAGAAATCTATCCATTTCTTTTAGATTTTCCAATTTGGTAGAGCACAGATTTTTTTAAAAAAAGAATATATTTATGATTCTCTGGATTTCCTCAGTGTCTGCTGTGATGTTCTACTTTTCACCTCTAGTTTTACTAACTTGCCCAAAAGTTTGCTAATCATATTGATTTTCTCAAAGATCCAACTCTCTTATTGATTCTTTGGTTTTTTTTGTATTTGCTTTATTAATTTCAGCCCTGTTTAATTATTTCTTTCTGTCATTCCTCTTGGTGTTACTTCTTTTTATTCTAGATATTTCAGATGTGCCATTAAATTGCCAATATGAGGTCTTTCCAGTTGTTGTGTAGGCACTTATTGCTATAAATTTGCATCTGGGAACTTCATTGTGTCCTATTGGCTTGGGCAGGCTGTGGATTCATTTTCATTCAATTCTAAAAAAGTTTTAAATTCATTTTTTTTTTCATTTCTGTCTTGACCCATTTTTTGATTCAAGAGTGAGATTTTCAGTTTCCATGAGTTTGTAAGTTTTCCGTTGGTGTTGATATTGAGCTTTAATCCGTGGTGGTCAGATAAGATTTAGGGTGTTCCAATGTAGAAGAGAAAGGTGAGATATGATGTTGATCACTGTGAAGGTGTTTTAACTGTTAATCTGGGAGTGAGTCTCAATCAAAGGTTATCTAGATTGTGCCCATGCAAGATTATCTTGATTCCATTAATTGATGAGGCAAGATCTCCACTGTGGGTGATATATTCCCTAGGCAGAGGATCCTGAGCTGTACATGAGTGAGAAAGCAAGTTGAGCCTTAGCATGAATGCATTCATTGCTCTCTGTTCTTGATTCTGGAGGCGATGTAATCAGTTATCTTAAACCCCTGCTGCTTGCTGTGACTTCCCTGGTGTAATGGGCTGTAACATGATAGTATGAGCTAGAAGAACTCAATAGCCCTCAGTGTGCCTAGGAAAGAAAAGAGCCAAGGCAGCTTAGAGACCAACTGGATTATCAGATCAGAGGCTTTTTTTTCCTGGCTGGACTTGTGCCTGTCAGTACATTATGAGAAGAGTTAACTAGGATGTTATTATCCCATTTTAAAAATATATATTATGAGCCGAGCAGTAGAGGCGCACACCTTTAATCCTAGCACTCAGGAGGCAGAGGCAGGTGAATCTGTGAGTTCAAGGCCAGTCTGGTCTACAGTGTAAGTTTCAGGAGGACCAGGATTACAAGGAGAAACTCTGTCTCAAAAGAGGGAGAAAGAAAAAAATAGGAAGCAAGGGAGACAGTATCCTTAGAAGGAACCGGGTATAAAACCCACAAGCTACTTAAGCTACAAGTCAAAACGCCTATGTAGAGGATACCAAGGTTGACAGTCAAGGTTGGTATTGTTCCTGCAAAGGCGTACCTTCTGTTGTAGGACAGTTTCCTCTTAGAAAAATGTCATTCTGTGGGGAAGTTCCTAAGTCAGGAAGGTAAACATCTCAAAATAGCTTCAGGAAGTTCCTGAAACTAACCAAATTCTCTCAGTCCTTCCTTGGCAGAGTAAACAATGAAAGCCGAGAGTCTTCAGACAAAGAAAAAGCTGAGCTTCCAAGAAGATTCTCAGACCACACCAGCAGCCTGGAAGAAGCAGGAGCTAGCCAGCATCGGGTAAGAGGTGAAAAGATAGAAAAGTTGTTTTTCAACCCTGGCCACTTGGTACTTTCTGAGATGGCCTCAGGGCTGTTCTATACTTTCCGAGAAAAACCACATCCTCATACCTGTCCGGAACACCTGACAGCACATGATGTCCTGAGCTGAGCTCTTGCCCCCTCAGGGATAAAATAACTAGTAACCAATCATTTTAAAGGGCATTCTTAAGAACCAACCAAGGTCCAACAGCTCTGCTTAACTGCCAATTATGCTTCTGTAAGAGTATAACAGACCCAAGCTTTGCTTATTCAGGTTCTCCAGCTCAATAGAGCTTGGTAGACCCCATCATGACGGATCAATAAAGCATCCCTTGCTGTTTGCATCAGACTGGACTCTCATGTCTCATTGGGCTCCGGGAAGTAAGACCTAGCCCCCCAGGTCTAACAGAGGTTTACACTAACTGAGGACCCTGAAAACGACACTCTCTAACCAGTTGAGCTGCCTGGTTCCAGGTTCCCAGCTTTGTGACCTGTCACTCATGCTGGGGCAGGCTTTGGGGGCTGCAGCAGTCTTTTGGTCATTTCTGCTTCTCACGTATAATCCTGCAAGGAACTCCAATAAAAGTCATTGGTTCATCAAATTGGACCTCAGTGGTACCCGTAGTTTGGTCTGTCATGGGCTCTCCAACTGGGTAATTTTTGTCTCCTCAGGAAAAGTTTTGTCACACAACAGCATGCAAGATGCAACAGGTGAGCCTGTGAAGAAATAGGGGACTGTTGTGGGTCTGGGGTCATTTTGAGTTCCAGCTGCCTGACCATGAATAAATTTTAATAAAGAAGAGGATTTGTTTATATACAGGCATCGGGTCTACACTTGAGGCATGGTATACATGTTGGATCTTAGAGAGGAAACTTCCCAGTGGAAGTGTTGCAGCTCTGAAGAGAAAGGTATCCTGACAGTCAGGAACCAAGGAGCACCACAAAGTCACACTGCACAACAAACCTCACACAAGAGATTTATTGGAAAAGACACAGAGGGTGGCTGCCTCTGCTTGGCCAAGAAGCAGCAAAGACCGAAGTGGGAGACAGGCTTGTGTAGGGTTTCTTGGGGGTGGAGTTTTTCAGGGTAGAGGCTTCCAAGGTGGGGATTGATAGGATTTTACTTCCTAATCTTGGGGTAAGCCCCGGGATTGGTGGGTTTTCAAAACCCAGAAGTGAGCTAGGACTTTTTACCCTACACTCTGGAATCCCAAAATGGAGCCCCTGGCCACCTCAGTCAGAGGGCTATAAAGGCATTTTGTTCTCAAGCAAGCAGAAGATCTTCTCGTGCTAAACAAACTCGTTTACAGAGGTAGAAACAACAGTTTTTTTTAAAAAAATTAACCCTTAACAGCCCTTAACATTTGGAAGTCCAATTTTGTTTTATAGTTTTCTTAAGCACAGAGATTTTAAACGTTTGAACATAAAGTTAGCCATCAACATAAAGTTAGTCATCACATTTCCTCCTTGAGTTAGACCTTGAATCAAAACCTTGACTCTGTGAGGGGTATCTGTTTATACTGGGTCTTAATTACCATCAGCTTAATAGTTCCTAGGTGGGAATTAATTAATTAATTAATTAATTTTTTGAGGCAAGGTTTCTCTGTGTAGCCTTGGCTGCCGTAGACTCCCTTTGTAGACCAGGCTGGCCTCGAACTCACAGCAATCCCCCTGCCTCTGCCTCCCGAGTGCTGGGATTAAAGGCGTGGGCCACCACACCTGGCAGTAGGTGGGAATTTATATATCTGGTTAAGGCATTGATGCTGCAGGGGCCAACTGTAACTAATCATCAGGCACAGGAGAGCTAAGGGCTTTGTGACAGTTGATGGCAGAATTACTAGCCAGGAAGAGCCTGAGAATAAGAAGGGGACCAATTGTTTTATTTTTATTTGGGGGTGTTAAACTCAGGTTGTCTGAGTTTATCCGTGGAAGCCCAATTGAGAGACAGAGTCCAGAGTTGATGCAAAAGCAAAGGAATTTTTTAATCTGATGCATCAGGGTCCACCAAACTCCGGGGGAGATGGAAAAGACCCTGTCCTACAGAGACTCAGTGTTTAAATATCTTCTACAAAAAGTAAAACTCAGTGACAATGGTTAGTTAAAGAGTGCTAGGCTAACAAGAGGGGGTCTAGGGTGGTAAATCCTAAGTAGGGTGAGATAAGAGCAGTAATTTCCAGGGGCAGGGTTGAGGTGGGGGCTAGGGAGAATTTTTAACTTGCTCTCTTTAGTTCGCTATATCTCTGTTTGTTCTCGTTATCGGCCTGCAGTTTGCTCAGCTGACAACGCTATTGTCATGGGAGCCGAGTCCAGGACACCTGTAATTTTATATTTCCTCAGTTAAAAACACTATTTCCTTTAGCTAATAAAGACACTGCTGAGTTCAGGCCATCTGGAATCTTATGGGGGGCGTGTTTGTTTTTTCTTTTCTTTTTGTTTTTCTTCTTGCCGTTTCCCTTTCTACAAGGTTTTTTCAGAACACATCCACACTGTCTGTAGTGATTACTGAGTGGTCTGCATAGGAACAATTCTGCCCTACAGCCGTGTGGTAGCCTCCTTGCCCTGCACAGCGCAGGTTGAGTGTTCTCCCAGCTGTAAAACCACTTCAGCTAATGAACCCACCTGCTCTTTTAGCTCTGTAGACCAGGCTGCCCTCGAACTCAGAGATCTACCTGCCTCTGCCTCCTGAGTGCTGGAATTAAAGGCGTGCGCCACAACGCCCAGCTTTTTGATCCTTTTATAGTGCATAGTTATAGAATTCCGTAGTTTCTTGTATGGTTCTGTTTATCTAAATAGCTAAAACTTAACAAAGTTAGCACAGAGAAATAGGCCAGATATCCATTTTCACGTCAGTGTGTGTTGGGCTGACTAAACCTTAGGTAAGGAGAGACATTCCATAGGCTCTTTGCCTAGCTGCTTAAGCCATTGTCTTACTGCATCACAAGACAGGGATGTGTTAGCTTGTGGTGCTCACAGCTGTGGCCTTAGCTCTTCACTATCTCATCTCCTTCCCCATATTTAAAATGTTTAAAAATCCCTTTTCATCCGAGTTCACCCTGTTTCTCAAGCATCTCTTATTCTTTATCCAGAACAATACAGATCTCTTAGTCTGTACTAATCTCTGGTCAGACCATATCTCATGACACTAAATCCCTGTTGATACTGTAGAACATTATCAAATAATTTAAAAAACAGTATCAAACCTATTAGTCAGGAATGATTGAATCCAGGTTAGCTGGTGACAGGAGGAACAGCATTTATTTACTTGTCTAGGAATTAGTAAACACATGAATTAGAAACAAAACATTTTAGATCAGAATAATACAAAGCCAATAAACAATTGTAAGATTTTTTTTTTTTTTTGAGAGTAGAAAAGAAATCAGAGACAATTTTTATTTTTAGAAGTTGGAAAGTATAGATTTGGAGAAAAAGACAGCTTTTTTAGCCAAGAGCCAAGGTGTATTTGACTCTTTTAGACCACAATTAACCGAGTTAGCAAAGCTGAGAGTCGCTGGTCAGCGTGTAGAGGAGGTAACTTCACCCCTGGCCTTCCCTGGCCGGCCTTTGGGCAGGTGGGGCTCAGGGAATAGGGGCCACGCATGCGCATATCCACTGAATCTCTAGCATACCTGCAGTGGGGAGGGGGAGGGGCCAGGGCCGCAGCGGGAAGCTAGCGGTTATGTGGCCAGGCCATGTATAAGAACTTTTTAAATGGAAGAGAACAGGCAGTCCTCAAGCACCCCAGAAATGGTCTAGGTCACTTTGGGATAGCGCAAATACTCAAGCAGGACATGAGGCAGGGAGTGGCAGTAGTTGCAGGAGCCATATGGCGCCCCAAGAGGTGCAATCTTTTTTTCCCCACCCGTCTCTAATGCAATGTAGCAGCGCAGCAGTGTCTTTTTTACCTGGCGAGGCGCAGCTCCCAGACCATTCCCTTGCGCAGGCAGTAGGGACCGGAAGCCCAGTGCGTGGCAGCTCTAGGAGCTGCCAAGGGCTGGGGAACCCGGACAGAGAACATCCGGTTACCTCAGTGGCAGTCTTGAAAGCTGGTCGGGAAGGCTTCTCCGCAGGTGGCTCCGGGCAAGTGTGGGAAGTGGGAGAGCAGGACTTAAGGAAATTTAGACAATGGAATGAACCTCTGGGTTTGGTATCCGAGTTACGCGCATCAATTTTATGTTTAATAATAAACATAAAATATAAGGAGATGATAAAATAGCTGGGCGTGGTGGCGCACGCCTTTAATCCCAGTAATCGGGAGGCAGCGACTGGCAGATCGCTGTGAGTTCGAGGGCAGCCTGGTCTATAGAGTGAGTCCAGGATAGCCAGAGCTACACAGAGAAACCCTGTCTCGAAAAACAAAACAAAACAAAAGTAAGTGTGGGGAGAGAAGGAAAGGGAGGAGGGGCACCTGAGAAAGAGAGAGAGAGAGGAAGAACAAGAAGAAAGGAAAAATAAGAGGGAGGTAGGACTGTCCTTTTACCTTTTATATAGCCCTGGGCAGAGCCACACCCCTGTGGCAGGTAAGCAGTGACATCACAGGTAGGCAGACTGAAGCAGAACCCTAACAGTGAGAGTTCTGCAATTATTGTTTCTTTAAAAAATATAGCAATATTATAAGAATATGTTTTTGTTTTAATTCCAGGCATGGGGATATGGGTCTGCTTTGTAGCAGCTGACTGTGACTTTTCTTGTGCTCTGGTGCGGGTGTGATTTTGCCAGCTGTAGATAGTTTCTACAGTTGTGTGCTGTTGGGAATTCTGGGGACTTTTCAAAGAGTATATAAATGCTAGGGCCTTGAGAGGTTGTTGTTGTTGGGGGGTTGGTTGCTGTTGGTTATGATTTGTTAAGTAGCCATGCACAAAGAAACAACAACAACAAGAAGAAATAAGATATTCTGAAGTTGGGGCTGGAGGAATGGCTCAGAGGTTAAGAACATGGGCTGCTCTCTTCCAAAGGTCCTGAGTTCAATTCCCAGCAACCACATGGTGGCTCACAACCATCTATAATGAGATCTGGTGCTCTCTTCTGGTGTACATGTAGGCAAAACACTGTGTATATATGATAAATAAATAAATCTTTAAAAAAAAAAGATATCCTGAAGTCGAAGATCAAACTTGCCTTAAGGAGCTTGATGCCCCTAATCAGCAGGAAGTATTCTAATGATAAAGACACCCCCTTTCTGACCTCTGACTTTATTCAGGGATCTATTTCGCTTCCTGTCTGTCTTTTTTTTTTTTTTTTCCCTCTTATATCTAGTGTTAGGGAGTTGAAAGGGTGGAGAAGGTTGGAAGAAAGAAGACATGGGTTAGGCAGAACGGGAAATTTGATTTCAAATGCTGTAGAGAAACAGGCAAGGATACCCTCCACTTTGTGGCAGAGGGGGTTTTCTGTTTTTTCTTTTTATTCTTGCAAAAATCTTGAGAGACTGGTGGGGCAACTGAAAAAAAGAATTGCAGTTGAAGCGGAAGCACTTGGGAAGCAAGGAGCACCAGAAAGGAGCGAAGAAAAGGGCTCAGTGGCCATGACTGAGCAAGAGAGCAGGAGCTCCTCACAGGAGGAGGAGAGGGAGAGACACTGTGCCGGAGGCAGTTAGGTCAGAGAGAAAGCTGAAACTGTGGAAGGACAGTCCGATGACACACCCTGTTTTGAGAGAAAGTATTAATCTTGAACCAACTGTGCCACTAGAGTGGGAGGAGAGGTGGCCCAGGGTTATGAGATCAGCACTATTAGCTTTCCCGGTAGACGTACGACATATTCCTGCTCACGGCGGGGAACAAGGTTAGCAAGTTCTGAAAAGCGGACTACTTAAAATGGAATTATTCCTCAAGACTGGAAGGGACTGATAACAGCTGTACTAGAGGCCTGTCTGCAATTACAGGGTTTAACATGGTGGAGGGAAGCAGCCACAAATATTGAACAGCAAAACAGAGCGAAGGGAATGAATATTGTAAAAGACCAGTTGCTGCATGAAGGGCAGTACTCTGATATACAGGACGCTACTGTAGGACAATGTTACTTAATGGCTTTAAGAGCTTGGGACAGAGTTGAGCAGCCCGGGGAAAGGTCCACTTCATTTACAAGGATTATACAAGGCTCTGGAGAAGCCTTTACTTATTTTGCACAAGGATTAGATTCAGCTGTGAACAGAGCTGCATCAGATCCCGACACAAGGCAGGTGTGGATAGAGACCTTGGTATATGGAAATGCAAGTACCAAATATGAAATGTTATTCGACCATTAAAGGTGTAAGCAGCGCCTATGCATGAGTGGGTAAAGGGTTACACCAATATTGTTTCTAATATGTCCCGTGTTAATGTCATAGGACCTATTGTGAAAGGTCTCCAATATCAAAATGCCTGGTGTGTCAATTAAGGGCGGGGAGGGAGGGCAGTAGAGTCATTTGCAAAGAGACTGTGACCAAACTGCTAAAGGTCTCAGATCTCAAAATGCTTGATGCTCTAATTGTGGGAATTTTTGTCATTTGCAACAAACTTGTGGACAAGGCATCTCTAAGGGTAATGGCTTTTATAAGTATAAACCAGAAAGAAGGGCCTAGGCTTCCATGGTGAAGGTGATGTGGCAAGTGTTGCCATTGGGTCAACGAGTGTAGGTACGAGAGAGATAGCCAAGGCAATTTTTCACTTTGGGAAATGGCTTTGGGGGCCTAGCTTGAGGACCCAA
>OU015742.1:17524354-17547919 GCA_907169655.1 Acomys percivali | reverse complement strand
CAAGAGGTTTATAAGGGCAAAGAACATGAAGTTACATTCTGTTCTCAAGCAAGCAGAAGGTTCTGTCCAGAAAAACAAGCTTGTTTACAGAAGCAGAAACAACAGTAGAAGATTAACCCTTAACAGTCCTTAACATTTGGAAGTCTGACTTTTGTTTTGTAGTTCTTTTAAGCACAGAGATTTTAAACTTTTAAACATGAAGTTAGCCCTCAACATCAAATTAGTCATCACATCTCCTTGAGTTAGATCCTGAGTCAAACCCTTGACGCTTGGAGAGTACCATCAGCTTAATAGCTCCTAGGTGGGAGTTTATCTATCTGGTTAAGGCACCGATGATGCAGGGGCCAACTGTAATCAGCAGGCGCAGGAGAGCTAAGGGCTCTGTGACAGTCGATGGCAGATTTACTAAGCCAAGAAGAGCCTGAGAATGAGAAGGGAACCATTTTTGTTTGTTTGTTTCTTTTCTTTCCTTTTCAGGCCTTCTCCCTTTCTTCAAGCTTTTTGTTTGTTTGTTTGTTTTGTTTTGTTTTTTCTGGAGCACAGTCAACTCTGCATTGAAGGTGAAATCATTACTGAGAGAGGGCTCTGTATAATATTTTAAAGACTGTGTCTGCTCCTCGTG
Source organism: Acomys percivali (assembly GCA_907169655.1). Taxonomy (NCBI): domain Eukaryota; kingdom Metazoa; phylum Chordata; class Mammalia; order Rodentia; family Muridae; genus Acomys; species Acomys percivali. The sequence goes on along the minus strand of OU015742.1, from coordinate 17,547,297 downwards.
CTATGTTAAGCAAAAGTTAGTGGCTTAGTTTCCTCTTGGGTTATCAGAGGAAGGTTATACAAAGAACAGACAGGTAAGCCCTTAATTATTTGGGTACCACCTGTCCTTCCCAAAGGCACCAGGTGACTGGAGCAGCTAGTGTCTGCCTTTCCTGGCGTCTTGGATTATGGAGTCTCTTGATAGTTTAATGACAGCAGTTATCTTGTTAAACCCATTAGCCAAGCACTCACTGAGCGGCCCATTTCTTTCTGTTCTAAGATAAGCTTATGCCTAACTTTGGAAAATAAATTTCGGAGCTATGTCTATAGCATCAGAAAGTTAAGAGTTTCAGCTGCTTAGCTGCAGAATGCTCCTCCCGCCCTCTTAGATGCTTAGGTTCTTGGCTGGTCTCCCCATGTTACGCTTCTGAGTTAAAACTCAGAGAGGCAGGCAGGCTTAATAGTAAAGGACTCTCTTAACCAACTGCATTGAAGGAGCATGTCCCAGTTAGAATCTGTCACTTGACACAGCCTAGAATCGCTTGATAAAACTGTATTAATTGAGTAATTATCTTTATCAGGTTGGTCTATGGACAGTTTGTGAGGAATTATCATTTTTAAAAAAATATGTATTTATTTAAATTTATGTGTACAAGTGTTTTGCGTACTTCTGTGTGTGCGTGTGCACGCACACACACATACACATACACACACAGACTTGAAGCCATGTCTGCTAGCATAAAAGCAGCCCTAATAGCCTGTCTCTAGGTTGCTTAGCAACCTCTGGCATCATCACCTGCTGCCACTGCCAGCAGCCCAGGATAACAAGGACAAACCTGCCACCCATCTCTCTTTTACAATCCTCTCTCTCTTGCAACTTTCTCTCCCTCCCTCCCTCCCTCTCTCTCTCTCTCTCTCTCTCTCTCTCTCTCTCTCTCACACACACACACACACACACACACACACACACACACACACACACACTGTCTCTCTGTCTCTCTACCCTCATGGCCCACCCAGGCCCTAACTCCTCTCCTTCCCTTTCCCCAAATAAATCTCTCCATATTATATCGGTTGTGTGGCATATAATTCTTTATGACAACATTTGGTGTATTGCCCAGGAAGGGCTCTTCCAGTACTGTCTAGGCACACCAGAACCTCTTCTACCCACCACATTGCCCACAACAATTTGCCTTCTGTTCCATGGATTGCTAGGTGCCACTGATCAACTCAGTATGTTTTCCCTTCCTGGTCAACGTAAACTGCAACAGATGGCTGTTTCTGTTGACCTCCACTTGGACACACCTTCCCTGGGTGAGACTTCCTTCTCCTACCAGCATGGTTTTCTTTCCCTCTTTCTCGCACGCCAAAAATCCTGGCTGTATATATATGATTCAACCCTGGTTCAAACTGTTTTTGTTTTTGTTTTTAAGATTTATTTATTTATTTATTTATTTATTTATTTATTTATTTATTATATAGTGCTCTGCCTGTGTGTGTATCTGTAGGCCAGAAAGGGGCATCAAATCACATTGTAGATGGTTGTGAGCCACCATGTGGTTGCTAGGAATTGAACTTAGGACCTCTGGAATAGCAGTCAGTGCTCTTAACCTCTGAACCATCTCTCCAGCCCTTCAAAATTAATGGAAACATTTCAAGGTTATAAAGGTCTATTGAGATAAACAAGCTAATTTAAAATATATGTCTAACCACCTATGTTTTTTCTCGTTCTTAGATGCATGGATGAAATGCTGTTTCTCCCACCACAAGCTGCTCTGGGTTCACCTGAAGGATTCCTGGCCAATGGGTTTGATATAATAAATTCAAATGCAATTTAAAAATTGTTCTATAATGTTCTACTATATTGCTAGTCCTGGAAACTGATATATTAATTCTAGAGACATTCACTTGTTTACAATGTTACAATTTGGTTATTATGTTCTACTTTTATTCTCAAAAGCTTAAAATCACTGCCTTATAAATGTTTATCCTTGTTTTCTGAATATGATAGTGTTATTAACCTATAATTATGTCATCATTTTATAAGTGATGGACTTTTTATAAACTAAATCATATAGGAAACTGTTCTGCTCTCTCTCTCTCTCTCTGGTTTTTTGAGACAGGGTTTCTCTGTGTAGCCTTGGCTGTCTTGGACTCACTTTGTAGAGCAGGCTGGCCTTGAACTCACAATGATCCACCAGCCTCTGTTTCCTGAGTGCTGGGATTAAAGGCGTGTGCCACCACGCCCAGCTCTGCTCTCTCTTTATGGACTATGTTTATGATTTTTAAGGCTCCAATTTAACAGGGATTAAATCTAAAGTCCTAGTATTTAATGATTAAGATCTCATAAACGATAAAATCCTTTAACATGTTCAAAAATATATTTTTAGCCATAATAAGAACCAATGTGATTGATTACAAGATTGAGCTTTATTTAGACTCCTAAACATATTTTCAAAGTCAAACATAAAATAAAATCATGTTACAAGATGTATCTTAGAGCAGATAACTAAATGCAGACAAAGATTGCTTAACTCAAATATGCCAACCTTCAAGCTTGTCAGAGATCTGCTGAACATGGCATTTGACATGTATAAACTTATTAAGATAGACAGAGAGACCCAGATCCTAATAGTTGATCCCCAAGGTCTCTGAGAAGATTTGGGCACAATAGCAGATGACTTCAAAGCCCAGATTGTGGTGTGTTAACCATTGGGCAAGACTGCTTCACTCCCTGCACTCTGGCTAGGGCCCAGCCAGAGCTATGGACAAACTGGATACCTGGAGAATTATTGTCTCATGTTACTGAAAACAAGGTAAGGTCAGACTCTTCCAAGTTCTTCCACAGAAAAAGCCTCCCGTCCTCTGTGCCTGATGGCCACATTGCCTCTGCCCATAATGCCAAGGAAACCACAGGAGCCTAGGACAACTGTCTAGGTAGGTAGGTAGACATGTCTGTCATTTTGGTTGATACATAGATTCAGTTAGGTTACAATTTATCCTTCTCAGGCCTCTAGTCACACTGACCGCTAAAGCTTGTTAGCTTGATAGCTAGAGAACAGGCAATTAGCTCCTTGGCCAAAAGTAATCTCCCATGTTAGTTCATTAGTCAATTCATTAGCTAGTTAAAACTACTAGATACTAAATCTGTTATTAAAAGCGCAAACAGGTTTGCCTTACTCACAGACCTCAGGTTAAAGATGAACAGGCTTGAGACACTTTCTCAGTCCTTTTTACATGCAGGGGACCAGGCCTAAAGCGTCACTCCTAGAGCTACCATTGTCAGGTATAGGTATAGCCTATCTTGTAACCAGACTCAAAAACCAGGTCTCAGATACGACCTTTACCATTCTTTAGCTAAAAGGACAGTGACTGCTCATAGCAATTTCACCTGTGTCTCATGGTAAATAATTAGATAAGGATACAGAAGTTTAAATTAAAATGAAAGCTTCTAAGAAATTATTTGAGGGTCTAAGAAGGCATTTTAAGGTTGGTAAATGCAAGTCATGAATGTTAGAGGGTCTAAGAGATGTTTTAGGGTATCTAAATAGATAAAAATGCTTTAGATTGCTTCCTGTTGCTATGCTACTGTTGTATTGAGACTGCCTAGAGCTTTGACATTAATCAACAGGGCTCTGATTTATTAATCTAGTTATGGTAAAAAAAAATGTATTCCACTACATGATCCACTATCATAGCTCAAGATTTTAAATTCCCTTGGTTTGCCTTTTAAGTACAGACAAAATATTTCTCATTGTACTAAATTTTTATATACATCCAGTCTTCTGGACAAAGAGAAGAAGCCCCTCTTTCATGATGTGTACTGATGCTGAAAATTAAGACCAAGTGAGCTTTTGCCCTTTCCACTTCAGGGAAGGCTTCTGCTTTTCCTGGGCTCACCTTAAAGAGTGCTTGTGCTGTTAACAGGTTATGTGTGTCTACTGCCGTTTCAACAATCTATCTTTCACTGCAAATTGCAAACAGTGGTGATGCTAACATGCCTGAAACTTATCTCCTTTTGTAAACCTAAAAGGATTCTTGTAAGCTACAGGAAATCTATCTCTCAGGGCAAACGGACTCCAGATAAGTTCTGTCAATCAACAGCCTAAACCTCCCACCTGCTGCCTATCTCAGAGGGTGGGACTCCTCCCTCCTTCCCTGGTTTTGGCACTCCCCTCCACCAACTACCAAAGCCATGGGTCCAAAAGTGGCTCCTTTCCTGGTAACACAGCCCTACATTCCTACATCCTACACAGGCTTGGTTGATGAGTTCCTCTTCCCACTCACCATAAACACTTCTCTGGGTTCTAGAGACTGACTGGTATCTCTCTGGCACCTTTCGAGGTGGAGGTACCTCCAGTCACAGACTTTAACATCCTCGCTCACTTTCAGTTAGGATCTTCTCCCTTGGGTGAGGTCTCCTCCTACCAGCACAGAGAAAGTTTTTCTTCCTACCCTTTCACCTGTCCTCGAACCCTAGTACTAGGGTCTGCTCAGGCTATGCCCTTGGTCTCCTCCAGTCAGCGCTGATGAGCTGCTGGAATGGACTGCACTAATCTCATTGAGTCAAACATCGCTCTTGGGATGTCTTGACAGGTCACTGATCCACTCTCCCCATGGGAATAGTCCATTCATCTTCCCTCCAGGCTCCCCTCTGGGATGCCTTCTAGAGAATTTCAAATCCCTACACCTGCATTAAGGGCTGCTGAGCTTACACAACTCTGCAGCCAAACTTGGCCTTAATATTCCTTGAATGACAGATCCAAAGTTCCAAAACAGAACTTTTAACTACTGCCAGCAATTGGGTACATGCAAGGAGGCTCCCTGGGTTCAAGCCTCTTCTCTGCTCGCTCTCTCAACTGGTTCAAATGTACACCTAAAGGAAATGTTCTCCCTCACTTACTTAACTTTGTCTTCTGCCCATGAGCATGTTCCAGTCTCCTGCCAAATTTCCTCCATCCAAGAAAGTGCCAAAGCAGCTACCCACAGGTGCCCCAGTCCAACCTCACAGATGGTGCCAGCTGGACCTGCATAGTCCCTCCCAGCCACAGGCGTTCTCAGATCCTGGGCAGCAAATACGACAGTTGGCTCTTCCTGGACTTGGCCAACATTTCAGCCCTTTGGCCCTCTATTGCCTCCCCAATATCAGCAGGAAGTTGTAGGCTCAATTTTCTAAGCAAATATATTTTATTACGAACTTATTAACCGAGAGTACCTCACTTATAACCCGACTAACCTAAACAATAGGAAAAGAAGATTAAAGAATACAGTAATGAAACTATAAGGATATATCAGTTCCAAGCAACAATTCTCCTGGCGTAGTCAGCAGGTTTTCTTTCGATGGAACCTGGAGCAACCAGAACCCGGAACCTCAGCCAGAGCCCCAGAAGCTTTCCCTCGAGCGGTTCTCTTTAGGAGCATCTCGAAGTGGAGCGATAAACAGCCAAAACTATCCCAAGTCTCCAAAGGTCCCACCTCTTGTTTTTGGTTCATTTTTATACCTCCTCTCAGAATTTGTTCAAGGATGTTTTTCAGCTGGTTAATAACCAATCTCCTCCACATGGCAATTTGACTTCTAAGGAGGTAAACATCATCTGCTCTCTCACAAGTCTTTTCTCATCCCCTACTTGTGATCTAAACAAAAAACATGTTTATCTCTCCTTCAGGAAGTAGCCAAAGACGATTGATTTCTTTAATCCTTATCCATATGTTATTAACAAAAGGCTCGAATGATGTGCTTCAGACCCAGGACATACAGCTCCAGGTTCTCCCAGCATTCCTCAGTCCTTATCTGCTTCAGGGCATGGCTGACTTGCCCCACCCTCTACCTGAACATCCCAGGACAGGGACTTTTCCTTCCCCTTCACTATATAATCCAGACATTTTGTTGCTCTTGCCTCTCCCCCACGGCATGGCAGCCAAGAGCTGCCTCCAATGAAGCTACATTTATATTCTTTAACTTGCCTTACATGAGAACAGTCTAACGTCCTCATTTCTACCACCCCTCCCTAGCTCCTCATCTTTTTTTTTTTTTAATTATAGGAAAAGGGAGGAATGTTAGCATATAAGCAGATCTTCTAGCCTGTCTCTAGGTTGCTTAGCAACCTCTGACATCACTTGATCACTTGCTGCCACCGCCAGGGGCCCAGGATAACAAGGACAAACCTGCCACCCATCTGTCTCTTGCACTCCTCTCTTTACCTCCCCACCGCCTTGCACTCTATCTAAGGGGCACCCCCTTTCCTTTTCTCTCTCTCTCTCTCTCCTCTCTCTCTGTCTTTCTCTCTATCCTCATGGCCTACTCAGGCCCTAACTCCTCTCCCCCTCCCTTCTCCCAAACAAATCTCTCCATATCATATCAGTTGTGTGGCCCAGATTACATCTGGATTAAAGATCTGGATTTAAGGTGTATCTTCCCATCTCAAGATCCAGATTAAAGGCAAGTCTTTTCCCAGATCAAATGATTTGGATTAAAGGTGTATTTCCGACATTAAATATCTAAATTAGATGTGGTCAAGTTGCAGCCATCACAGGCCTGTCTCTGTGTGGGTGGTGAGTTGCTACATCTGTGCTGGCAACTGGACCTGGTCCTCTATGGGCAGTCAGCACTCTTAACCTGCAACTATCTCTCAATCACCTATAGTATTTTTGTTAACTTCATATTTGTAGGAATTTATGATTGTATAGATTTTTCTTTCGTCCATAACTGATTTAGAGACACATTAAAATAAGCACGACAACAATTTAAGTTACCTTTCTGAAGATTTTCAGAGACAGGATCTCATTTTATGGGCCTGGTTGGCCTGGAACTTACAGAGACTCACATGTTATTGCCTCCTAAACACTGAGATTAAGGATATTCACCACCACACTTAGCCAAAAAAGTTATTTATTGTATATATTTTTTAATTAAAAAATCATTTTATGTGTATGACTGTTATGCTAGCATGTATGTTTGTAGACCACATGCATGCAGTGCCTGTGGAGGATGGGAGAAGCTGGCTGATCTCCTGAAACTGGAGTTACAGCTGCTGGAGGGCTGCCAGGCGTGTGCTGGGAATGGAACCTGGCTCCTCTGCAAGACCAGCCAGTGCTCTTAATTACCGAGCTCTCTTCAGCCCTAACTCAATTGTTTTCTACCCAGAGAACACTTTTGGTGCATGTTCCTTGCTACTGGCTGTAAATTGCTCTCTAGTCAATTAATGTGGTTAATTATGTGGTCATCATGTGTTTAGTTTTATAAACATCATGTAGGAATTTAAAAAAAAATGACTTTTGGGGCTGGAGAGATGGCTCAGTGGTTCAGAGCACTGACAGCTCTTCCAGAGGACCCGGGTTCAATTCCCAGCACCCACATGGCAGCTCACAACTGTCTGTAACTCTAAGATCTTTTTTTTTTTTTAACTCTAAGATCTTACACCCTCTCACAGACATACATGTAGGCTAAACACAAATGCACATAAAATAAAAATGAGTAAATTATTTTTAAAAATGACTTTTTTCTTTTCATGGCTACAAAATCCTACATATGTCTTTCAGTTCAAGTATATTGACTGAGTTATTCAAATAACCTATATTCTTTAGCTGTGCTTGCTCTACCATCTCAATTGTTAAGTCATTTATTATATGTTTATTCTTAGAGAAATCATGAATTTGTTTTCTTGCTGTCAATTTTGTTTTTATGTATTTTATCAATTTAAAAATTACATTATTAATTATTTGTATGTCTGTGTGTGTGTGTGTGTGTGTGTGTGTATGTGTGTGTGTGTGTGAGTGTATCATAGCTTAGAGAAGTCTGGTCTCTCCTTCTATGAGAGGCCTGGGGACCAAACTTAGGTTCTGAAGCATTTCAGCAAGTTCCCTTATCTGCTGAGATATCTCACTGGTCCTATTTCATCAATTCTTCTGTTGTTGTTGTTGTTTCATTTTTGTTTTTTGAGACAGTGTTTCTCTGTGTAGCCTTTGGCTGTCCTGGACTCACTTTGTAGATCAGGCTGGCCTCGAACTCACAGAGACCAACCGGCCTCTGCCTCCTGGAGTGTTGGGATTACAGGCATGCACCACCCTGCCTGGCATTTATTTGATCAATTCTTTTTTTTTTTTTTTGTTTGTTTTTTTCAGGCAAGGTCTCTCTGTGTAGCCTTGGCTGTCCTAGACTCACTCTGTAGACCAGGCTGACCTTGAACTCAGAGCAATCCACCTGCCTCTGCTCCCAAGTGCTGAGATTAAAGGCATGTGCCACCACACCTGGTCCTATTTGATCAATTCTTAAGAGCAGTTAGTTTGTGTTGGGGAGACAGAGACATTTTAATTAGATAGCAGTGGAAATATGAAGACAGTGAGGATGGTGTTTTCAGTGTCTGGGGGGGGGGAAACGTCTGCAGCATTTCATAGCTTGCTGAGACATCTTTGAAGAAAGACGAAATAAAGTCATACAAATGTTTCTCTCCTGTAGAACTTCATTAAAAGTAAAGTAAACCCAAATGGAGATGAGGCGCCAAGTGGTGTGTGGGAAGAGACCAGTTGTGTTTGTCTCTAGTCATCTCTTACTGTTGCACACCCACCCACCCCCTTACAGATTTGCTACTTGCCCGACTCTTGGATGTTTCTGCAGATCAAAATGAAGCAACCGCTCCACATGCCTGAGATAAAAGGTCTTTAAAGGCCAGAACACCTGTTGTCATCAGAAAGACGATTTTAAAATTTGTGATAGAAACTAAAGTGAGAAAGATACAGCCTGAAGGGATTAAATGATAGACTCATTTCTTGGCTCTTCCATTTGGAAACTCTGAGATGTGAGAAGGAATTATCAAAATGCAATGATAAGAAGCCATTCCACTAAAAAAGTAGATAAAAGTTTTAATAGATAGTTCACTGGTGGAGGTATAGGAAGACAACAGGGACGTGCCTGGATGCTCTGCGTCACTTGCCACTTTGGGATTACAAATTAAGTAACCAATGATGGGGGAAGGGGGTTGACAGGGCAGGAGGTAGGACAGATGGATGACAGTGAACAGAAAGCATTTTCTACATGCATGGGATGTCAAGGCACAATTTTAATTAATGAAAGAAGATACATCTAGCTGGAGTTTTATAGACAGAGACTTGTGACCCCTTAATGAAATTTAGCAACAGTGCCTAGAATTAAAAAATAATATATCCTAGGAAAATACTAGAATTTATATATGTGATTACATGTGAAACTAGGTTAGGTTATATGTATCTCTTGACATGAGCCATTGCCCAAATAGTTTGAAATTTACTACATAAAAGCCGACCTGATGTTCTCAAGATTATTAATGGGTGCTTGATATATAATTTATATTTTCATGTAAGAACTGTAAGATTAACTCCTAGGATTCATCCAAGTGAAATAAAAACTTACCATGAGTGCGCACAGCTGTAATGCTGGCATTTGGAATGTGGATGCAGGAGGATCAGGAGTTCAAGGCTAGACTCAGCTACCTAGTAAATTCCAGACCAGCCTGGATTAAATGAGACCCTCTCCCCAATACCAAAACAACAAAAGCCAGTAACAACAACCATAGCAACCACCCTTGCTATCCTACATAATCTATGCCTAAGTATTTAGTGATTTCATTCTTTGTCTTACAATACCTGTGAGAGGGAGAATGGCTGTGCATCTGGCTAACTGAATGCTGTTTTGCAACCTCCGCAGACGCAGCTCAGCGGTAGAATACTTGCCCATCTTGCGCAAAGCACTGGGTTCCATCCTCAGCACTACCCAGGGAGGGCCAAGAACTCTCGACAGACACATCAGCATGGGTGACTCTCCAATGCATTTTCTAAGTGAAAGAGGTCAGATTCTAAAGGCATCCGCTGCGCAGCACCATTATGGTCTCAGCGATCTCTGGGGTATGGGGTAGTGACAAAGGGGACTCTTTTGTGGGGTGATGGAACTTCTGTATATTGCTTGTGTTGGTAATTATACAACTGTGTGATGTGCCAAGGGCTGTGGAACTCTGCACTGAAAGGGTGAGTCACTAGGTGTAAATGATACCTTAACAAAAGAGGGAAAAAAGCCAAGAAGACGAAGTCTTCAGGTCTCATGCAACCCCAGTCTCTGACATAGAAGCACACATATTCTGTCAGAGAGATGCCGAGTCACACACAGACAACAATACATCAGTTCCACATCTGCTCAATTTATTTTATGATTCATCCCCCCCCCTCCCCACATACACACCTTCACCCCACACCGGATACATTTGTGGCTGCGGAGTGGAATTCCCAGGACGGTTGTTTCAGGCCTCTTCCTCCAGTAGCTGATGAGTTTTCCACCTGCTTTGCTAAGTCCTGGATCAGATGAACACATCTGACCCTCCTCTCCCTCATCTCCAACTTCCTCCTGTATCCATACGAGGATACAAGATAATCCCCGAGCAACTGGGGAAGTTTGCATTCCAGTGTGGAAAATAACTTTAAAAACCATGAAAAAGTACAGTAAGTTTAACAAAGCGTTATGACTTGGTAGGATGAGCAGACAAGGATATTGGAGGATTATGTAAAGACTATGTAACCATTTTGAGGCTAAATGTGAGAAGCCAGGTAGACAGGCAACATGATCTAAACTTTGTGACATTATGAAAAGGGCACAGATATAGAGACAGCGATATAGGGGTTCTAAAGGAGGGAGAGATGCCGGGTGGAGCACAGCGGACTTTTAGAACAGCAAAACTATTATTCTGTAAGATCTGCAGTTAGGGTTTCCACTGCTGTGATGAGACTGGGGAGGAAAAGATTATTCTGCTTGTAGGCCAGGCGTGGTGGTGCATGCCTTTTATCCCAGTACTCGGGAGGCAGAGGCAGGCAGATCACTGAGTTCGAGGCCAGCCTGGTCTACAAAGTGAGTCCAGGACAGTCAAGGCTACACAGAGAGACCCTGTCTCGAAAAACCAAAAAAAAAAAAAAAAAAAAAAAAAGATTATTCTGCTTACATTTCCTCATCATCGGAGGAAGTCATGACAGGTACTCAACAGCAGGAACCTGGAGGCAGGAGTGATGTACGGGTTTGTTCCTTATGGCTTCTGCAGCCTGCATCCTGAAAGAACCCCTGGATCACCAGTCCAGGGGTAGCACCACCCACAGTGGGCTGGGCCCTCCCTCATCAATCACTAATTTTAAAAATGGCTTGCAGCTGGAGGCATTTTCTCAATTGCGGTTCAGATAATTCTAGCTTGTGTCACGTTGACATAAGACTAGTCAGCACACTGGATGTCTGTTAGTTGTGTTTGTCAACACTCATAAAACACACAATATAAAGAATGAGCTCTAACAGGAACTGGACTTCAGTCACCAACCTGCCCCACGAGCTTTAACAGATGGAGCCACTATAACATGACCACTTTACTTTTGACTCGTTTTTATCCAAAACTTTTTAAAAAAAAGTCTAACAAAACAAACAAACAAACAAAAAACAAAAACCAAACAAAAAACCTCCATTTTTAAAAAACAAAAATCTCTGAAATGAAGCTGCATATAAAATTGGAAAATATAAAATTAAGTAAGTATAAAAATGTCCTTTCATGAGATAAAAGACTAAGCTTAGTAAGTGTCACCTCATGGGCCTGTGAAGAGGCTCAGCGGCTTAGGACCCTCACTGACAACCTGAGTTCTGTCCCCAGAAGCAAGGAGAGAGAGAGGACTGACTCCCCTGAGTTGTTTTCCCGCCTCCACACAAGTCCTGAGGCACTCAAGCGCATCCATATACACTCACATGCTCAGACTAAATAGATAAATAAAGACAGTGTGGTGTCATGGTTTCAGTGGCAACATTAAAAAAAAATTATTGTCATATATTTTAACAATTGTTTATTTCCAAGAACTGTGTGTATATGTGTGTGTTCACATGTTACTCGAGTCATCTTGTTGGCCCACTTCTTTTCAACAGGCCTCAAAATAATGACACATCTTGTATCATAAAATCGATCAGGTTAGATGAAATGGGGTAGCCGGGCGGTGGTGGCTCATGCCTTTAATTCCAGCAGAGGCAGGAGGATCACTGTGAGTTCGAGGCCAGCCTGGTTTACAAAGCCATTCCAGGACAGCCAAGGCTACACAGAGAAACCCTGTCTCAAAAAACAAAACGAAACAAAAAAACAAACAAACAAAAAAAAAGAAATGGGGTATAATTTTAAATCATAAAGTAAATTGAACAGATGCAGAACTGATGTGTTTTCTGTGTGTGACTTCGCATCACTGTGACAGAATGCATGACGTAAACAACGTAAAGGAAGAAAGATTTCTTTTGCTTGTGGTTTCAGTCTATCATGCTGGGAAGCACACATCACACAGGAAGTGGAGTAGATTCGTGACAGGACCAGCCTCAGCAAGATGCAGTCCCCAGGGACATGCCCCAGTGACCTTCTTTCTGCATCTCAGGCCCGCTTTCCATAACTTTACCACCTGCAGATAGTCTATTGAAATGACTAGGCAGGGCTAGTGAGGTGGTAAGTGCCCTTGCCATCAAGCCTGACAACTTCAGCTAGAGCCCCAGGGTTCTCACATGACTTCCGGTCTCTACTCGCATTTATGGAAACCCCCAAACAATGCACACAGAGGAAATATACAAGGGAGTTTGGCATAACCTGTTCCTTCCTTCCCAACCTGCTCCAACATGGCTTCCATTGAAGCACTCTAATAAAATATCAAATACTCTTACATGGCCAAATGTAGGGGTTGTCGCCTCTCTCGGTCAGTCCCTTGGAAAACTTCAGTACACTGACTGCTGCCTCCCATGGGGCAGGCTTTCTGCTTGTGGTTAATTTGACCCTATACTCTCTTGTCTTTTCTCTTAATGTCCTGGAGACCAGTGGCTCCATTCTGTGGGTAGATCCTGGCCTCTATCCTTCCCTCCTGTCCTATATTGCCGTAAAGAATTCTTAAATACAGACAAGGCAAATGATGTAACATTTAGCAATGATTAAATCTGACAAGTGGCTGTATGTCTTTCTAAGCAATTCTTTTCTTTTTTCATTAAAAATTTAAAAGCATGTGTGTATGTGGGTGTGTGCACACGTGTGAGTGTGCATGCACCTGTGAGGGCAGGTGTCCATGGAGGCCAGAAGAGGGTGTCAGATCTCCTAGAGTTCGAGTTATAGGAGACTGTGTGTTGTCGTATGTGGGTGCTGGGAACAGAGCCCTGGTCTTCTATGAGTTCTTAACTGCTGAGCCATTTCTCTAGCTCTTTACTTTTTTTTTATTTAAAGATTTAAAGCAATGGCATAGAAACTAATGAAAAAAAAATTGGAACAACAACAGCCCAGAAACTTCCTTAGAGCGGCTAAGTTTCTTGTCTGGGGAAGTGTTCTGGGACAGTTGGGGGATGGTAGAACTTGACAGAGTTAAAAGTCAGGCAGGCTGACACAGAAACAGAGCCCACATGGTTCCAGTTTTATGAGCTGCCCACAGTTGTGAGATTTAATGAGACAGAAAGCAGAATTGCAGTTGCCAGAGGCTGAGGCAAGACTGGGCTTCATTTTTAATGGATACAGGTTTAGTTCAGGACAATAGAGAGTTCTGGATGTGGGTAGAGATCATAGCTACCCAAACCATGAATATATTCAATGCTATTGAACTGTACCCTTGAAATGATATATCTGCTGTGGTGTTACCCACTTACTTATTAATTATTATTATTATTATTATTATTATTATTATTATTATTATTATTATTATTATTATTATTATTATTATTGTGGAGGGTGTTAATATATACCACGGTGTGTGTTTATCAGTCAGACAGCTTTGTGGCATTGGTTCTCTTCTTCTGTCTTCACATGTGTCCTGAGGATGTAATTCAGGTCCTTAGGTCTCCAGGCTGTCAATAAAGATTTAGCAGGTATATTGGAGCCATGAGGCCAGAAAGAATGTAGGGAAGGGATGGAAGTGGTCAGGGTCTTAACTGGTGTCCAGTAAGGTAAGAGAGAAGACAAGAAAGTATAGGGTCAAAATTAGCCACCAGCAGAAAGCCTGTCCTGTGGGAGGCAGCGGTCAGTGTCCTGAAGTCTTCCAAGGGACTTGAGAGAGGTGACAACTACCAGATGTGGCCATGCGAGAGTGTTTGGTGTTTCACTAGAGTGCTTCCAGAGGAAGCCAGGGAGAAGCAGGCTGGGAAGGAAGGAATGGTTGGTGGGAAGCCCTCACAACACTGAATTAGTTCTGCTGTGGCAGACTAGAGGCTGATGAGGAGGTTCAGGGTGGTCTCAGGTATTTTTTTTTGTTGTTGCTTTGCATTCCTTGTGCATGCTAGGTAGGTGCTCTACTGTGGAGCTATAACTGCCCCCCTACCCCCCGTTATTTTTAGATGAGATTTTGTGCATGGAGAGTGGCTTTTACTAGAGAAGGAATGGTGGGCTAAACAGGAGAAGGGGATTGAAGGAGGGATGTGAGTGATGTAGGGACCCTTTGGTGGAAGCAGGACACCCCCACCTGCACCCTTCTAGAAGAGACCATGGTCCTGACACGACACCCCTTGCACCTTCCAGAAGAGACTGTGGTCCTCACATGGGTGAGGTCAGAGACGTGCTGATGAGAAGGACTATGTCTGTGCTGGTTGGTTTTTTGTCAACTTGACACAAACCAGGACTCTCCTGAGAAGAGGTGACTTCAGTTGAGAACATGGCTTCATCAGATTGGCCTGTGGGCAAGCCTGTGGGACACCTTCTTGATTAGTGACTCATGCGGGAGGCTCTAGCGCACTGCGGATGATGCCACGCTTGGGTGCATGGTCCCGAGTTGTATAAGAAGGCAGGTTGAACGTGCCATGGGGGAGTGTTCCGCCGTGACTTGTGCGTCAGTTTCTGCCTTTAGGTTCCTGCTTTGAGTTCCTGACTTCCCTCAGTGAGTATAACCTCAGAGTTACAAGATGAAACAAACCCCCTCTTCCCAAAGTTGCCTTTGGTCATGGTGTTTAGCACTGCAATAAAAAACAAACAAACAAACAAACAAAAATGCGCACGCCTTTAATCCCAGCACTCAGGAGGCAAAGGCAGGCGGATCTGAGTTCGAAGCCAGCCTGGTCTACAAAGGGAGTCCAGGACAGCCAAGGCTACACAGAGAAACCCTGTCTCAAAAAAACAAAAAACCCGCTAACAGTGGCTTCTGTTTTTCTCAGTGAGGTATGAAGCTGGGTCACCAGATGGGCTGGTTAGGGGGTGCAAACACTTCAGAAAGTAAAAAGGAGTCACAGAGACAGAGAAAGGCAACTCCCAGGAGAAGGGCAGTGGGCTGACAAGGCAGTGCCCTGAGAAGCCTTGTGGCCTGGGTAAAAAACAACCTCTCTAGTCCTTTGAGGGGTATGTGAGGAGCGCATAGGCTGAGGTCACTTACACTTGTGTTCTAGCATCACCAGGGGCACCTGGGAACTCAGAAACGCAGAACACAGGCCCCTCCCCCACCCACTAAAGCAGAAACTGTGGGCTGAGGCCTGGTCTGTTCAGTTTCTCACAAGCCCTCCAGTGTGTCTAAAGGCTTAGAAGCACGGAGTGAGGGGGAAGGCGCCAAGGGCACATGCACAGGCAAGTCCAGGCGAGCAGAGGAGCCGTCCTCCCAGGCAGAAGTTCCTAGTGCTCCGGGCTCTGGGGAAGCTTCCATGGGGAATGCAGCGCCATTTAAAGGAACTCTCAAATGTCTCTAATAAAGTATTAAAAATATATGTATATATGTAGCAAGATATAACTATATAAATATATGTATATAGTTATATAATATACATATGTTAGTAATAGAAAATTCTACTTGCCTATTTATATGTACTAGAGATGCCTCTCTCCTAGGAGTTGTCTTTTTCAGTCTCTATGACTTCTTTTTTACTTTTTCTCTTTTTAGGGGTTTTCTTTTAAAAAAAATTTTTTAACAATATCTTTTTCTTTTTTTAGATTTATTTATTTATTTAATGTAAGTGCTCTGCCTGCATGTACACCTGAATGCAAGAAGAGAGCATCAGATCCCATTATGGATGGTTACAGATGGTTGCTGGGAATTGAACTCAGGACCTCTGGAAGAGCAGTCAGTGCTCTTAACCTCTGAGCCATCTCTCCAGCCCCTCCTTTTTATCTTCACTCTCTCTTTCTCCCTCTCTCTCTTTCTCTCATATATAAATAATATATATATATATAAAACATATTAATTACTGTTTTTACAAATGCATCCGTCTGTGTATCTCTTGAGTCTGAATTTGACCGTTGAGCTTTGTGGCCTGCTCTTTGACCTTGCCCACTGTGCTCTGAAAGTCCTTCCTCCGGACTGTCCTTCCCAGATTTCTCCTTCCAGGATAGCCACAAGGATCTTCTTAAGTTCTGGTCCACCTTTCCACATGGCTCAATTCCAGCTTTCAGCACTGTCAGGGGAAAGAAGCCACTAACAGGCTGTTACCCTGGAGAAGCGCTCTCCTCCTCAGCTGAAAGGGAAGCAAGGATGAGTCAGAGTCTCCCTGTCCTGCTAGTGACTCACATGATGGCCTGTTTACGGCTAAGTGCTTCTCCCAGGAAGCCGACAGCCCTCTCCTCGTACCTGAGTCATGAGTCCTGTGGTGCTCCCATCAAGGCAAAATTACCACCAAGACCAGGGGAGGTAAGCCAAAAACAAAAAACAAAACAAAACAAAAAAAGCCCTGCTCCATGTAGGCTCAAGAAGGCAGATGAGGGTTGAAACTTACGTTCAGGAGGTGAAATTAGAAATTTGATCCTGATTTGCTGGTGGCCTTGGGCCGACTGACAAAGGGTTCATCGCTTCTATATGAAAAATGGAGATATCTGTAACCAAAGGAGCCATCCAAAAGGCACAAAGGCAAACCCAGGGCTTTGGGAGTCAGCCTGGCTGGAGGTGCACTTTGGTACCAAAGGGGGAAGTCCTAGGAATGATCCAACACCTGAGGATGTTCTGCACAGTCTATGGCTTGAACAAAGCCTGGTAAAGGGTAGAAGAAGGGCATGTGGTGATTTCCAGGGGACAAGTAACAGGGGTGAGATAGGAGAGGGTCAGCTTTACGACCCAGTGACAGGTGCTTGAGTGACCAGTGAGAGACACAGGAGCTTGGCAAGTACAGTCACAGCATCCCAAGACTTTGGTTTTGGGATCCCACCAACATGTCCCTGTCTTTCTTCTTCATTGTCTCTGCCTTCATTCTCCATGTCTTACTATTACCCCCCCCCCCCCCCCCCCCCCCGTATGGGAAGAGTCAGGATGCTGACACACACTGTGACCAGATTTGTTTGTTTCACAGGAGCTTATGCACCCATGTCTGGGACTGTCAGCTGGGCTGCTGACGTCAATGACCCAGCACGCTGGGCATGGCTCAGGACTCAGAACCGACTTCCTGAGTGAGTGTATATTGCACAGCTCTTCAGAAAGTGGGGGACACTTCAGGCATTAGAAGATCTGTGTGTGGTACAGGAATGTTGAAAGGTATCTCATTTCGTGTGCTTATTTTTTTTTTTTTTTGAGGTAGTTAGGTACATATAAGTAAAGGAGCCCGCCAAATGTGTGAGTGCCTTTCTCGGCCCCTCCCCTCTGTCTGCCTCCCTTGATCAAGTCGCTGTTTAATGCATGTGATTTGAGGCACCCTTCTTAGTTTTGTTTTATTATTATTATTGTTGTTTTAAAAAAATTTTCCCCAGATTCCAAGTATTGGCCATGATTTATGCTTTAAGTGGATGAAGACTTATGGGTTGGTGGCAGGGAGTGGGCATACCCATGGGAAGATGGTGGTGGTGATGGGCATTTACAGGGAGGCCTGATTCTTGCCTAAGACCAAATTCCTAAACTCTGAGCACAAGGGTCTGAATAAACAAAGATTGTCAGTCAAAAAACCAAGGAACAAACAATACACGTATAAGCAAATAATCTAAGTGAAACGCTTTGAATAATCTGAGGGAAGTCTGGGATTCTCACAGTAACCCAGAGCTTTGCAGGAAGCTGGTTTTCTGGCTTGGTTGCACACCAAGTATGAAGGTGAAATGCCAAGCATCCCTGCCTTCCTTCTAGGAGGCAGAATCCATTCTGTGCCTTTTTCCGGCTTCCTCTGGTGGGAGAGAAGAAACCATCTATGCCCAAGGCTGCTGCTGCTGGTGGTATTGCTTGCAAGAACTGGTTAAAGTTCCTGGCCTTAATTTAAACCTGCCTGCCCTAGAATCTGTTCCTGAAGGTAAGAGAGAGGTATCCCTTGAGAATTTTTCTCTCTTGTCAATTACCTGCAAAGATGGCTGCTTAAGATTTCCTACCACTTCTCTGTGCATATTTATTACATGATGGATTGTGTTTCCCCCCAAAATGATATGTCGGAGTCCTATTCCCCAACACACACACACACACACACACACACACACACACACACACACACACAGTCTCTTTATATAGCCCTGGCTGTTTTGGACATCACTATGTAGACCACGCTGGATTCAAACTCACAGAGACCCCCCTGTCTCTGCCTCTCTCCTTACTTCTGGTATTAAAGGTGTGCACCACTACTACCTACTCTTTACAAACATAATCAAAGTAAAATGAAGTTCTTATGGCCATTTGCAGGTGATAGCCAAGACCAAGCAAATGCATCTAGAAGTCATGGAATGGCAAAGATTGCCTGCACCTTCTAGAAGGCAGGAGAAAAGTATTGGCATAATGTTATCACGTACTGTATAAAGACTATCCGTGTGTGATTCAAATGCCAATTTTTCTGCCCTCATATCTGGCTGTAATCTGGACATGGCACTGTAATGCTTTGTCGAAGAATCTTCTGTCTCAAGTTTGTGTAAACGTTGCTTTCCATTTATTCTCTGATTTGTCAATAAAACTGACCAGCCAATAACTGAGTAGTAGTGAGTGGGGGATTAAGGAGATTCAGGCACAAGGAGAGGCCCAGGAGAGAGAGAGAGAGAGAGAGAGAGAGAGAGAGAGAGAGAGAGAGAGAGAAAGAGAGGGAATGAGAAATAGCTGAAGCAGAAAGCCGTAAAATGCAGGTGTCTGGGGGTGGGGGTGGGGTTACACTGGGATGTAGCTAGATTAGCTTAGATTTACTTTAACTGCTCAATTATCATGAGTAGAAATATGCTGAACAAAACTAAAGTCTCTGGGACTGGCTGAGCTAGATAAAAACTGACATCTTTGGGCTGGAGAGATGGCTCAGTGGTTAAGAGCACAGTCTGCTCTTCCAGAGGTCCCGGGTTCAATTCCCAGCAACCACATGCTGGCTCACAACCATCTATACAGTGACCTGATGCCCTCTTCTGGTATACAAGTGTACATGCAGATAGAGCACTCATACATGAAAGTAAATAAATAAATATTAAACAAAACCAAAGAACAACCTGACAATTTTAAACTTCATGTGTAGAGAAGTATGGAATAGCTTCTCCCTCCTGGAAGGAACCAATCTTGCTGACACCTCGATTCTGGACTTTTACCTACCACAGCTCTGGGACAGCGTGTTTTGTTATTTAAACCATCAGATCTGTGCTATTTCATAGTAGTGGTCCTAGAAAAATACTCAACTCTGCTACAAGGTGCAGTGGGCTTACCTTTCTCTGTTTTTCTTTTTTTATTTTTAAAAATTACTTCCCTCCATTTCTTTCCCTTTTGAGTCCTGGCTGGCTTTCTGACTTTTGGCATAGGGTGTGATAGAAATGATTTCTTGGCAGACTTGGGACAGAGTCTTTTTTTTTTTTTTAAAGATTTATTTATTATTCTATACAGTGCTCTGCCTGCATGTACACCTGCCTGCCAGAAGAGGGCATCATATCACATTATAGATAGTTGTGAGCCACCATGTGGTTGCTGAGAATTGAACTCAGGACCTCTGGAAGAACAGTCAGTGGTCTTAACCTCTGAGCCATCTCCCCAGGCCCGGGGCAGAGTCTTAAGATGCTGGGAAGCTCTCCTTCTCATCCTCTAAGAAACAGGCTGCCATGTTGTAAGGAAGTCTAGGCTATTCTGCTGGACATATCCTGTGCGGCTGCAGCCAGGTTTCCATTTGCTGTCCAGCTGAGTTCAGTCAACCCAAAGAAATATGAGAAACAAGAGTTTTTCTTAAGCCACTAGGTTTTCGGGGGAGTTATGTGGTAACTGAAAGTGCGTTTTTTATTTATTGTAGTAAGTGCTCCTGCAGTGAGAATTTTTAGTTTCTTTCTTTTTCTTTTCTTTTTTTTTTTGTTTTTGTTTTTGTTTTGAGACAGGGTCTCCCTATGTAGCCTTGGCTGTCCTGGACTCGCTTTGTAGACCAGGCTGGCCTCGAACTCACAGAGATCCACCTGCCTCTGCCTCCTGAGTGCTAGGATTACAGGCGTGAGCACTTTTGCTTACAGGCAAATTTTGGTTTCTTTAAAAACCACAGAAATGTTATGGGAACATGTTTTTGTTATAATCCCAGATGTAGAATACGGGGCTGCTTCACATTGTCCACAGCAGCTGACTATGGTTTGCCTCGTGCTCCAGCAGGGCATGGTTTTGCCAGCTGTGGATAGTTTCTGCAAGTGTATGACATTTGGAATTCTGAGGAACTCTTGAGAGAGTATATAAATGTTAGAGCCCCAAGAGGGGCTGCACTGGTTCTGTTCCTCCTTCTGCTGGTTGCCAGTGTTGAGGTTTGTCACATGGTTGTGTGTAAAGAGAGGAGAAGAGAAGAAAGTGAATGTCCTGTCAATGAAGACCAAACTTGCCCCAAGGAACTCAATACCTCTAATAAGCAGGAAGTAGGCTAATGACAATGCTTTCTGCCTGTTTGCTGTCACCTTGTTAGCAAGACCGTCTCCTCACTGGTTTTAGAGACTACTTCCTTGGGATTCCAACATATACTGAAGACCAACTGAGATATCCAGCTTCCTGGACTGAGAAACTACTGGATTCTTGGATTTTCTGTTCATAGCCAGCTATTGTTGGACTAGCTGAATCATAGCTTGTAAGGCATTCTAAGAAATATCATATAGAGCCGGGTGTGGTGGAGCACGCCTATAATCCCAGCACTCGGAAGGCAGAGGTAGGTGGATCACTGTGAGTTCGAGGCCAGCCTGGTCTACAAAGGGAGTCTAGGACAGCCAAGCTACACAGAGAGACCCTGTCTCAAAACAACAACAACAACAACAACAACAAAACAAAACAAAACAAAAAAAGAAATACCATATATATATATATACAATAAGTTCTGTTACTCTAGAGAACCCTGACTAGAACAAATCTCTCTCTCTCTCTCTTTATATATATCTTGGGTAGGCCTAGGAAATCAGGAAATCAGGATTTTCTAGTCCTTGATTGCAGTTACTACAGCTTCTGTGCCTTGGGTTAAAACCATTGGCCCTAAAGCCCAGACATCTTTCTAGAACTCCTTGGTGAACCAGGAGTCTTTACTACTTTGTGGGTTCTTCTTTTCCCCTTCCCTTTATCTCCCTGGTTTCATCCCTTATCACTACATAGGAGAGACAGAAGGACAGAGGGGGAGAAAGATAGAAATCCTTTCAACTACTTTTTTCTTCTTGTTTCTTCTTTGAGCACCACTACTAACAAACTGCAGCTATGCCCCATGAATGACCAACAACTACCATGCCCACCTATCCGGGGCTCTTGCATCAATATACCCTCTGAAAAGTTCCTGGAATTCTAAAGGTCACACAATTGCAGAAACTATCTGCAGCTGGCAAAACCATGCCTCTGCTACAGCGTGAGGCAAATCATAGCCAGCTGCTGCGAAGCAGCCCCATATTCCACACCTGGGATTAAAATGAAAACATAGTCTTATAATATTGCTGTGTTTTTAATTAATTAATTAGTTTTTTTTTCTTTTTTTTGAGACACGGTTTCTCTGTGTAGCCTTGGCTGTCCTGGACTTGCTTTGTAGACCAGGTTGGCCTCGAACTCACAGAGATTCACCTGCCTCTGCCTCCCAAGTGCTGGGATTAAAGGCGTGCACCACCATGCCCGGTCTCCTTCTGTGTTTTAAAAAGAAGCCAAAATCCGATAATTGTCACTACAGACCGGGGCTTGCAGTTCCTCTTCTCCGCTTCTTCCAGCCTTCCTTCTCTGCTTCAGCTTTCTCTTCCATCTATTTTGATCATGTCCTTTGTTCCTGCTCTGGCCATTCTCTGAAACTTAACCTGCCTCTTCTCGAGCTACGGAGCAGCTAACTGCCTGGCCGCGCTCGCTGGCAGATTAGCCTGCTGATAGCCACCCCACGGCTGCTCCAGTGTTTCTGCCATCACCAGCTCCTACTGTCTCTACTGCTTCTTCCAGTACCATTAAAAGCAGACAAAACCACTTGGGAGAAGCGTCTTGCTGATTTGAATGCTGCCACCCCAGTGGAGGCAGCAGGTGGGAGGGCATCTCTCAGGCACAAAGGATGCTTCCTGTTTGCACCAAACAGACACACACCTAGCATACAAATGGATTTTGGTGTTTACAGGTCCAGTATAGGTCATGGCAGTCCCTCTGCTAGGCCACTAGAGGAAGTGTGCTCCCTCTGTCCTGGGTGGAGATGGTTGTATCATCTGAGTTCATTTGGGCTTCTGAGAGCAAAAAGTCTGTTACAAATGGAAACAATCCTGCCTGAGTCTGTGCCTTCAGAAGCCAGGAAAAACAAACAAACAAACAGACAAACAAAAAAACCCCAAAACCCAAAACCAGGGCAATCTATGTGTCCTTGGAGTGTTCCAAACAGCTGTAATTGGCCTAAGCACAGAAGCAGAATCCAGCCAAAGGCTTTAGTCCTGATGATGCCTACCAGAGTCCAACCTCAGGAGGGCACGGTGTTTAAAAGAGGGCTGGGAAGAGAGACGTCAAGCTTGGTTAACGACTAGACATTTCTGCTGAGAAGAAACTTCATCTGAAATTCATTTGCCGCCACTGAAGTTGGCTCCTAGGTGGATCCTTCGGTCAGGGAATATCAGAACTCATTTCTGCAGGGCCACCTCTGCCTTTTCTTTCTTTCTTTCTTTCTTTCTTTCTTTCTTTCTTTCTTTCTTT
>OU015742.1:17499624-17524344 GCA_907169655.1 Acomys percivali | reverse complement strand
TTCTTTCTTTCTTTCTTTCTTTCTTTCTTTCTTTCTTTCTTTCTTTCCTTTTTGTAGACTGGGTTTCTTTGTGTAGTCTGGCTGTCCTAGACTCACTCTGTAGACCAGGCTAGCCTCAAACTCACAGATCCACCTGCCTCTGCCTCCCCAAGTTCTGGGATTACTGGCGTGGGCCACCATGCCTGGCTCTGTGGTTTTTGTTTGTTTGTTTTTGAGACAGATCTCTTTGTGTTAGTTTTGACTGCCTTGGACTCACTTTCTAGACCAGCCTGGCCTTGAACTCAGTGATCCGCCTGCCTCTGCCTCCTGAATGCTGGGATTAGAAGCGAGTGCCACCACGCCTGGCTTGTGGGCCCCTTTTTAAAAGACACTTTGGGGGATTGGACCCAGAGCCTTGGCTATGTTGAGAAGTGTTCTGCAGCTGAGCTACGTCTTTACTCCTTGTTCCTTTTAGTCAGGCTCTCACTGTGTTGCTCAGCCTGGCCTGGAAGTTGGTATGTAGCTAAGGCTAGCCTTGAACTCTGTGGCCCTCCTGAGGCTTGGATCACAAGCATATGTCACCACATCCAGTTACTCTTCTGATAGAACCCACCAAAGACACCTGTGCTCAGCATCGGCCTGCTCCAGGTTTAATTTAGGGGAAGCGACCCTGCTAAGACACAGCCAAAGTAGGGGATTTGCCGCCGCCAAGAGTTTGTATTCTCTTGGATGGAGTGTTGATCTAATGTGTTACCAGTAAAACATGGAAAACTGAATAGGGCCACAGAGATAAATAAACATGTAATTTTCTTCCTTTCTCTTTTTCTGAGGTGGGAGAATTTTTAGGTCTGGCTGTCCTGGAACTCACTCCGTAGTCCAGGCTGGCTTTGAACTATCAATCTCCCTGCCTCAGCTTCTCTGAGTGTTGGGATTAAAGGAGTGCGCTATCATGCCCCGCTTTAAGCAGCAGCTCTTAACCTGTGGGGTCTCAACCCCTTGGGGATCCAACGCGACCCTTTCATAGGGGTCACATATTAGATATTCTACATATCAGACATTTACAGTTCATAACAGTAGCAAAATTGCAGTCATGAAGTTGCAACGAAATAATTTTATGGTTGGGGGTCACCACACCATGAAGAGCTATCTTAAAAGGTGGCAGCATTAGGAAGGTTGAGAACCACTAGATTAAAGACACATGCCAATATCGCCCGCTAAAAACAATTTCTAAACAATTATGAATATTTTTAAATAGAAAAAAAGTCACTCAATATTACCTTTAGCTTTTATTTATTTGGGGTTTTACTAGGGGAACACACGTTTTTAAAAGGGCCACCTCAGACCATGGGCCTGGCAGTGAGGGGGTGTGAGAGCTCTTTTCCCTTTCACCTGAGGTTCCTGGTTCACACGGACACTCCGCTGAAACCTGCGGGGGTAGAGGTAGCCTAGGATGACAGGGACTCTCTTTCCTACCTTTCGAAAGGGCGGCTGAGTCCCGGCGCTCCTGCAGTGCCGGAAGACCTCGCCGGCTTTGCAGGGCGGGACAGCGCGGGGCTGGCTCTGCTCCTGGGCGGATGGGTGGGTGAGGCGTCCCATTTGCGAGAAAGGGGAGCGCAGGTGGCTGTGCCGGCGGCGGTGGCTCCAGGCCCGGGTGGCCTCAGGCTCCCCGCCCCCGGTGGGCGGGCCAGGGGCGGAGCGCACTGGCGGGGTGGGCCCGGGACGCGAGGCGGAGCGGGGCCCCCGCACAGGCCGCGGCGGCTGGCTCGGCCCTACGGTCCCGGCGGCGGCTGCAGGAGGAAGCCCGGCGGCTGCGGAGGAGGGGAGGCGGAGAGGCCGAGGCCGCTCGCGAAGACGCTCCCCGGCTCCGCAGGGAAAGGTACCGCGCGGCCTCCCTGGCCCGGGCGCAAGCGGCTGCAGGCGCAACACAGGCGAGGGGCTCCCGGCGGAGGCCGGCAGCGGGCGGTGGGCAAAGGCAGCTGCCCCGGGCGGCTGCGACCCCGGGGTCCGGGCCACATCCCCCGGGCGCCCCGCGCGGCGTCGCAGACAAAGCCGGCGAGGCACTCCGGCGGCCCGGAGGGTGCGCGCTGTGGAGGGGAGGGAACGCAGCTCGCGGCGGCGGCCGGCCGGGGACCGGGAGTCTGAGGGTCTCGTTGGGACGGCGGGAGGAATGGGGAGCAGCTCTCCCAAGGGCCAGCCCGGGGCTCGCAGGCAACCCCAGACTTGGCCGGAGCCAGGCTCACGAAGGGTAGGGCGAGTTGGAGCAGTCACTTCCCCGGGAAGGGGTTCGGAGGCCGGCCGCTGGCCTGGGGGTGGCACCGCTGTGGACCAGGTGCGCGATCCGCGGACCTTTTGGATCTTGCACCGGGAGGAAACCGCTTAGTGGCTGCCCCTTCAGCGAGCCTTGCTCACAGCCTACAGGCTGTTGGAGGAACCTACTGATAGTGGCACTGCATGGTCCCTCCTGGGGTCCACTTGGCCGAGTTTCGGAGGAAACAGCAGGTGCTGATTGGAGGTCAACGGGGCTGAGGGTGAATAGAAGGGTCAGGAAGGTGTGTGAATGGCCTTCATATTTGTGTTCTGCTTACCCCTGTCCCTTTCCTTTTAACATAGGAAGGAGCGTTACAGTGCCTGAAGGGCCGTGCTTCCTCTTAGGCTCCTGGGCCCTGTGACCATCCCCTCTTGTGTCCCTGGGGTTTCTTACCCAACAGGTTTTGAAAACGGGCTTTGTCCTCCTTCTCCATGACAGTTTCTCTTTTTGGCGGTGATCCTCATCTCCTCCGCCGCCTTGGACCGGATTTCCATCACAGTGCATCTTCTTGGAAGTGTTGTCTTTAGCAGTGCCCTTAAGAGGCTGGCACGCTTTCCTTCTGCAGTCCAGCCAGGGTCTCCAGTGACTGGCCGCTCTAGCAGGTTTTGCCGGCCTTGTAGCATCTCCTAGAAAGCTCTGTCCCAGAGTTAGATCTTTCCCCGGATGCTCTCTAGTTCTTTCCTCCCGCTTGTCTGCCCCCCCCCCCAAATGTTGCAGGGCCTCAGGGCTCTCCTCATTATCCCCTATTCACTTTCTACCTCAGTTTTTATTCTTTCTTTTTTGGATTAATTTTATATGCATTGGTATTTTGCCTGCATGAATATGTGTGTGAGGCTGTCAGATCCCCCGGAACTGCATTTACAAATAAGCTGTCATGTGTGTGCTGGGAACTGAATCCCCGGTTCTCTGGAAGAGCAGACAGTGAGTGCACTTAACCGCCCCCTCCCCCCCAACCATCTCCCTAGCCCTGAACACAAAGCTCTTAAGTGGTTTCACGCTCATGATTTTGAATAACGCATTTTGTCTCTGGCCCCAACTGGAGCCCACCACTAGCTCTTCTGATGTCCTGGTTGACCAAAACACTATCATGGACGAACCAGCATCCTGACTGTACTGGGGACAGGATCCTATTAGGCCCTGGCATCTGAGAGTGGCTGGTAATCTACCCATCTTGTAGGACAGGTGGCACACACTCCTTTCTACCCACCCTTCTCATCCAGTTCTAGAACAAGAAGGACCCAGGGCCCATTCTCCATGCTCTGATTCTGTTTCTCTTCCCTCAGGCTACTGTTCCGCACCAAGCCACCTTTCAAGTCTTCGGAAAGGTAGCAGTAGCCCTTCCCCAGGGCCCACACTTAACCTTCTTTGCATCTATTTTTAACAGAACAGCAAGGATAACGTAGAACATTTTGATCAGATCATTTTATTCCTTGATGGCTTCTTACTACACTTGAATAAAACCTCAAAGCTTTCCCTCAGCCTGTCCGACCCTCCGTCACGTGGCCACTGCTCACCTCCCAGCCTGATTTGACTCTTGAACCTTCATATTCTCCCTGACAAGACACATTGAGTCACTTCTGTCTCTCTGGTACCCTAAGCTTTTTTTTTTCCTCACCCAGAAACTTTGCTTGTGATATCTTCTTTGGCTTGAAGGTTTTTTTACCCCCCTAGAGCTTTTTTTTTTTTTTTTTTTTTTTTTACTGGGCATGCTTTGTTTATATATTTTTAGTCCTATTGAAGTATACCTTCCTCAGACACCATCCTGGCCTGTGTAGAGGGCTCCTTCTCTACACGGCATAGAACTCGCTTTACTTTCTTCATTGTATGTGTAAGAATTGATAACCTGAGTTTTAGTTGTCTTATCTTTTATTGGCTTCTTAAGGGCTAGAACCTTGACTGGTTGGCCTATTACTATATCCCGAGCATCTTGCTTGGTGCCATGTAGGGAACACTCAGGAAATCTTGAGCCATAGAGATGAGGTTAGGCTAGGCTGAAAGAAATGGGCATTGCAGTTAGCCTTAAGTGATCCTGAAAGTTTTTTTTCTTTTTTTAAATTTTGTTTCCACAGAAGCAGTTGTACAAATTGATGCAAGGATGTGAGGCAGCCAGTAGGATGAGGAAAGAGGAAGCAGAGGAGATATGGGTACCTTGAGGTCTTTCCTGTCTAACAACGAGAGACCAGGCACATGGAGATCACGCTCAGTTGCAGCTAATTGATTTCCTCTGCTCTCTTGCCTGGAAACTCAGGGTTTGTGAGGTAGTGGGTATTGGTAATGCAGTAAGCAGATTCCCTAATTCAGCACATGGGGTCAGCCTGGGATTTATTTTCAGCCCACTCCCTTGGGTGGCTGTTGCATGCTCAAATCCAGGATGGCAGGGAGCTGAGGGGAAGATGCCGGGCTTGGGGGCGTGCCTTCTTATGAACCCTCATCTTGATATCCATGGCTTCCCAGTTTATGCAGAACAGTCAGTGGAGGGTTAAGTCATGGGGCCAATACTAAAGAGTAGAGGGGGAGAGAGCCAGAGGACCGCTGATATGGAAGGAATGGGAGTTGGGATCTTGACAGTGGAACCTAGGATAGACCCAGAAGTCACACCGTGAGTCAAGTGCTCAGGCTAGGAGCTAACAGTTCGTATCTGGGGTGAGGCTGGCATTTCGAGGAAGGGCTACCAACTGGCATAGGAGGGAGCAAAGAGGGCATTCTGAAGAGGGGACATCTGGCCAAAGGCAAGTGGGTTGGGCAAGGTCCTAGTGTGCTCAGTGGGCACTGGATAGCGTTTGACGGACTCTGCAGATACCTCTGTTAATGCTCTTAGCAGCTTATGATTGCCTTTATTTCCATTTTATTGAAGGCAGAGTGGAGGCACAGTTCTACAATTAATAGTGGCAAATGAGCCAAACCACCCGGCTCTGGAATCCAGTCCACTTCTCTCATGCCCCTAGGATTTGGGCCTTTGGAGGGCTTCTTATAAGCAAGGGCCTTTCCTGCCTTGCAGGGGTGCCTCGTACCCTTTAAAGCTGGGATCCTTGCTTGGGGGTAGGCTGCCAAGTTTCTCTGCTTCTGTCTTCACATTCTCTTCTGGAATGAACTCTGGACCCACACCAAGTAATTGGGGTTCATGTACACTGCTATCCATGTTCTGGACATGGAGGGGGCCACTCTGTGCTTCTAGTCTAAGACACTGATTAGATTGTCACCTCTTAGTTTATGTCCCTGTCATTGCTTCTTTGAATTCTCCCTCCCTGTAGAGGACTAAGCTCAATGGGGCTTTGTAGGTAGGCTAGTCTCTTTCCCATCCTGCCTAGTTTCGGGTGCCCAGCTGGGGTCTGAGGTGGGCTGGATAGGATGTGGGGGACAGAGAAGAGGGCCTGGAAGTGGCACTGACCTCTTCTCTGCCTTTCTGTAAATTGAGATGAGAGACTTTTTTTTTCTTTGCCCCTGGAGGCCATGGAAGTCAGCAGTTTTGTGGGGGCTACGTTCTTATGAAGAATTTCCTAAGGGGTGTCAGTTCTGGGACCCAGGCCAGGGCAGGAGTATCTGTGAGCCTTTCTCCAGGGACACCTCTAGACACATGACCAACCCTAGGGCCCTGACTGGTGGTGGTGGTGGTGGGGGACTGCTGATCACACAGGGATGATGTTTATTTCAAATTCTCTGTGTTTAGGGACCTGTAAGTTTAGGGATCTGTTCCTCCACTTGGGCAGATGCTCCATCTCTTCCCAAGAAGAGAAAGTAGGGTTATTGGACATTCTCTTCTGCATTTGGGGAAACTGAGGCACACACCAAGCACATTGCTGTAGTTGTCAGGAGGTTCATGGAGGTGGCCTGTCTATACCTGCATCCTAGTTTGCTGAGTTAGAGGTCAGGGCAGAGCCTGTGCTGGACATCGGGCCTTTGTAGATGTTACTGGCCCCTGGAATCTTCTGTGCCTAGCCTGGTGTTCAGAGGCAGCAGGGACAAATGGCGTGGTCCTCACTGTTCAGTAAATAAAAGAGCCATGCCAGGTGCAGTTCGAAGAAGCTTCCTGGAAAAGCGTGCTTTGAGAGTGCCCCGAAGCCTGTCTGAGGATTGGTGGCATTCCCAGGGTGGGAAGGGAGGTCAAGCCTGGGGAAGAGGCTTGAAGCCAAGCTGGCAAAAGCTTGATTACCCAGCTGCGAAGTCTGGACTTATACCAGGCCCTAGGGAACCCACTGAGGGTTATAGGCCATGGCTGTCACGATACGATTAGAACTGTGGTTTTAAGAAAATGCTTCTCACACTTGAACACAGATGTGCCACCTGCTCAGCTTGCAGAAATCTAAGTCAGTCCTGTCTCATTGAGTGGCTTTGGGGTGAGGTCTGGGAATCTGCATTTCCCCCCCTCTTTCCTTTCTCTTTCTATTTACTTACTTATTTTATAGACAGTGCCTCAATTATGTAGCTCTGACTGTCCCGGAACTCCCTATGTAGACCAAACAGGCCTCTAACTCGCAGAGACCCACCTGCCTCTGCCTCCAGAATGCACCTCGCCTGACTGAGACTCTGCATTTCTCAGTGTTCAGGCAGCGCAGAATTGCAAATCCATCCGTCACTGTTTGTGAATTTAGATTTGTGTCCTGTGGGACAGGCTCAATTTAGATGGGACCTGCTACTGTAAGTCCC
Organism: Acomys percivali; assembly: GCA_907169655.1. Lineage (NCBI taxonomy): Eukaryota > Metazoa > Chordata > Mammalia > Rodentia > Muridae > Acomys > Acomys percivali. The sequence continues at coordinate 17,517,413 of OU015742.1, read as the reverse complement.
CTCAGTCCCTTGTGGATTGTTTTGGCAAAGTTCAGGGAGCTACCTGTGTGGGGAAAGGAGCTGGGGCAGTGAAGAAAGATGTATGGAGGATGCTCGGTGGTGGCCTACTTGGAAGGAGGGCTAGATGAGGGAGCTATGGGAGTTTGGGTCTCTGAAACTGGCTTCTCAGGCTTCATAGTGCCTAGGGTGCCTGGTCTCACACAGGGTGTTGTGCAGATGGCAAGTCAGGGCACCTTATCTTTGCTTGCAGCCTACTCTGCTGGAGTAGCCAATCTGGAGTGAGCACCCTTCCTCTAGCCAGGGCGGAGTGAGAGATTGGGGCTGCAGCTGGCTTCAGCTACAGTACAGCTGTGACACTTCTGACAAGCCCTCTGTCACGCTCCTTCCCTTTGGAAGTCCCTGGTGCTGCTGTTGATGGTCACGTGAGCTGTGGCTGTGGTATTATTCTGCCCTGGTCACCTCCCCAGTGTATTTGGGAGTCAGGGCCTGGCTGAGCCACTGCAGGCAAGTGCCTGCTCCCTTTTTCCATCTCAGTTTCCTTGCCTGTACACAGAGAGGTTCTGTTCCCCCATGGAGTGATGATGTCACAGAGTTTGTTGGGTGGGGCGCTGTGTATTTCCAGAGTGGCAGCTTAATACCCCTAAGTTCTGGTTTACCATTAAAAGTTGTGTGCTAATGATGCAGTTGAGTGAGTAATTTGTGTGGAAAACTGTCTGGCTTGCTTTGGGCTCTCCCAAGACTCTTTGCTGTCCTGGCTCAGCACAGCCTAAAGTCAGTTGAGGTCCCGTTTGATGCTGGCATCACCAGCATGCAGTCACCACTCTTCGTCAAAAGGTGGGAAGATGGACACTGAAGGTGAATGCCACCCGGTGCCCAGAAGGGCGAGCAGGGCTGTCGTTGGCCTGCTTTTATGTTAAGTTCTACAGATGTTCTAGAAACTCTTCAAAGGAGGGTACAGTCAAGCCTACCTCCCCAGTTTGCCAGGCCTTCCTGAGGGGTGACGGGTTGCCATTTCCCAAGGACTGCTGTAAGCCTCCTTAGGGATTAGGGAACAGGCAAGAGAAGAAATTGGCAGGTCTGCTCTGCTGTCCCGTGGGAGGTCACGCTGTGTTTATGAGAACTGGAGGTCCAGACAAGTTATATAGGCAAGAAAGATGACCTCATGTTTCTCAAGGTGGTTTGGCTAAGGAAATAATGTGTTTTAAAAGATTTCCTAATGTCTCACTGAGCAGGAAAATACCCTTTGGGAATTGCTGCTCACAGGAACCACAAACATGGTATGAGGAAAGGAAGGGCTGAGGGCTAGCTTCCTGAGAGAGGGAGGTTTGGTGGGACAGGTACACTTAGATGGTCGGAGGTCACAAAAGGCTCGGCTCTTGTGGCCACTGCTCTGTTTGTTGGGTGAATGATTGAGGGACCCAGAAGGACTGATCTGATGCCAGGGACATGATGGTAGCAGGCTTGGGTCTTCTGATTCTGGAAGGGACCTCTGCCCGTGTCACATCCCCTCCACCCCCTTTATGTACTCCTCTCTCACCCTCTCTTCTTCAGAAGTTACCCAAGCAAGGCTGTGACCTCTGGGCAAGAAGCTAAAGCTCCCTGTGACTCAGTTTCTTTTTTTGTGCCACAGGGATAATACTACCTCCTTTGAAGGGCTGTGTTGGAGCAGCAGCTTGAAATTTTCACTAGTGTGATTAACAAACGTATGGAAGCAGTGTCTCCAGGAAGGGCCAAGGGAAGGGCCTGCCCTGGTTAAGAGAGGGATGGAAGCCAGCAGAGGCACCACAAGGCTGAGGTGGGGCCCTGTGGACCAGTGTGGTGCTTAGGAGAAGGAAGCCTGGGGGCTAGGGCAGCAGGGATTGGCTTCCTTGGCCTGTGGGGTGAGGAAGTATGAGAGGGGTAATCACAGCCTTGGGGCTGGGAGTCGGAGGATCCCTGTGAGAAAACAGTGGCCAACCAGGTGGACTAATCTGATGCCCAAGACATGATTATGGTGTTTACTGTGCATAATGATCCCAGTGATAGTAAGCTGCCAAGAGTTTCAGATTGGGTTATATAGTGAGACCCTATCTCAGAACTTAAACCACAATAAACAAAATATAGCAACAACAACAAACAACAAACAGTAAGAGACTGGTAGGAATCTGTCTTAGTTACTTAGGCCCTGGGGGAGACATTGAGGTATTTGTTTGTTTTGTTTTTGTTTTGACATGAATAGGACAATAATTTAGTGAGAAACATGGCAGAGTACACAGTGTAGAGGTGGGGGTACAGGATTCCCCAGTATCTGTGCCCCTTCCTGGCTCAAAGTGGGGGAGTGGTTGAGTTGCTAATGTGACTCTTATCCTCAGATTGCATCTTTCTGCAAAATATTAGGAGTGTTTGCTCTGTGGTCTTCCCAGAGTTGGTGTGAACATCACAGGAAGGAAAGGAGGTGTGTTCTAGGGTGCCTGTCCCTCACCTCCTGGTGGCTGGTGGGGACCTCCTGAGGCCCACTTCCTACATCTGCAGGGTGAAGACTCTTTGTTCAGCAGCTCAGGTGGGGACACAGGGGGTAGCATACTGGCAGTCCTAGAGGAGGGGCCAGACTTTGCAGTGTCAGGTGCTGACCTGCTGCCTGGTGCTGCTGTCTTGGTCTCACTGGGGTAGAGGGGGCTCAGTCACCAGCCTCAGTCCAGACCCATGGTATTTTGTGTCATCGTGTCCTTTGACCTTACTCTTTCCTCCTTCAACAGGCTGGAGCCCTGAGCTCTCTGTAAATCCAGGGGTGGAGGACCAAGGTTAGAGGTCAAAGAAAAGCATTTGCATTTAGACATAGCGGGGTGGCCTGGTGTAGGGTACAATACCCATGCCGTTCAGTCCTTTGGCCTGCTTCCTAGAAGAGAGTGTTAGGGCCAGGTTTAAGATTCAAGGCCAGGAGAAGCCTCATTCAGAAGTGAGTTGGGATTTATTAGAAAACGAAGCCAAGGACTTAGCCACCCCTGCTAGCTATGAGCTAGTTCCTGCCCTCCCCCCCCTCCCCGTACCCCTTCCCTGATGAGATGTGGGCTCTTGTCTCTTGTCTCATAGATACTGGTCAAACCCAGGTCCTGGACTGATGCTCTGTCCTTATCCAATAGCCCCCTTGGAACCTGCACCTTCACCCTCAACCTTGCCCGTCTGCTCGCTGTCTTGATTCTGTGGCCTAGGGTGTTTGCCATGGAAGGCCACTAGAATCCTAGACTCCAAGTGGCGTTTTAGGATGATGCTGGCAGGAGACACTTAAGCTGGCCTGTGGCAGACACTGTGAAGAAAGAGTAGAAGGAGGTTCAGCTCACAGGACCCCTACTCTCCCTCACTTTGGTAAATTAACTTAGAAACCACACACGATGCAAAACTTTGTGGGTTAAACCAGAAGGGTTTGGAGCCTGGAGAGGAGCTTTGAGGAAGACTCTTTCATAGAAGCTGGAGAGCAAGGCAGGCTTAGTGTCTCACAGAATGACTTTCCATAAGCTTTCTGAACCTCTGTTTCCTCCTCTGTAATATGGAAGTGTTGCTGCCAGACTAACCGGGACATTTCCCCAGGAACGTGTCTATCACTATACTCTGTACCTTCAACTTGCTTAGTAAAAAATAATAGTGACAACAATGGCTGAATGCTTTGACTTCAAACGCAGGGAGTCACTGAGTCTCTCTGAACTTCACAAAAGGACTTGAAGGGTATGTCTGTTGCATAAACTCAGCGTCGTAGCTCCCCAGGTGTTTTATGGGCTAAGTCACCGGCCCTAGACCCGGCTGTGGGCTTTGGCTTTGCAGACTGCTTGCTTATGTGTAGGCTGTGCTTCCTGCATGGATAATATGAGGAGCCTCTTGGGGGCTGGTCCTGCACCCTTGTTAGCAGCCTAAAGTCACTAGGAGGGACAAGTCTTGGGCTAGAGAGAGGAGGTGACTGATTTTTAGTTGGGGGTCACGGGTTGTCTCTCTTGGAGTTTCCAGTTGGCCTGGCAAAGCAGGGGGCAGGGATACTAGAGTGGTCTATAGCCCACCCTGCCTCGGCATCCAGCCTAAGAGGCAGGTAGCTTTCTAGTGACAACCGAGGTCTTGGCTGTGCAACTGGGGTGAGCTGCCAGGCTTTGAGATGACTCTTCCCTGCTGCTGATGCCTGGGATAATGTGTGCAGTGTCAGTATGTGGAAAGGGATGGGACAAGAGAAGTGCCACTCCTGGGATTGCTGCCCTGGGAGGGCATGGTGAGGGTGAGGGCCTGAGAGCCGAGTAATGATTGAGCAAAGTCTGTTGCTGCGGTGGCCTCTGTCTGTCTCTGCAGCCCTCCTCGCCTGTCTCCTCATCTGCACAATGGGTGGCTGGGTGCTTGTGAGCATTAAGGATGCAGTGAACAGAGAGTCTAGCTCAGGGCTTGGTACAGAGCACAGAAATCAAATAGCAGTCTGTCTGCTCCGGTGTTCATGTGTCATTGGATTGGGGTGGGGGCTTCTTTTGTTAATGGAAATGCTTTTTGCGGTCATGTGCCTCAGCTTTGTAATTTGTAGTGTGATTGAGGGGGTTGTCTTTGACTGGTAGTTTTGTTAGAAAGGGGTTTATTGAAGACAAGGGACTTATAAATGCTCCCCAGGTCCACAAACCTTAGACAGCTCCGCTACTGTAGGGCTGTAGGGTTTCTTCCTACGCAGGGAGCACAAGTCTCAAGCGAGATGAAGTGGAGGCTCTGTGACTCAGGGTGGAAGATAGGCTTGCTGGGGACCCCTTCCTCGCTAGGACTTGAGTCACACACAGTTGAGCTTTGTGCAGAGTCATGAGAGCCACTGAGGGATTGGGGAGTGGCGGGAGCTGGGTGGCTGAGTTGTTGTGTTCACAGCCTCAGTCTTTGCAAGTGGTTTTGAGTCAGCAGGAAGTGCTGTCTGTGCTGGTCTCCTTCGCCCCAGCGCCATGGCCAGTGTGTGGGAAGGGAGAGGGTAGGACACCGTGGGAAGCCATCCCTTCACCTGCCAGGCTACAGGTCCTAAGTGTCCATCTTTCAACATCCACCAAGGTAGTTAGCTCTCTGTTGCATCCAGCCCTGAGCATGGATGACTCACATCCTGGGTGGGTTTGGCCTGTGGCTGCAGGTGATGCTGGGTGTATTTGCCTCTGGATGTAGGTGGTGCCTAGTCAGTGCAGGTGATGCCCAGTGTAGTTCTGCTGTGGTGTGTGTGTGTGTGTGTGTGTGTGTGTGTGTGTGTGTATACATGCATGTGTGCATGCATGCTAGGGGCTGCTCAGAGCCCAGGCTTCACCCCTCAACCTGTGGGGCCTGCATCAGGTCCTTGGCCTTGGGTAGGTTTTGATGTTTCTTAACCTCCGAGTGTTATCACAAGGGGTAAAGGAGTCAGCTAGATGGCAAAGTACTCATCTGGGCTCATCCCAGCACTGTCATGACTGGTCACCCGAGTCATACGGGCCTGCCTTGCCTCGGCTGCACACCCTGCCTCTCGGTAAGTTCCGGGAGGTCTGCACAGCATTCTCACTTCCTCTGTGTCAGTGCCTTCCCTGCCCCTCCAGCCTGACTTCTTTCTTTGTAGCCTTTGTTTAACTTTGACCTGTCAGGCTCTTAAGGGAGCAGCTCTAGTTTTTTTTTTTTTTTTTTCTGTCTTCCTGGTGCCCAGGGCTGCCACAGAGTAGTGCTCATTAAAACCTGCTCAATGAATAAAAGGTTTGTCCCTACTACCTGGCTCTGGCTCAACTGTTTTCTCTCAGACTTCTTATGTGCAACCCAGTCTCTTCAGATCTGCCCAGACCAGGCCTAGAATGCCTGTGTGCTTTAGTAAGAAACCACATCCCACCCACATGTCCTGTGGCCATCCAGACTCCACATCCACAGGGATACTACCTGTGGCGACTGTGACACCTGCACACTATTGTTTGGGTGACGGTATGACATCTCTTTGGAGGTTAGGGATGGAGATGCTGCCCATGGGCCATCCTGTTGTCCAGTGGGAAGGCAAGGCAGGGTGCGGGTGGGGCAACAAATTATCTCAAAGCTAGTAGTTTTAAAACCGCAAACTCTCTGAGCCAGGTGTAGTGGCGCACGCCTTTAATCCCAGCACTTGGGAGGCAGAGGTAGGCGGATCTCTGTGAGTTCATAGGCCAGCCTGGTCTACAAAGTGAGTCCAGGACAGCCAGGGCTATTACACAGAGAAACCCTGTCTCAAATCTCCCTCCCCCCCAAAAAACCCCAAAACATCAAACTCTTTACCCATAGTTCTCCTGTATGTCAGGAGTAAGGATGCAGTTGAGCTGGGCGCCTCTTGCTCAGGGTCTCCCAGGAGGCTACAGGCATCTGAGGGCTCTGGGCCTGGAGGGTCTGCATCCATGGTGGGTCACTTCTCCTGGCAAGATGGCGTGGCCACCGTGTCTTCTATAACCCAGTTTTGGATGTCACATTCCATCATTTCTCAATATCCTCTTAGCTACAAAGATCAGCTTAAGAGGAGAGGCTACGGTAGGGCATGAGTACCAGGAGGGGCCTCTTGGAAGCCTGCACTCACCAACTCCTGCCTGGTGGTTGGTCCAAGCAGCTGCAGCTGGTGGGATACGGGCTGACTCTGCTCTCCTGATGTGTGTTCCTCCTCCCTTACCATAAGACAACAGGAATATCTTTGTGGGGTGGGCAGCTCTATCAGGCTTCACAGTTCCTGCTTTGAAATTACTTAATATGAGAGGAGGGTCTGTGACCTTTAGCTCTTGAAGCTCCACCCATGTCTTCTCACCGCACTATGTCCAAGTGCGGGCCTGTGGAAGAATAAAGAACTGTCGCTGCTATGTGCTCTGCTCTAGGCCTCTGCACGCACTGTCACACAACCGATTTTTACTGATGAGGACACCTGTTTTAGGTTTCTGTTGCTGAGGTAAAACACTGACCCAAAAACTCACTTGGGGAAGAAAGGGTTTATTTGGCATACGTGTCCTGAGTCACAGTCCAGGGATGGAAGCTAAGGCAGGACCTGGAGGCAGGAGCTGATGCAGAGGCCATGAGGGGTGCTGCTTGTTCCTCCATGGCTTGCTCAGCCTTGCTTTCTTGTTTGTTTGTTTCAAGACAGGACTTCTCTGTATAACAGCTCTGGCTGTCCTGGAACTCCCTCTGTAGTCCAGGTTGGCCTCAAACTCATGGAGATCCACCTGCCTCTGCCTCCCAAGTGCTGAGATTAAAGGCATGCGCCACTACCATGCGGCTAGCCTTGCTTTCTTATAGACTCCAGGACCACCTGCCCAGGGGTGGCACCATTCACAATAGACTGGGCCCCCTACATCATTAATAATAATCACAAAAATGCCTTATGTACTTGCCCACAGGTAATCTGACGGGGGCATTTTCTCAGGTGAGGGTCCTATTTACAGATAGCTCTAGTTTGTGACAAGTTAACAAAAAGCAAAAGCCACCTAATCTGTCACTCATCTTCCAGTAAGGGGTGGAAATTCAGATTACTAATACTGAAAAGCTGATGACCATATCTTAGAACATACATGACAGGCTGTGATGTGGGGAGACTGTTTGTGAGCGAGAGCTATCTTTTCTTGGTGATGCCCTGGCCAGGCTTCCTATTGGGCCTGCCCATCCAGGGAGCTCTAAAAGCACTTCATGTCTGTTCTACTTTGCAGTGTAGCAGGAAATTGAGTCTGGCCCAGGACACTCACCTCTCTCAGTGTACCGCCCACTCCTGCCCACTACTTCCATGAGGGAGATGTGTTCATTCTGTCTCCTCCAATGCCAGCCAAAGGCTGCCAGGGGTGCCTGCCCCCCTTCCTACTTCCCCTACCCCATTTTCCCCAAATCAGGTTTACAAGAAGAGTTTTAACGTTGTCCCACTCAGAACTACATTTTGAGGGAAGAGAGGTGCCTAACAAAGGCTCTGTGCTTGGAGAAAAGCCAGGCACCAGGAGGAAGCTGGGGCCTTGGTTGCTATCAGGGCTGCTGGTCTGTGAAATGAGGCGCCTCTGTTTCCCTGTTGTGAACCTGGAGTTGTCTAATGCCCGTGGAATCTGGGTAGGATGGTCAGGCAGAGTCAGGGTTGAGGGGCTCAGCCTCCATCAGGATTGGGCTGGGAGTCAAGTTGTGGGTGTTTGACTGACACCAAGGTCAAGATCCTGTTTGCGCTGGGGCCAAGGCTGACGCAGGGCTGGGTTCTTAGCTCAGAGTTCTGCGTTCCTTTACATGCAGTGGAGCTCTGGGCTCTTGGAGGGTGACTCCAACCTCTGTAATGATTCTTTGGGGACCTTCCATCTTCACCTTCTCTTTGTGAGATAGTACTCAGAGCTCCTCTCCTGTGCCCCAACGAGAAACCTGAAGACTGGCAGCAGCTTAGGGTGTCAGGTGGGGCTGAGACACGTGACCCCCCCCCCCCCCAGGAGCTGGGAGCATGTATGATATTTTTGGGGTGAGTTCAGAAGTATAGGCCAAATGGGGCCTAGAGAAAGGCAGGCCCTGGCCCAGGATTACTGAAGAAGCAAGCAGGATACTAAGCTGGACTGCCCTGTTCTGCTCACTATGTTTACATCTCTGTCCCTGTCCACCTAGCCCTTCTGGTTTGCTTGTGCAGTGCCTTGCCCTCATTGTGGCCTGAGAAGGCTAGGAAGGGTCTGGCTGGGAGGCTGGGGCGCCCTGCCCCGGGGACTGGAGGGTGGGAGGAGCCTTGTACAGACACAGAGCCCCTTTGTTTGCCAGCACAGCAAGGCAGCTGCTGTGGGATTTCTGGGAGTGTTTCTTCTTCTTCTTCTTCTTTTTCTTTCTTTCTTTCTTTCTTTCTTTCTTTCTTTCTTTCTTTCTTTCTTTCTTTCTTTCTTTTTTTTGCCTTAGAAGAATAATTGCATTGTCTAGGGGGTCTCAAGACTCCAAATCCCTCTGCAGACCTGCCAGGCAGACCAAAGATGTCCCCTAGCCAGCCCCGGCTTCCTTTACTCCCTCCCTCCTCCTAGAAGTTTGGAAAGAGTGTCTCTATAGGGAAGGTAAAGCTGGCTACTGCCTGGCCCACTGTTGTGAGAGAGTCATGACTTCCACAGGGCTGCTTGAGGACGGTGCAGGTACTCTGTCCCCTGCAGCTGAGGGCACCCTGGATAGGTCTCTCATGATCAAGCATAGGGTTTTGGGGGGGTAGGAGGGGTGCTGGTTGGAAGGAATGCTTCTGCTAGTATAGTCCTGCACTGTGAGGAGGGGGCTGGTGACCTTGACGCCTTACTCTTCTGCAGGCAGCAGATGAGGAAATCCAGACTGGGATGAACTGAGCTAAGAGCAGCACCTCAGGTGCCTGATGGAGCAGCTCATGCTCAGAGGGTCCAGGATGCTTAAAATATTTTGTCTCTTCGAAAGGTGTTGGGAGGTGGTCGCTGGTGGCATTGTATTTGAGGTAGTAACCACAGTTGGGGAGCACAGTGACTTCTGGATGAGTGGAAGAGTCAAAGGTGGCCCCAATGCTGAGGATGGGGTGTCTGTCTGTGCTGGTTGGGCTGCTGAGCTGCAAAGTAGTATCTCTCAGGCTATGGCCATGCTCACTTGCTGGAGAATTACCAGTCCAGCCTGGAATCCAGCCTTGCTCAGTGACAGGGAGGCTGCAGCCTCAGTCCTGAGACAGTAGGCAGTAATAGATCCCTAGTGAGACACCTGTGTTCTGGGAGCCACGTGGTAGCTATTGTACTTAAGAGCCAGTATGTGGGGGCTACAGTCCACAGCTGCCTTGAGAAATGGTGGCACAGCTCTTTAAGTTTCTAGAGGACTGTTCGGGTTAGAACCCAGAGGCAGCTTCTTCTTTGATGTATGGCAAGGAAAATGCTTCCTTTGGGCTATTAGGTGGTTGGGGGGAAGCCCAAGGCTTTGGCAGAGTGAGGGGTTTATGTTGCGTGTGGTGGGGAGTATATTGTGAGAATTGAGGTCAGTACAGCTGGAGGACTTAGGGTTTTCCCATGTTTGGTACGGAGTAGATGCTCAATGAGTTGCTGTGTTGTATTCTGATCATATTATTGAGGCCTAGTCACAGTTATCCTTTAGAGCAGTGGTTCTCAATCTGTGGGTTGCAACCCCTTTGGGTCAAACAGCCTTTTCATGGGGGTCGCCTAAGATCATGGAAAACACAGATATTCACGTTACGATTCATGACAGTAGCCACATTGCAGTTATGAAGTAGCAATGAAATAATTTTATGGTTGTGAGGTCACCAGAACATGAGGAACTCTATTAAAGGGTTGCAGCATTAGGAAGGCTGAGAACCCCTGGTCTAGAGGGTGGAGATTGGGACTGGGTACAGGTGAGATTCAGAGAGAGGCAGCTGGATGGTCCCCGAGGGCACTGTGGGTAGAGGCGGCAGTGTTTGGGCTGTAGGAATAACATGGCTTGGTCCAATGGCTAAAGGGGATCTTCTGCTAAGGACACCCACAGCCTTGACCCTGGGGCTGTCGATGAGTACAGGAAGTTGTGTGCCACCTCAGCTGAGTTGTGGCTCAGCAGGGTCAGGGTGGAGGTGGTGCAGACAGTGGGAAGCCGTGGCCCGTGACTGGCTGGGAAAGTGGTGTCAAGAGGGAGTGGGGGTATTTTTTTAAGGCAGCCATTCATGCTCTGGCTGACCTGATTTCTTGAAGCTCTTTTGGGGCTTGGCCTGCTTGGGGACATGGATGCTGGGCAGGAAGCCCTAGAACTGCCCCCCCCAACCCCCCAATTTACCATGGAGGCCAGAGCAAGAAGGCAAGTGTCTATTGTTCTGTGTCTCCCTCAGCTCCCCTCCTCTTCCCTCACCGCCTGGCTGAGCCAGCACTTTTTCTTCATTCCTTTATCTGTGGGCAAGTACAGGGCGTTCTGTTTCTCCTGTGCATACAGATCAAGGCAAAAGAGGGACAGGCGTGCACCAAGGACCATTTAAATTCTTCTTCCTCAATAAGACAGTTTCCTTTTGCCCTCATACAAACAAACAAACAAACAAACAAACAACCCAAAGGGGGAAAACGATAAACAACAATATCAACAACAAGAAGAAACACCAGCAGCAGCAAAGATCCGTCCAGCCTGGCACAACAGGCTTTCTGAATGTGTCTTCTCTTATTTTACAGTTGGGCCTGAGGGCGGTAAGAGGCCATGGTAGACATCCCTCTGCCCTCTGTCGCTGTGTGTGTGGTGCCTCTGGCTTCTCGTGAGCAGCAAGGGTGGATGGAGCTGGTTTGGGGCAAGGCTTATGGAAGTCCAGGGCAGTGGGGTTAGCTGTGAAGGTTAGTGGTTCGGGGCCCACAGGGTCCTGCTCTCCCGTGATGCTTCCTCTGATACCCGTTCAAGGTCTCTGAGAGTTGGTGTTGGGAATGGCGGGTGGACAAAGGTGGCCCGTAGTCCGTTCCAGATACCTACAGCACCTGTTCCTTTGTATGTGACGTCCTTAAAAGCTGACCGTCTTGTGACAGCCTTATTTGCTGTCACAGCAGTCTAGTGAGGGCCAGCCATTCTGGCTATTAGAGAGAGCGCCTTAGGTAGGGATTCAGTGATAAGCAGGGCTCCTCCCTCCTTCTCTCCCCCCCCCCCCCGCCCCCGTTTTGTTCTCTTTTCTTTTTTAAGATAATGTATTGTCATATAGCCCAGGCTAGCTTGAACCTCATGATCTTCCTGCTTTCAGCCTTCCCAGTACTGGAATTTCAGGTGGGTGTGGCCACAGTAAGTGTGGGAACTCCAGATCAATCCCTGTTAAAACCTGCTCTGCACAGCAGCATCTTGAGGCCCGGCCCCACTCCTAACTAAGCCTTACAAACACTGCCGCCTTCCCACTCCTTTATTGCAAAAATGAGGCTGTTGGGGTGTCTCTGGGGCAGGGGTGCTGGAAAGGGGAATCCCCACTCTTGTTCCAGAGTATGGGTTGCGGTGTCAGGTCTTACCCGGTGCCTGGGCACCGTGGCATCATTACAGCTGACGCAGCCCTCCGTGTGTTTACTAGCTTGTCCAGCGCGTGCAGTCCGCCACATCCTCACCTCTAAATTTAGTTTGCAGGAACCTGGGCAAGAGCAGAGGGGAAGGGAGGGAGAGACGCCAGACAGCCTTGCTTGGCATGTACCCTGGAGGCTGGGGACCAGAAGGGGAAGAGGGTAGCTGAGGAGGAGGCAGGAAAGCCCTACCCTCATCTACTGGTGGCCTCCTCTGGCAAAGACGGGGTTGCCTGGGAGGGATTATGGGCCTCGAGCGCCACCTGCCTGCAGTCTGGGAAACATGTTCTACCCTGTCTTGGCCACTTTGAGCCTAGGAGCTGCTAGGTGCAGTAAGGGAGGAAGCATTTCTGTCTAGGCCCAGGTATCACATGGGATAAGTTGGGGAGAGGCAGCCTCTTTGCCAGAACATATTTAGGAAAAAAAACCCAAAAACAAAAGACACTGCCCCAAGGGAAATGGAAACCTCAGTTGGAAGTGGACGTGCTGTGTAACTTCCATTCAGATCAAGGTAGATTCTGTTCCCTTCTCCCTTCTCACTCACTTTCCACTTCCGCTAATCTTCGACCTCAACAGATTGTTTACCTCCCCTTGAACTCTATGTAAATGGAGCAGTACAGTGTGTGCTGCTGGGTGTCTGGCTACTGGCTCAGCCTCATGTCTGCAGGCGCATCTGTGCTGTCGGGAGCGCAGAGGCTCGCTTCTGTCGCTGCCCAGTATTTCATGGGACGAGAGCACTGCATGCTTAGGTTGTGCATGCTGTTCTAATTGGCGGGCTTTTTGATTGTTCCAGGATTTGGTCAGTATGATAAAGCCATACATTCCTGGGAAATTTGTATCTGGGAAAGGTCGTGATTGCTTTAAGGGTGTGGGTGACAGGTTTTTATTTGCTTCCTGGTTGTGGTCCAGCAGCTTCCCAGCAAACCCTTGCTGGGTCCTGGTGCTATTAAATTCTGCAGCGTCTGCTACTCAAACCTTAGCCAAGACAACTGGACTTTTAAGTTGCTTGAGCCAGGAGACGGGAGGGATAGGATATAAGCTGAGTTCCCAAGTATTCCGGGCATCCTGGGAATAGAGGCGCAGTATATCCCAGCCTTGGGCCGCCTCCTTGCCCTGCCATTACCAGCTGCCCAAGTCTGGCGTCTCTTAAGCAAGCTGGCAGAGTATAACTGTCAATTTGATGTCTGGGCCCTGGTGCCACAGGTCATCACAGTCCACTGTTTCCTGGGTTCATTGCTGTTTTGTGGTGACTTGGGGACAGTGTGGATGGGGAAGGGACCTACCAGAATAGCAAGGGTTGCCGGACACTAGCACTTTCTGGAGGAGTGGGGGAGTCGAAGGCTTTTTGTCTTTCCCACCACACTGCCACCTCACTGTCTCAGAAGGCAGAGGGAAAGAAAGCACAAGGTGGACACAGGGCACTAGGGAAGAGTCAGGTGAGAGATGGGGACAGAGCCCAGCGCCAAGTGTACAGGTGTCCTGGGTGCTGCGAGCGTTCTGGGGCCTGTGCCATGTGTACAGGTGTTCTGGGCTGGTGTGAGTGTTCTGGGGCCTGTACAAGTATCCCGGGTATGTGTGAATATCCTGATGTCTGTGTGAGCACCCTGGGGTTGGCACAAAGAACAGCCAATCTGAGTTGAACAAAGCGTCAATGTTAGTCTCCTGGCGTTGGCCTTTTGGTGATCTGTTCTCAGGTTGTTTCTTGTCTCTATTTTAGGACCTGTGGGCAGGGGGCAGGCAAAGCTTAAGAGACTTGAGGGCGGGATTGGTGGATTCTACCTCTTGGCTGTTGGTAGGCCCAAAAAAGTCTACCTCCCTGGCTCTCTCTGCCCCTTTCTGTCTTCCTTTTTGCGTTTTTTTTTTGGGGGGGCGGGGGGAAGGTATCTCTTCTCGCCAGCTAGCAGGGACCAGGGACTGTTTCTCGGGTCAGGTGAGCTGACCCCGACCCCCTTCTCTTGTCCCAGGCTCCTAGAAGGCGAGTACGGACGGTATGCAAAGTTGTGAATCCAGTGGCGACAGTGCGGATGACCCTCTCAGTCGTGGCTTACGGAGAAGGGGACAGCCTCGTGTAGTGGTGATCGGCGCTGGCCTGGCTGGCCTGGCTGCAGCTAGAGCACTTCTGGAGCAGGGCTTCACGGATGTCACCGTGCTTGAGGCTTCCAGCCACATCGGGGGCCGTGTGCAGAGCGTGAGACTTGGTAAGCACCCCTCAGGCCTGGCTACTTCTCTGGTATACTTTTTGTCCCCCTGACCCCAGGGTCTTGCCTGAAGTCTTATTGATTTAATCTTTCCTTGGGATAAGTGTTTGATCATACAGATCAAATGTGGGCATTTTTCAGATTGCACTGACATCCCGTTTCTGGAGAATGCTGGCTTGGTATAAGAGTTGGGGTTGTGGGTGTTGAAGAGATGGAAGAGATGCTCTTTTGAAGGACCTGGGTTCAATTCTCAGCAACCACATGGTAGCTTACAACTGTCTGTAATTCCAGTTCTAGGGAATCTGATACCCTCACACAGACATACTTGCAGGCAGAATACCAATGTGCATAAAATAAAAAAATGTATATATGTTAAAAAAAAAAAGAAGGGTTGACAGTGTTTGTTGGGGAAGATATACCCAGAGTCAGACTATCTATCTGACTATCTATAGACTCTCAGAACTGTGGGGGCCATTTCTAATGTCACAGGAGGGAGTATTGTATAAGTTTTGAATTATTTTTTTTAGTATGAATTAGTATGTCATGACTGAGGTCCAGGCAAGAGGAACTAAGGTTATTAAGGTGGAAGGGGGAATTTAGGCTTCTTTGTGGGTGACATGTTGGGTCTTGGGATTGTCTGTAAAGAAGATCTGCCGAGGTTGTAAATGAAGACCCTGGAAAAATCAGCCAGATAAGAGACGTGCCCCTGGGGTGGGAAGATTTTGTCCGGGTTGTAGAGCATAGGAATGCTTCCTGAGATGGAGCAGAGACTGGGGCCTCCACAGACACAGCCTGTTAGGGTGTTTTGGCCAGTAGTGGGTTGAGTGGGTTAGAAACTAGAAGATGATCTGGTGAGACCACACACATGAACCTGGAGTATGTGAGTGATGTGGACCCTCTAGATTATGTGTGTGTATATGTGTGTGTTTTCAGAGGCTAGAGATCGACATCGGGCATCACCCTCAATTGCTTTCTACCTTATCCTTTTGAGGCAGGGTCTCTGTTTCTCACTGAACCTGCGACTACATTTTCCTGCCAGGCTGGCTGGCCAGTAAGCTCTCTAAAGTTCCTCCCGCTTCTGCCAGTCGCAGGTGTGCACCACCGTGCCTGGGTTTTTCGTAGGAAGTTTTGCGGATCTAACTGATGTCCTCATGTTTTTGTGGCAAGCGCTTTGCCAACTAAGCCGTCTCCCAGCTTTGTCTTCTGTTTTGAGACAGGGTGTCCATCGTCAGGCCAGGCGAGCCTTGAAACTCCAATTCTCCGCCTCCCAAGTACTGAAATAGCAGGTGTGATCCACCACAGTCACCCCTCTAGGAGATTTTGCATTTGCCGCACAGAGCATACTTGCTTTGATAGATGGTTAGGATGAGACTCAGTGGACGCCAAAGGCACACTCGGGCCTTCTCTTCTCGTAGAGCTGTTGAGCACATTAAGAGTCTTTCCTTAGAACCATTCCTGTAAGGCACATAAGAGGCCTTATATCTACTTTTCAGGCACAGTCTTGGCTGTTTCTTGGCCATGAGAATGAAAGTGCCATCCAAAGTTCTCAATAAAGCTGGGGCAGCCAGGGGGCCCCAGCCCGCTGTTGATTGGCTGGGTGGGAGCCTCAGGGAAGAGCATTCCCGTTTATGATTCTCTGGGCTTGATAAGCTATTCAGAGTTTGACATAGAAACAGAAGATGGGGACACAAGTGGTCCAGTCCCCTGAGGTGACTGACAACTGAGACCATTCAGGGAAGGTACAGGGGGGCAGAGGACTAGCTGGAAAGCTTGACGGGCAGAGAAGGAGGAAACAGGGTGTGCAGGATGAGAAATGGGAAGACTGGTGAGCGCATGCTGGGCGGGTGTCTGTGTCGCATGCAGACAGGCAGGCCTCAGAGCCCAGTGTAGATGGACGTGCTACAACATGGCATGGTGGCCATGTACCTGTCCGTAGTGAGAGCCAAGGTTCAGAGCCAGAGGCTCTGAGGTGAGGAGGCATGAGGTGGTGCCTGGAACACTCTGCAAGAACAGAGGTGGCGGAGATGGAGGGTGAGTGGGGGGAACATCCTTGGTGAACCTTGACCTGACCTTGCTCCTCACCTCTTGTCACACTTGAGGAACATCTAGAGACAGGAAAGACATCCCCTTGCTTTTGACCTGCCTAGTTTCTGTGTGGCTTGGAGCCTCTCTGCTGTGCCAGGGAGAGGGTTCAGGTCCTTCTCAAGTTGCTGTTTGCCCCTTTACCTCTCAGCTGTTGGCTGTTAGCAGACTGTGGGAGAGTGAGACTCCTGTGTTCAGTCATCCACTGCTGAGCCCACCAGCCTCCAACAGCTAGCTCTGAACCCATGGTCAGACAAGAGAGTCCTGGTTAGTCTGTGGGCCACAAAACAAAATGAATAGCCACGAATGTGAGGAAGGGGTTTCTGGAGTGGAGAGAGTGATTGGTTCTGTATTAGGTACATGTGTGGAATTGCCTAAAAACAAACTAAAATTAATAATAACAATAACAACAGTAATATCACTGGTCTGCCTCTGCTCCTGTCAGGAGCTCAAAGCATGGGGGACATCCAAGCCTGAGGCTCTAGAGGTTCCCTCAGTGGTCAACAGGCTGCTCCTGTAGGCAAGGCGCTGGACTTTCAGGTTTCGAGGCCTTTTCTTACACAAGGGGGCCTATGCATGCCTGCCCCTTTCTGAGATGCCAGGCAATTCTCTTCTTGTTGGCTGCAGCATGAGGTTGTGTCTTCTCTGTTTTAGGCAATTCATATTTCGGGCCTATATTTAGTAACTGGTGGTTTAATTAGAAATATCCCAAGACAGGGAAGGCATGCAAATAAGGAGTGCTTGTCCAGTTCTTGAGCGTGAGGGGCGGTATTGCTGTCTCTAGACAGTGCTAGACAGATGTTGCTGTCAAAAAAAAGCCACCTCCGATATAAAAGCTTATGACACCTGTTTATTTACTTAGAATCCATGGTTTGGACGTGTGGGCAGGACTCGGGTAGGTGACCCTCTTGCTGGCTTTGCCTCCATCCCTGCATGTCAGAGTCATTTGGAAATGTCACCGCTGTTCGTTAGGACCTCTAAGATGGCTTTACCCTCTTGTCTGGTAGGGAGTATGGGCTTTGGTCTGGGTTCATGTTCCTAGCAAGGTGAGCCTGGTTTTTTTTTTTTTTTTTTTTTTTCATCATTGTGACTTTTAGCGGGTGAGGGTAGAAGCCATGGGGCCCTGTGTTAGCTAGTTTTATGTCAACTTGACACATAAGCTGGAGTCATTTTGGAAGCAGGAACCTTAATTTTGAAACTACCTTCTACCAAATTGGCCTGTGGGCAAGCTTGTGGTGCATCTTACTGATTGATGACTGGTATGGAAGGGCTTAGTTCTCTGCAGGTGGTCCCATCCCTGGGCTGGTGGTCCTAGGTTCTATAAGAGAGCAGGCTGAGCACACAAGCCAGTAAGCAGCATCTCTCTGCTGCCTCTGCATCAGCTCCTGCTTCCAAGTTTCTGCCCTGTTTGATAGTCTATACCTGATTTTCCTCGGTGATAGACTGTGAAGTGGAATTGTAGGCTGAAACAATACCCCCCACAACAAGTTGCTTAAGGTCATGGTGTTTAATCACCACAGTAGAAGGATGAAGTAAGCCAGCCCAGCCCCCAAGGCCTTGATCCTGAAGCCACAAATATATATATATATAT
>OU015742.1:17473206-17499614 GCA_907169655.1 Acomys percivali | reverse complement strand
TTTTCACCTCTCTAGAAACCAGGCAGGGAAAGCTGCTTCACAGCTCAGCCCTGTGGTATCTGAAGAAGAAACTGAGGTTCAAGACAGAGGCAGCTTACCTCAGACCTGTTGCCTTGGCTGGGGTGAGGAGGTAGGGCGGATTCTGAAGTCCCTTACATCTTACTCAGGAGTGCTCCCTCAACTCTCCTAGACAGAGTCTCGGGGTCTGCCCCACTGTGTGGAAGATCTCAGGGCCCAATGTTCCCCGGAGATCGGGATTATAGTCTTCCACCCTGGGAAAGTGTTCTGAGTGGGAGTCATCCTCCTTTCTGTTCTGGAAGCGTTGGACCCTAGAGCCATGGGGGACTAAGGAGAAGGAATAATGTCAGGGGATATCCCCAGGATTCCTCCTCAGTGGGCGGGAGTAAGGGTCTCATGTGTAGTGATGCCTTAGAAGAAGGTGAAACTAGAAAAGGAAAAACTGATGGCATGAGGTGACACTGGGGCACATCCCAGAGCCACTCTGGCCAGTGCTTTCCCCACTGGTCATCTCCTCCACTGTCAGGTGATGTTCCTCTGTAGGCTTTGGTTGTTCCTCAGAGAGAGCTCCCAACCCCCTTGCTGTGCTGTTGAGTATTTGTGGTTGGGGTCCTCTTAGAGAAGGAGGGGAGGCCGTACTGTCCCTCTCTGAGGTAACCTCTGCCTCTCTAAGGGCCTGTTGTTGTCATCACCAGGACACGCCACCTTTGAGCTGGGAGCCACCTGGATACATGGGTCCCATGGGAATCCTGTCTATCAACTAGCAGAAGCCAATGGCCTTTTGGAAGAGACAACAGATGGGGAGCGCAGCGTGGGCCGCATCAGCCACTATTCCAAGAATGGCGTGGCCTGCTACCTTACCAACCGCGGCCGCCGGATCCCCAAGGATGTGGTTGAGGAATTCAGCGATTTATACAACGAGGTAAGGGGAATGTCGGGACAATGTGGGGATGCAGTGGAGGTGCTGAGCTGGGCGAGACACTGATAGAGTTTCTCAAAGAGGTCTTGGATGTCGTTTGTTAGACTTTACTAGGTGTTTGGGTTGTAACAATTGTTGTCACTATAATTTTTTTTTTAAATGAATACTCAACTTTTTTTTGAGACTGGGTTTCTTTGTGTAGCCTTGGCTATCATGGACTCACTTTGTAGACCAGGCTGGCCTCAAACTCACAGCGATCCTCCTGCTTCTGCCTCCCAAGAGCTGGTATTAAAGGTGTGTGCCACTGTGCCCAGCTAATACTCAACCTTTTGAAAATGTATTTTCTAGCTGTTCCTGGTATATAGCAATAGAGCTGACTTTTGTGCATTGATCTCAATCCCCTGATGATTATTTTAATTCAAATAACATCTACTAGAATTCTAATAATATCTTTGGAATCACATGTAACCAGCATTGTTCAGGAGAACCTTCTTTACTGATGGGGATATTTCAGGTCTGCACCATCCAGTATAGTTTCTACCTACTTGTGGGTTTTGAGTAGTTGAAATGTAGCCAGCGAAACTGTGCAGGAACTAATATTAAATTCCAAATTGCTACAGGCATCTAGTGGTTACTGTATTAGTGTCCAGCCTCAGAGTATTTATTACTCTTACTACATTGGTTAGCATCACAATCCATTTAGATAGAAGTAGAAATACTGTACATCATCAAAACATCCAGGCAGAAAAACTTACCAGTGTCTTTAGTGTCTTGCAGTAGTTCTGTGGATTGCACTAGAGAAGTCAGGTAAAGAACAGGTCTTGTTTTCTTGTGGTCATGGCCTCACACCAGGTCAGTAAATAGACCACATAGTCCTTAGTGTACACTTGTCAGTCTCTCACTGTGTGAGGTTTTTTGGTGCATGGAAGATGTACACATTCTGTTCTGTGTGTATGTACTGACAAGTTACGTGAATGCAGTAGATTTTCACTCACATACAAAGGGTAGACTTACTAATGATCAGACAATAACCTGCCTTCTTCCAAGTAGACTTTACTGGCCTGCACGCTGACTCTTAGCTATTGTAAGTCTTTAAGCATGAGTACTTATGGTTTTTTGGTTTTTGTTTTTTTTGGGTTTTGGTTTTTCAAGGCAGGGTTTCTCTGTGTAGAGTTGGCTGTCCTAGACTCACTTTGTAGACCAGGCTGGCCTCAAAGTCGCAGCAATCTATATGCCTCTGCCTCCCGAGTGCTGGGATTAAAGGCCTGCGCCACCACGCCTGGCAGTATGTTTTTATTTAGGTCTCATATAGCTCAGCCTGGCCTTACATTTGCTTACATTTCAAGGATGGCCTTGAAGTCCTGATTTTTTTTTCCACCTTCCCAGTACTTGGATTATATATGTGTGCCACCATGCCTGGCTGTGTGGATATTTCCTGAGAATGAGCCTCAGTGGCCATGCTTTGTTCTGTTTCCTGTTGGTCAGTTTCACTTTTTTTTGCAAGCTAAGAGCTGGGGCTGTGGAAAAGAAAATGGACAAGGTGGTTGTCAAGCTGCAGTGTTGCTCAGGGTCTGAAGGCAGAAATATAGGTCAGGATTTCCTTCTGTGGCCTTTAGTCAACTCTGGTGACCAGTCTAAGAAGCCAGGTAAAACCATGGCTGAGGGCAGCTGTCTAGTGAATGTTTCCAACAAAGAAGGCTCTGAAGGGCCATCTACGGATGCATTTTATCATGAGTGTGTGTGCGTGTATGTGTGTGTGCATGCGTGCATGTGTGTGTGCCTGAGTGCACATGTGTGTGTATGTGTGTGTATGTGAGCACTCATGCACGTGTGTGTGTGTGTGTGTGTGTGTGTGTGTGTGTGTGTGTGTGTGTGTTTAGGTCAGATGTCAACATTGTTGGTTATCTTCCTCTGTTGTCCTCTACCTTAACATTTGAGACAGAGTCTCTCAGTGAGTTTGAAGCTCACTGTTTCAGTTGGAACAACTGGTGAGTGAAGCCTTTGGATCTGCCTGACTTCAGCCTCTCAGGGCTGGGTTTGCAGGTTTGTGTTGGGGATATGAACTCAGGGCCTCATGCCTGAGCTGTAAGTGCACTGAGCCAGCTCCCCTGCCCTGTTTTGTTTGTTTTACCTCAGTGCAGTGGATTGAGCACAGGGTCTTGGCTGTGTTGGGCAAGTACTGCCCCATTGAGCTGTATCGCCAGCCTTAGATATAGAATGTTGAGCACTGAAGGTATAGGGCCTTTCGGACCCCCAACTTTCTCACCTGTAAAAGGAACATGATTGTACCTACTTCCCACTGTTACAAGGATTGCAGTCCCAGTGAAAAGTACTTAAGAAGAATGGGCATAGTGGTCCCAGGGCTGTGTGGGGTACCCACACCGTAGACTTACATCCTAGTTGACAATGGCTACATTTGTTACTCCTCAGCAGGATTCTATGGTCTTCAGTGACCATGGGCTGAAATATGGGTCACCAAGTTGCTTATCTTTTAGGGGAAGGCCAGGGAGGAGAAGGAGAGTCCCCAGGTTGAGTTCCTGGCAGTGATCCTGCAGGAGGAGTTTTCTGAGGCTCCAGCTACCGCTGACCACCCAGCCCTCCTGTGATTGCAGGCAGGACAGGCGAACAGGCGAACAGTTTCACTCATGTTCTTCGCTGTAACTTACGCTGCAGTGGCATCTTTACTGTGTGTGCCTGTCTCTTGTAGAGACATCTTTCCTGTGAATGCATGCTGGCCAAATTCAGACTATCTTTAAGGAGAGAGATGACCACTACTGTGCCTGGCCACAGGCGAATGGCTAAGAAGTCCTCTGCTACAGTCCCGGAAGTGGCAGCAGTGGGTGGGGATCATGCTGCCCTGTAAGCCTTTCTGCCTTGGTGCCTACCTACCTTCCCAAGGCCATTCATTTCTTACACTGGTCTCTACCAAATTAACCCATTTCAAGTTTTTTGAATGCCTCCTCCTCCATCTTTGTGCAGTTCCTTTCTTCTCCCTCTCTTTGCTACTGTTGCTATTTCCCAATTTCGAGTCAGGCTTGTTGGGGTTGACCTCAGCATTCGTGGGATCTTTCTTGTTACAATGTATCATGTAGAAATCCTCTTAGATTGTCTCATCAACCTGAGTGTGGGCAAGGCTCCAGACCTTCTCTTGTTCAGTACATCTTCCGTGTGGAGCCCACAAATGTATGCTGAGTGAGAAAGTTGGGGCCTGTCTTGGAGTAGACTTGTTCGGTGTTCATGGGGGATGGGAGGGTTATGGGTCAGGCTTGCAGAGGAGGCAGAAGGATCCTGTTTAAGGGTCAGATGGTTACTGTTGGTAAGGAGTGGGTTGATGTTTTGGCTGAAGAGTACCTGCCAAGTAGTTTCTGTCTCTTGGCCTACTCGGCCTCTCAGAGATGATGCTCTCTCTTCCGTGTTGTTCCCTTCTCTCTTCTTCCATGCACTTTGGACCGAATGAAGGGGCTTTTTTTTCCTGAGTAGTACAAGGAATATGTCAACAGGGGATGAGCTTTCTGCATCTGGTTCTTGGAAAAGGTGACTGTGTGCAGATCAAGTTCCCCAGGGGAGTAGGGGCCCTTGCAGACATGTGCAGAGCCCACAAAGAGGATTCTATGGGTCTCATATGTTAGCAGTTTGTACTAGGAAGGGCTCGCTAAGAAAGCTTTAGGTCGAAGGCACCTCTTTTACAGGCTTGGAGTTAAGGAGCTGCTGACTAGGGCAGGTTCCTGCAGAAGCCACAGTTGCACCAGGGACATGTGGGTACAGGTGGCTTTCCAGTTGCACCCTCTGCTTGCTGTGGAGGGTGGTAAGAGTGCTCAGTGTCCTGGGGTCTCTCTGGCAGGTCTATAACTTGACCCAGGAGTTCTTCCGGCATGGTAAACCAGTCAATGCTGAGAGTCAGAACAGCGTCGGGGTGTTCACCCGGGAGAAGGTGCGCAATCGCATCAGGGATGACCCTGATGACACAGAGGCCACCAAGCGCCTGAAGCTCGCCATGATCCAGCAGTACCTGAAGGTATCTTTGCTGTGGAGTATAGATGCCAGAGTGAAAAAGACCAATTCTGGGGGAGTCTGGGTCCGAAATGCCATGCTGCTCGGAGCTAGCCCTGCCTCACCTGGCTTCTCTCTGGGTCTTCCCACAGGTGGAGAGCTGTGAGAGCAGTTCTCACAGCATAGATGAGGTGTCCCTGAGCGCCTTTGGAGAGTGGACGGAGATCCCTGGCGCCCATCACATCATCCCCTCTGGCTTCATGCGAGTTGTGGAGCTACTAGCTGAGGGCATTCCCCCGCATGTCATCCAGCTGGGGAAACCCGTCCGTTGCATCCACTGGGACCAGGCCTCAGCTCGCCCCAGAGGCCCTGAGATCGAGCCCTGTGGTGAGGGTGACCACAATCACGACGCTGGGGAGGGTGGCCAGAGTGGAGAGAGTCCCCAGCAGGGGAGGTGGGACAAGGATGAGCAGTGGCCGGTAGTCGTGGAGTGCGAGGATTGTGAGGTGATCCCAGCAGACCATGTGATTGTGACCGTTTCGCTGGGCGTCCTCAAGAGGCAGTACAGCAGTTTCTTTAGGCCATGCCTGCCCACGGAGAAGGTGGCTGCCATTCACCGCCTGGGTATCGGTACCACCGACAAGATCTTCCTTGAATTTGAGGAGCCCTTCTGGGGCCCTGAGTGCAACAGCCTACAGTTTGTGTGGGAGGATGAAGCTGAGAGCTGCACCCTCACCTACCCACCTGAGCTCTGGTACCGCAAGATCTGTGGCTTCGACGTTCTTTACCCGCCAGAGCGCTATGGCCACGTGCTGAGTGGCTGGATCTGTGGGGAGGAGGCTCTTGTCATGGAGAAGTGCGATGATGAGGCCGTGGCTGAGATCTGCACAGAGATGCTTCGGCAGTTCACAGGTGGGCCCTGTGTCCGCACTGCTCACTGGGGCCTGGCTGCTTTCTCAATGCCTAGGTCTGTAGGAGCTCTACCTTTTCCAGACTGTGGCACTGAGGTGGCTGTGCCTACTGGGAGAGCCACTGCAGGGAACCATGTTTAGCCTCTGTCTCCTCAGTCACTGACAGTCCCATTTTTTGGAGTTTGAATGACTCAGAACGATGGCTCTTTCCGCTAAGGGCTTCATGGTGAAAAGGACTCAAGTGTCACCTACCAGCACCATGGCTGGCCGTTTCCTGTTGCATAGCATCTTACTCAGAGGGAGAATTGTTCTACTCTGATAGAGTGAATTAATTAATTGATTAACTTTAAAGATAGGGTTTCATTGTATAGCCTAGGTTGGCCTGGAACTCACTGGGTTGCACCTATGTGCTTTGAACTCAAGATCCTCCTGCCTTAGCCTTCTGAGTGGTGGGACTACAAGCATATGCTACCATGCCCAGCATCTTTGACTCTTTTAGTTGGGTGTTTTCTGATGACTGTCGCAGGAGAACTTCCCAGGAGCCCGTGATATTAGAAAAGGAAACATGATTCTCTGAAATTGTTTTAAATGCTGCCACGAATCAACCCCAGGAGTGCTGACCATGAGATCTCCCACTGAGGCACCTTCCCACCTCCAGTAATACTTTAAAGTGGGGAGACCGAGGTCTTGAGAGATGTACTGTTTGTTTTCTGGGGGGCCACTAGGACACGATGAGTGTCAGGACATCTTGAGCCTAGCTACCCTCTTTTCTCCCCGTCTTTCATGCCTGCCTCCTGGCCGCTTGATTGTGCTGGAGCTTAGGAGGTAGGAGGATTGTCTGTCTTGGGGGTGCCTTCCGTATATAGCCATTTCTTATGCTCCCTTGTCTTGGTTCTTCTGACTTCCCAACAGGGAACCCCAATATACCAAAACCTAGGCGAATCCTGCGCTCAGCCTGGGGCAGCAACCCATACTTCCGGGGTTCCTATTCATACACACAGGTGGGCTCGAGTGGGGCAGACGTGGAGAAGCTGGCCAAGCCCCTGCCCTATACAGAGAGCTCCAAAACAGCGGTGAGTGGACCGTGAATGGTGAGGAGAAGCCTTGGAGGGGGCGTTTTGCATGTGTCTGGTCCGGGGGAGGGTCAGGGTAGTGTTCACTAACAGTGCCATAATGAGGAGCAATGGGGGTGGTTCTCATAGGGAAAGAGAAAATAAGGCAACGCTTAACAGCTGGAAGAAAAGTAGTAGAATCCTATAGAAAATATTTTCTTGATCCTCTGGAGCATGAATCATTGCTTGCTGGGCTGGACAGTACACCTCCAGCCACAGTTAGACTGAATTAATTAAAAATAATTTAAATTAATAAGTTAAAGTTTTGGTCCCTTGGTTGCATCACTTACATTTCAAGTTCAAAAGCCACATGTGCCCAGTGGTTCCCACATTGGGTTATGCAGTGCAGATGGGCTGTCGGACAGCAATACAGTTATTTCCTCAATATTCTCTAACACATTAGAGAATAAATTTGAGGGACTGGGGTTGTATCCGGTAAAGTACTTGCCTGGCATGTCTAAAGCCCTGGGTATGATTCCCCAGCACCCCCAGAAACCCCACTTAGTGTTGCACAACTGTAATTCTAGCACTGGAGAGGTACAGGAGGAGGATCAGAAGTTCAAAGTCTTCCTTAGCTGCATAGTTCGAGGTGAGCCCAAGATACATAGGATAATAAATCCGAGGCCAGCAAGGTGGCTTGGCATGCAGGGGAGCTCACTGTCTTGAGCTTGATGACTGACCTAAGTACAATCCCTAGCCCCATAGAAAAGACAGAAGGAGAGGACGGACTGCTGCAAGTTGTTCTGGTTTCCATGTAACATGATGGCGCACATGTGACCCTCCCCCCTGCCCCCTCCCCCGCCGCCCACAGATAGACAGAAATATGCTACCATAGTAAATTTTGTTTACTAAGTGTGAATGTAACAATTATATTTAGAGTAATTCTTTGGAGTTATTGATGGAGATTTCTGTCAGTGAAAGTGTTTGTGTAGTTACACTTAGAGAGAGCTTCTTCCTACAAAGCAAGATGGAACTAATAACAGAAATCTGAAGGATAGTGAGAGGGCCAAATATCATTAGCTCCTGGCTTTCATGTTCAGCAGTCACCTTGTGGTCCAAGAGGCCTGCAAGAACAGTGACCCTGATGCCCCTGACAGCACAGAAAAAGTATATGGACTAGAAAAGGGGATTCCTTGGAGCTGAGACAGCAGTACACTTGAAAGCTTAATCGGCCAGAATGTAGTCACATGATTACACATTGCTGACAGGGAGGCTGAGCCATGCCATTTTTATCATTTTGAATGGCTTTGGAACCAGTTAAGAACTAGGACTTGAGCTGGGAGTGGTGGTGCACACTTTGAACCCCGCCGCACTCGGGAGGCAGAGGCAGGTGGAGCTCTGTGAGTTCCAGGCCAGCCAGGCTACATAGTTTTAATGTCTCAACACAGACAGACAGACAGACAGACAGGCAGTCAGACAGACAGACAGACAGACACACACACACACAAGAACCAGGGCTTGCTTAAGGAGGGAGGAGAACAGTGAGTGTCAGAGTGGACCGCTTGTGCTGGGCCACAGCACATCCTTCTGTTTACCCATCTCTCCTAGCTCCTTTCTTGGTGGGTGCAGCTCTCTCGGGAGCTGGCTAGGCATGCATATATTTAGTCTAGGCTTGGTTGACTCAGCCCTGGAGAAAGTCCACACATGAGTTTGGTATGCGAGAAACCGAACCAGCCTCCTTCTCACCAAGACACCTGCTTTCTTGAGATTGAGCGTTGGCTAGACCAGATATCTCACTGTCTTCAGGTGTGGTGACTTCTCCCTCTGGCCTGTTTACTCACTCAACATCCTTTGAGAAGCAGTGCAAAGGTCCTGTGCTCCAGGAAGCTTTGTGGGTTTTCCCAGACACTGAACCTCTTTTCTGGGCTTTGAGCAGCTCACCCAAACACCCACCATCACATACAACACTGTTTAGTAACTGGGTTTCGTGTCTGGCTTCCCCACCAGCATGGAAGCGCCACAAAGCAGCAGCCTGCTCAACTTTTATCATCCAAGTGCCCAGAACAGTCCCTGGACCCCAGTAGGGGCTCCATAAAGGTTTGTTAAATTACCACCTAACTTTATTGTTTATGGTCGTCCATATTCTAAGTGCTTACTTACATGTGTAGTTTCATTTACTCTTCACAGATGGCCTCAGAAGCAGGTGGTATAAATCTATTTGCCTGACAGGAAAATAAAGGCTTAGATGGGCTAGGGTATGGAGCCTTTGGGACCATAGAGCCAGCACTTGTAACAACAACCGTGGGACAGAAGGAACTGAGGCGTGGGTGTATGGAGACGGAATAGGAAGGTGGGTGGGTGGGTGGGTGGGGGACGCTTCATCTCTTAGAAGCAACAACACCTGCGTCCTGCTCACTCGCGTCTGCCTTGTAGGAATAGGGGTTCCGGGGCAGACAGGGAGCCTGCTGCCACTGCTGCTTCTCCACCCTCACTTCCCCTTCCTCCTACTTAGCCCATGCAGGTGCTGTTCTCCGGTGAGGCCACACACCGCAAGTACTACTCCACCACCCACGGTGCTCTGCTCTCTGGCCAGCGTGAGGCCGCCCGTCTCATCGAGATGTACCGAGACCTCTTCCAGCAGGGGCCCTGAGGGTGTCCTCACTGCCAAATGTGTTCCTTAAAGAACCACTAACTCGTGATTGCTGGTCCTGTCCTTTGCCCGTGTACTCTTACTTCCTAATTGTCTGTAGAATGGAATCTAACCTTCTGTAGTGGACACTGGGCTGACCTTTCTTTTTCTCCAGGCTGGGTAATGACCAGGTGGGAGTCTGCTTCCTGCTTCCCTCCTTCCTCCATGTTATTGCAAGTGCCTTCAATACTTTGCATTTTGGGATAATAAAAGAATCCCATGCTCCTTAGCTTCTGTCCTCAGTTTATAGCCTCTGTGTGTGTTTGTTTAATCACATCTCTGACTAGGGGTCGGTACAAGGAGCTATGGCTGTACTCCTAAAAGGGAAGGTGTTTAGGGTTATTGAAGATGTCCCTTTAACCTTTCTGGTTATGTCCAATCGGTGAGATCCCCCTGGGATATGAACTTCTTCCTGCCCAGTGCCCACTTCCTTAGCATGGGCCTGGTTCTTCCCACTTGCCTTTCTTGAAGCTTGGTTGGATGGCAGGTAGCCTGTGTGGAATGAAGGTGAATTCTATGGAATTGTGGCTCCATACCAGGGTCTGATGAATTCATTGCTGGCCACAGGGCAGTGAGTCTGACTTAAGCTTTAAACTAACAACATGTGTTGAATGCCATCCATAGGGGAACTTTAAGCATACTGTGGGCCCTCCTTCAGTCACCCCCAGCTGCATTCTTTCTAGTGCAGGTTCCTTTGTGGGAAGCTGCCTTTACTTCCTCGTGAGCTTGTGTCGAGAGGTTCTGGCTCACTTGCATGGTCCCTGTGTTTCTCTACCAACCGCAGCAGAACAGACAAAAGCAGGAGGGAAGTAATTACCAGCTGTCGGAGTTGTAAAAAACTCTAGGGATAAGGAGCCTCAAAATGTTTGTTTGGTGACTGCACCTTGGGGGATTTAGGTGAGGGGAAGAGAGAGGGGAGGGAGGGAGAGAGGAAGGGAGGGACGCCTGACAGCATTTCACTCCTGGCTCCTACCCAAGAGAAATAAAAGTACAGATGCCCAATGAAGTTATGAATTCATCATTGCTAGAAACATGCAACAGCCTAGGTGTACCCCAACAGGAGAAAGGATATACTAATGCATGTATGTGAATACAGTAGAGTATTACACAGTGGTAGAGTAAAACAAATGGCTGTTTGCAACACAGACTAGCCTCAACAATACTGAATGAAAGTATAGGCCCGAGGCTCTGCATAGGATGCTTCGCTTTTATGGAAAGTTCAGGGACCCGCAGAACTGATCCACACTATGGGCAATGAGATGTGGGGAGAATTTCTGGGAGCTGATGAATTTACCTGTGGGTAAAAGTGCATCAAGCTGTGCACTGAATTTCTATACTTTTCTTTACTTGTGCCTCAATTAAAAAAAAAAAAGCTGTATTGGAAGGTGTCTTCCTTGCCCTCCCAACCCCAAATATGATCCTATTGGCCCAGCTCTGAGAGGACTGACAGTGTCTTGAGAGCAGATTAAATGAGGAAGGACTTCCTCTCTGTGTTAGTTAGTTTTCCATCGCTGTGCTAAAACACCACGACCAAAGCAACCTACAGAAGGAAATGTTGGATGCGCTGACGGTTCTAGGGGGATAAGAGTGGCTGCGGGTGGGGTGGAGGCAGCAGGCATGGCAGCTGGAGAAGAAGCTGAGGACACAAATATCTTAGACTGGAAGCTGGAAGCGAAGAGAGTCAACGGGGAGTGATGAACAGCTTTGAAATGTCAAAACCCAGGCTTGGGGTGGCCAGAGACATGGCCCAGTGGTTAAGAGCACTGGTTTCTCTTCCAGAGGACCTCAGTTCAATTTCCAGCACCTACGTGTGGCTCACAACCATCCGTAACAACTCCAGTTCCGGGGGGGGGGGGGGGGGAGGCGGTGTCATCCTAACACCCTCCTCTGGCCTCTGCAGGCACTGCACACACATGGTACATAACCATACATACAGGCAAAGCACCCATACAAATAAATGAAATCTCAAAGTTTGAGCCCAGTGATGAACTTCCCCCAGCAAGGCAAACCGCCCTAAGCTTCCCCAAATAGCCCACCACCTGGGAGCTAAATGCTTGAGAATATAAGTGACATTTCTTATTCAAACTGTCACACAGCCCACTGGTTGCTTGGTGATGAGGACTGGCCTTGAGTTCAGATAATAGGTGGTGGTTGTTGCATTTGGTCTGTTGCCCCGTGACCTTTGTATCTGCAGCTGTGTGAGGGAAGTGAGGATTTCATAGCAGAGGAAACCAAAGTTCTCAAAGAGACTTACATGGCACTGCCCTGGGCCACACAGCTTAGGGGACATGCTGTCTCATGAGGGGAGGGAACAACAGAAGGAGGAAGCCAAGGGACCCTTGAGAGATGCGGACAGAGACAGGTGCAGCAAGAGTGGCTCTGGAGAGTCCGCCGAGGTAGCCTTCCAGGATGTCCATCAAATAGCTGTGTCCTGTGAATTGTGTGCATGACTCAGTCCCCAGAGCAGAGTCACGGCAGATGGACAGGGAGGAGAAAAGCCCTTCAGAAGGAGACAGTACCGCTAACGGGCGTGGGATGCCTCCCACACTCCTGCCAAGTTTCTGAAAGCAGATGTGGCATTTGGGCTCTGACTAGTGTGCGGCATTTCTGCCAACACCCACACCGGTGTTGCCATGTCATTTCCATTGCCTGGAAGGTCACTGGCAGAGAAGTTATTTCCTGAAGTTTGTGTTTTATCCTGGAGTCTGTACACTTTGTTGCATGGTATCTTAACCTGGGGTGGTTGCTCTGTGAGAGTCTCAGAAACGTTCCACATGGGCCTGGGGGTACTTGGCAGTCACTGCCTCTGCCATATGAATGGCTACTATTTTTTCACTTCATGGCAGCTGCCTATAGGGCATAGGGTAGGAGTGAAGTTATCTGCCATTGAAGTCAGCTGTGTTAGTCAGCTTTCTATTGTTGAGACAAACTGCTTGGCAGTTGCATTTGGCTAGTGGGTTATGGTAAGAGCATGTATGGTAGAGGAGATTTGCCCAACTCATGGTGGCTGGGAAACTAGGGAAAGGGCCAGGGTCCTAATACGCGTTTCTAGGGCACGTCTGCAACGATCTGGATTCCTCCCATAAGGCCCTGGTCAAATCTTCACGAGCTGGCCTTTGGAGGACAGTCTTGATCCAAACTGTTGCAGTAACTGCCGTTTGCTTGGGCTTGCTGGTGTGGGAAGACAGGGATCTCCTGGGTGTGACATAAAGCAGGCTGCTGGCCAGCTCTTAAGCATCACCTGTCTAATGGTCTTTTCAACTTAATGGCAGAGGGGCAGGAGGCTGGATTTTCTCTGGGTCTGCCTGTTTATTGAGCTCATCTCCCATTTGTATAGCGCAATAGGCGGGAAGTGTCCTGTTAAGGTAACCGTGACAACGAACCTCATGCTGTACATTTAATACTGGACAAGTGGATTGGCCACTGCCCTGTAGCTCCACCTGAAGTGGAGGTAGTGGATAAAGAGCCATATCATGTCCCTTTATCCTTGTGCTGTTGCTGATTTTAAGGAACACCTCAAACCTGCTCTCAAGGAATGCGAAGTGCTGGGCATTTTATTTTACGGATTTAGTACACATGTGATTTGGGCCGGTTGGCTTTGAGGTTCACTTTTTCTTACCATCTACTTTTTTAAATTTTTGTCTTGCATTTACCATTACCCCTACCCTAATATGTGGGGCCACATGGGATCACACAGCCACCTGTACACCCCAGCCCAAGGCCATGTCACCACATTGTCATCTCATTTGTGAGTGACTTCAGCATCCGGTCTGTCTGCGTGGGCTGGTCGCTGTCTTTTCCTTATGAGTTTGGGTTGTTTCTCTCTCGCGCGCGTGTATCCTGACGTTGTGTAAATGGCTCTGGGATCGGCTCTTGCCTTTGCCTATGGATTCACTTGGTCTCTCAACCTTTCCCTGCCCTCCTAAAACCAGTCAGCATAATTCAGTCATGAACCACGCCATACCAGCCGGTTCTTCTGGAGAGGGGCAGTGCCCACTGACAAGAGTAAAGCAGAGGAAGCAAACCACACAGAATATAGGGCGCTGACTATGCCATCTTTCCACAGGCAAAGCAGGGCCAAAGCAGAGCTCGCCCTCCCTCCCGCC
The DNA here is from genome assembly GCA_907169655.1 of Acomys percivali. NCBI lineage: Eukaryota > Metazoa > Chordata > Mammalia > Rodentia > Muridae > Acomys > Acomys percivali. Next base: position 17,485,929 of record OU015742.1, on the reverse strand, counting down.
CCTTCACAGTCTAATCCAGGGGCCATTTCCTTCCATTTGAGTAAGTGGCGTTGCCACCCATCCTTTGGCTTCAGGGGGACACCCAAGTCCCCATCATCTGAGATGCCATAGGTGACTCTCATCAGCTCCCCTTACACGTTTTGAATCTAACCCTTTCAGACACCCCACTGTTCCTGCATTTCGACCTTGAGTGGCTGCAGCAGCCTGCTAGGTGATGTTCCTCTGTAACCTCCTCTTTTAGCCTGTTTGCCACACAGCCAGCATGGCCAGTCCAGCCTCCCTGGTGTCTGGGCGGCAGCCCTCACACTGGAGAACCAGTGTGCTGCTCTCATCCCGTGAGAAGTTCTAAGATGCACCTGTTACCTCCCTCTCCTTCCCTCAGACCTGGCTGCTCTTTTTTGTCAGGATTGCTCCACTTTGCTGCATGTAGAGTTGCATTGCAGTCTGGCATTACTGGAAAGCCCTGAGCTTGGTGCAAAATGAAGGACTCCCTTTGTCAGCGAGGCTGCTTCTTCTCGGCTTGGGGATCCCGGACTGTCACACGCTCTGCCTGAAGAATGTTACGTAGCCCTTAGGGAGATTACAGGTCCAGCTCCCTATCTGCTGATGAGGAGCTGGGATCCCTGGGATGCCTCTCCATGTTAATGAGGCATCTCAGTACATGTTCACCCCTCTGCCTCCCAGCAGCTGGTTCCACCTGGTTCCGGAGGAAGGTAATTCCCGTTCATGCTTATGGGTCACCAGTTATTCCCACAGTTCATTGATTTTGTTCTCTTGTTCCTGGGGACCAGTGGTCAACAACCCAAGAACGATGGAGAGCCATAGAGTCCTACTCACTTTTCCTGGGCATACTGCTTTGAGTGTCCCTTTTTCACAATTACCCCACTTACCCCATTCTGTTCCCCTTTTTCTTCACAGCCTTTCATCCCCCTTTTTGTTATTTGCTGTTTGTTTCTTTATGCAGTTGCCCGTCTGTCCCCTCACTACTGTGTAGTTCCATGTTCACTGTTACAAACCCTGTGCATGCAAAATAGTACCCAGTACAATAGCAGGATCACAGTAGAAGTTTCCAGGATAGGCAAGGGAATGAAGACACCATGAAGAAATGATGTCAACCCGGAGACCCACCCTTAGTGCTGGTGACAGTCCTCTGGGGATTCTCTTGTCAGCTCTCTCCCCCAGGACTCTCCTCTTTCCCACAATGCTGTTCTGTTAGCTGTCTCCAGGCCAACAGGCCCTTCTTCGGCCTCATAGACAAATAAAAGCTGACTAGAGGTCACTTCCTCACCCAAACTGCAAGGTCTCCAGCCTCCCGTGGGAATTCCCTCAGGACAAAACGAGAGAGGTAGTTGACGCTGCCTCTGCTATGATGACCCTCCACCTGTGCACCCTGCCCTCTAATGCAGGGACCTCTCGCTTGACTTTCCAGTCACCTGTCCTCTTGTTTTCATTGTCCTCTGCTCTTCTCCACAGGGAAGCTTCTCACACCATTTCCTACACTGGTGCTTCCTCCATCCCACTGTGCTCACACCAGCAATCGGTGGTGGGGATCTTCCAGTTGCAGAGAGACACGTGGGCAGACTGGGCTCCCCTTCTCATAAGGTAGGCCTGGAGAAGCAGAAGTTAATAGGTCGGCTCTCTGGAAGAAAGGACAAGCCATGGACCATCCCATGACCTCTGGCACCACCTTCTGGCCATACGAGAAACAACGCTTGCTGCATTGACAGGATTTGTATTTTTTTCTGAGCTTTTCTGAATTCAAAAGAATGAACCAAACAAGTCATCACAGGATCCCCTTTAGTAAACACTGAACATATGAATAAATTGTATCTCTCTATACGTTGCCATTGACTTTTCATTAACAATAAAAAGAGACACTGTTGGTCTTTAGGGATTGTCTATTGTTCATTTGTTGAACCGTTTATTCATTTTCTATTCGTCTAGTAGATGTTTAGTTATTTCAATAATCATGCCAGACTCTGAGCTGAGAAAGTTTAGTTATGCTTCAAGAAATGCGTTTACATCCAGGCATGGTGGCACATGACTTTAATCCCAGCACTCAGGGAGGCAGAGGCGGGTGGATTTCTGTAAGTTCGAGGCCAGCCTGGTCTACAAAGTGAGTCCAAGACAGCTGAGGCTACATATAGAAACCTTGTCTTGAAAAAAAATGTATTTTCTAAATCAATAAGTAAGAAGTATGACTTTAGTTTATTTCTCAAGTGAAGCTGGGTATCAGAGATGTGCATACAATGCTGATATGTGTTGATGGAAGTGACACAAGTCTGATGAATAAGTATTTTGTATAAATATACTCACCATGTCCCATTAAATCTGGCTGCTTCATGGGGACAAAATAAGGTTTCATTTAAAAATAAACCGATTTCCTGGAAAGTAGTTGTGTATTAGCTGTCTTTTTGTTGCTGTGACAAAACACCGTGACCAACTCACAGAAGAAAGGATTTACTTTGGCTTATGTGTCCTAAAGGATGAGTGGGAAGGTGTGGCCAGGTGCTGGAACAGGCAGCCAAAGGGGCACATCCTCAACCACAAGCAAGAAGAGGGACCTGGAACCTGTCAGAGCCACCTGCAGTGACATGTCTAGGGTCCTAAATCTCCCCAAACAGTGCTGCCAGCCAGGGCCAAGTATTCAGATCTGAGCCTGGCGGGGGTGGGGGCAGTCCCATGTGAACTGTTGTGGGAGTCTGTTTGGGATAAACACTGACTCCAGTGAGTGGAGGAGAGGAGATGTCACCGGTGGACTGAAGCCAGGACAGCTCCTGAAAGGCTTCAGTGCTGGTCCAGTTTATATCCTCATTTTATATTCTAAATATAAGGTGGGGCTGGTAAGCAAGCAAGATTAAAAAAAAATATTTATTGAATATTATGTATACAGTGTTTTGCCTGCATTTTCGCCTGCAGGCCAGAAGAGGACATTAGATCACATTATTATAGATGGCTGTGAGCCACCATGTGGTTGCCAGGAACTGAACTCAGGACCTCTGGAAGGGCAGTCAGTGCTCTTAACCTCTGAGACACCTCTCCAGCCCAGTAAGCAAGATTTTACAGAAGTATTTCTAACGGCCAGTACTTTAAGCAAATCACTGGATAAATCAATATCCAATAATTGGTCCTTTCTCCCTCATTCTACCTCAACAGCACAACAAATTGCACGTACAATGCGGATTGTGAGGGTTGCACTTTAGAAAATTTGAACCTCATTGTGCGACATCAAGAAACAAAAGTGCTCTTTGTGCCTCTCCTAGTCATTAACCTTACCAAGGATGTGTTAGGCAGCTTTTCGCCACTGTGACAAATTACCTGAGATGATCCATTCATAATGCAGAAAGGTTTATTTTGACTCCTGGTCTAGGATGTTTCAGTTTAGGGCCCTGCAGACATACTGCTTTGAGGCCTGTGGTGAGGCATCATGGCAGGAAGTGTCTGGGGAGAGAGAGGAGGAGGAGGAGGAAGAATGTCTGTTTTGTGATGGGCTATGATTTACATGTGCGCCCTGGTGGTGGACAAGATGTTGGATTCATCTCAGGTGTTTGGTTGTTAGGCTAGGGTGGCTGTGAACATTCTAGTACATGTTTTCTCACGAGTATAAATGTATTTCTGTTGGCTGCATCTAGGGGAAGATGTGTGATGGGTAACGCTGTGTGTGGAGGTTTAGCTCTAGAAGTTCAAGGGGGCGGGGGGTAGTGCTCCTGAATTTATGACCTCTGTTTTGTTTTTGTTTTTGTAGAAAAAACTTGCCAGCTCCCTTCCTCCCCATCCCCTTCTTCCCCCTCTCTCTCCTCCCACTCTTGGCTGTATTCCATGAGGGTTACTTATAACAGCTTATCAATTCTCCTCTTTGCCTTCTGCCTGCATCTTGGCCCTTAGAACCACAGCTTCGGCATCTCCAGGAACTTGTCAGAAATACCAATCTCAGGCTCCTCCTCCAACCTGAATCGTAATCTTTTAATTCCCTCCTAAACCTGGAACTCACTATGTAGACCAGGCTGGCCTCAAACTCACAGAGGTCTGCCTGCCTCTGTCTTCTTAGTGCTGGGACTGCAGCTGTGAGCCACCATGCCTAGAACCATTGCCTTTTTGAAAAATATAATCTTTCTGTCCTATTACTACAAGTGTTGGGAAAATATGTATAAATGTTGACTATCTATTTCCTGAAGACTTACAGAATTTACTTGTAAAACTGGCTATGTCTAGAGTGTTGTGGGTTTAAAAAAATTTTTGAATACTATTTCAATTTCGTTAATGGTTAATATTTGTTTAAGAATTTGTACTTTTTTCTCAAAATGAAAACGACTATGCAGGAGAGTAGAAATTGCAATTTGGAAGGCAGGAGTTCAGCTAGCTGAGTGAGTGTTCAGAAGAAGACAGGGAAAAATGAGATAGTCTGTGAGATAGTGAGTGCTGGGAAGGGACCAGGCCAATGTGGCCGGTAGGAGATAAGGTAGAGACTGTGTAAACAGAAGGGAAGATCCATAAAACAAGAGTCTGATGAGCCTACGGGAGCAGGCAAGGGCAACAGCACTAGCTGTTGTTTTGGGAGTCTCTGTGAGTCCTCTGACCAACAACTCACAATACAAGAGGCCTTTCCAGCCTGGCCCTGGGGCTTTTGTTATATGGTGTATGGCTCTTGTTGTGGTGAGTGGGCATTATCAGTCCAAGTGGGATAACATCGTTGAAGAGAATTTGTACTTTTTCTGTTGGAAACCAATTTTTGGATACTTCTACTTTCTTAAAAAATTGGGCAATTTTGGGCTGGAGAGATGGCTCAGAGGTTAAGAGCATTGACGGCTCTTCCAAAGGTCATGAGTTCAATTCCTGGCAACCACATCATGGCTCACAACCATCTATAATGAGGTGTGATGCCCTCTTCTGGCGGATAGGCACACATGCAGGCAGAATACTGTATACATAATAAATAAATAAATCTTTTAAAAAAATTGGCAATTTAAAAAAAACTGAACTTTTTCTTTTTTTCTTTTTTTAAACTGAACTTTTTCAAGATTTAATTATTTGTGTGTGTGTGTGTGTGTGTGTGTGTGTGTGTGTGTGTGTGTGTGTCTAGAGTCCAGAAGAGGTCTCTCTGTCCTTCGGAGAAGGAGTTTCAGGTATCTGTGAATGTCTGGATGTGGGTTCTGGTATCAGAACTACAAAACAAGTGCTCCTGTGTGCTGAGCCATCTCTCCAGCCCGTATTCATATTGGTTTTAATATCTAGTATTTAAAATTGTTTGTGATATTCTTTGCTTTTGTGACTTTGATATATTTTTTAATGAATAGATGCATTCTTTAAATAATATTTTAAATTTGTTTTAAAAATTAACTGATAAGGTAATAGGTTTTCACATGGGATTATTGTGCATATGTTGTGTAGATTCTCTCTTGAGTTTGGTTTTATTGCCTTTCCACTTTAGACTTGTTCATTTTCTCTGTATTGACTGGGCTCTGTCAGTTTTCACGATCCTCCCAGTGACAGGGATCAAACCCAGGACCTTGCACAGGCCAGGCAAATGCTCCTCTGCTGAGCTTCACCCTCAGCCCCAAAGCATACTTCTTTTGGTTAGAGGCTCAGGCTGCACTGGACCTTGTGATCCTCTCCTCCTGAGTTCTGGGATTATAGGCACATGACACTTACACTGACTTTAATGAGTAGTTTCAAGGGAGGGTTTGATTCGGATTTTAGAATCTCTCTCTCTCTCTCTCTCTCTCTCTCTCTCTCTCTCTCTCTCTCTTTCTTATTTTTTGAGACATGGTTTCTCTGTATTATCTTGGCTGTCCTAGACTCACTTTGTAGACCAGGCTGGCTTCGAACTCACAGCGATCCCGCCTGCCTCTGCCTCCCAAGTGCTGGGATTAAAGGCTTGCGCCATCACGCCTGGCCTAGAATTCCCTTCTCTCGCCTTTATCTCTGTTAAGAACATCAGCCTCTTTGAGTACTTCTGGCATGCTTCAAAGCATATGTACAACAGGTTTCCTTTGTTTTTTATGAAATGGGTGTAAGCTAGGCTCCAGTGACATATGAAAACCTGGGTTTGCTGTGGGCGAGTCTCAAGCCACAGGAGTTTCTTGGTCTACATCTCTGCTGTTGTTGTAGTTCAGGCAAAGGTCAGGTTAGTACTGGCTCATCCTGAAGGTGGTTGACAAGAGCAGCGCTGTTCTCTGCATACTTTCCCATGTGACTTTGTATCTGCTCTCACTCATGAGGTGGTTAGATGCTGAAGTGTGTCTTCAACCCTAATTCTCTAAAGTCCTAACCCCTGCACCTTAGAATGTAACCAACTTAGAACTAGACTCTTTAAAGAGGTAATTTATTGAAAAGGAGGTCATTAGAATAGATCCCAATTCAGCAACAGACATTAGGATATAGACAAACAAAGAAAAGATGACTGAAGACACACGAATCATGCCCATTTGTAAACCAAGGAGAGAGGTCTTCAGGAGAAAGTGACCCAACAGCATCTTGGGTTTATGGAGTTTGGATTTACGCTCTGTGAATTGTAAGGGAATACATTTCTGTTGTTTACCTTGATCAGCCCTGTCTATTTATTAACAAAGGTGAGGCCCTCACAAATGAATCTGTATTTGGCTATGCAACTTCAGACAAGAGACTGAAGTGGAAGTGAACACACACCAACAGTCCTTGCATGTCCTACTTATGTTTTTGAGATTTTGTGGTCACCATGACAACATGCTTGGGTCAGGCTGAAAGGCACGTGGAACAGAGCCAAGTCACTCTAGCCTTAACTGGAGACTAGCCGGGGTTGGTCTAGGTCACTCTGAACAGCTAGCTCTGAGACACATAAACCTAGCAAGGTCAGAAGAGCCACCTCAACTGGACCAGCTGTCTTCAGACTTGTGTGTAGTCAGTGTTATTTCTGTATGACTGAGATTTGTGCCTAGCTGTGACATATCATCACTGTGATAACAGAAGGCAGTAACATGGCAATGACCAGCCTGGCCAGTCCTGGAAGAGGAAGAGGGAGTCTGGAGGGGCCAAGGCTGCAGGGTTCTAGTTCTTTCCTAGGAGGCTGAGTTGGAAAGCTAGCTAAAGAGGAGGGCATAGAGCCACTGCCAAGAAACTAGGCCCTGAACAATCAATAGATTGAAGACAAGGCTCAGGGAAACAGAAATGTGACCCTGTGACTCCTTGTCAGGCTCATCGTTCTCCTCTGGGTGTGACCTTGCTACCTCCTAGTCCATCCTGCCTCTGTTCACATGTTACAGTCTTCTCCATCCTCCTTGATGCATCCCTCTCTGTCTCCCATAATGCATTCTTCTCCATCCCTCTCCAACCAACCAACTCATGTTTCCTTCCCAATGTGTTATCTGGCTGCTGTCCCTGTCTGGTCCCACTTCCCAATCCCTGCTTGCTGGAAGTAGGACAGCCATCATCAGAAGTGGTCCAGGTTCCTCAGGGAATCCCTGGGCTTCTGATTAATTGTACCTGGGACTCCTGGACACAGGGTAGAGTAAGGCACATGGCTCCACTTGCCAGGAAAGTTTGTTGCTTGTAATATACTAGAAAATTGTTCAACAGATATTCACTCATGTGCCTCATCCCTTGGATCAGAGTGTGCTTTCCTGTCCCATTGATTGTTAGGTTGGCCATGTGACTTGTTTTGGCTAAAGGAATGTCCACATATTTGATGTGACTTAAGGCATTTTTTTTTGTTCCTGAGGTAGGCAGCAGAATCGAATGTGTGCACTTGGTATGTGTGTACTTGGTTTGGACTTGTTGTATAGTTACCACTTGCTATGAGAAGAGCATGCTCTAGCTGATGGTTCAAGGAGAGTATAGAAAAAATAGGAATTAATCTGAACCCATGAAAATCTTGAGCCAAACCTGGGACCTGAAGACAGACATAGAGAAGACAAAGAAATGTTTACAGTGGCCATCCATGAGTGTGATGGGTTGTTTCGCAGCATTACTGGCCAGTCACTCAGGGTTTAAGTGTGGTCCCATCTCAAACAAGGGGCCTGGAAGGACCAGGACACAGGGTTTGGACCCACAGAGGAGGCATTTCATAGCATAAAGGGTAGGTTGCTGCAGGCCATGTGGTTGCAGCCAACGAACATTCTTAATTCTGTGATACTCCTTCCCGGGGAGATCTACTCTTCTGAAGAACCTCCTAGAGCTTCATCCAGCCTCACAGTTCTCCAGCAGATGAAGCAGTGGGAAGGGCACAATTTTATTTCATTCTTTAATTCCCTTCTGACCCCCAAACCCAGTGAGCATGATGACAAGATAATCCAGGCACCATGAAGTCCTTGTGGGGCACAGGAAGTCCCTTACGGGCCTAGAAATAAAAGCGCTTAAGACTGCCTTTTGGCTCTTCCACACTGAAATGGACTCATGACATGATGTTGGAGACACACACGCAGCAAACTTAAAGGCACAGGACAAGAGGAAAGCGTTGGGAAGGAAATACGAGTCAGTCTCATAAAGGACTTAACATCACTTTCAGGTTGGAGAGGGATGGAGGAGGATGCATTATGGGAGATAGAGAGCGAGCATAAAGGAGGATGGAGAGGAAGGGAGCATGTGGGCAGAGGCAGGATGGACTAGGAGGTAGATCGCTGGAGCAGGCCCATAACCGCAGCCTCTGCCTTCAAATTACTAAGTTGCTTTCAGGACACATTCAGGCATCTCATCCAGTTCGTTTACAGTCATGAGGACGCTGCCTTGTGTGACAGTCGGAGCTTACAAACTTCACTTCCCAGTGAGTGCAGTGATGGGAGCTGCTGCCTGCAGCTGTTATCACTGAGATCTGGCATCTTGGCATAGGTGGCTGGTCACTTTCCAGTTTTCTCAAGTCTCTTTATAAATCCTACAAATTGTCCAGTCTGAGAAATATCCTTGAGGCAGATACATTGCAGAATACCTCCTTTGTCCCAGGAGAGGGCTAATTCTTAGTTTATGTTGGCTGAAGATCAAGTAACCGGTCACTATGCACAATGAGTATACACCAAGAAAAAAGATTAAATAACCAAATACAAGTTTGAAATGTGTTGTGGGTGACTTGGGCTGCCTGCCTGATATTTTCTGAGGCTTCTTGCTGGGCAGAACTCTGTTCTGGTCCAGGTAGCAGTATTCCACCAGAAAGCAATTAATGAGGTCAGTAGGCTTTTCCTGTAAAGATCAAGGCAATAAACTTAGGTTTGTGAAGGAAGAGGCAAAATTGAGCATATTGGATGGGTAATGTTCACATAAAACATTATGCCATTAAATGTTATTCTTTTGACTTTCCCCCATTTTTAGTTTGTGAGTGACTGAATCAGGTGGCAGGCTGAATTTGGCTGACAGAATTTTTGGACTCCTTTTCTAAACTAATCACACTCCCTTTCCCAGTTTTTTTTTTATACCAAGTCATGTGACCTATGTCTGGCCATTAAGGCCGTGTGTGACATCGGTAGGGGAGGTGTGGTTCTGGGTCAGCTAATGTGGGGTGACTAGAGGCTAACTTTGGAGCCTCTCCATCCTCAACCTTAAGCAACATGCCTTCGGTGACAGGGCAACAAAGAGGAAAAGCCCTCAGGGAAGACCCTGAAGCAGACAGCACAAGCTTGCACTTCTAGCAACTGATTTACCCCTTGCCAGGGGAGGAAAATGCCTTGGAGTATGGAAGTAATGATCAGCGTCCTTAATGATCACGGTCTCTTTAGCTGTTCAGATGTGCCGAGAGATGTCAGTACACTCCAACCTACTCCTCCCACTTTCTGAACACCTCCCCGGTGCACAGATGGCGTTTGTTCTCAGCGACCTTTCTATTCCCATCTGCCTCACCCGCTGCTAGGTTTGACCCCATATTAGCCAATCTGTGAGCTGGCCAGTGACCCATGACCTCTTTGGCTTCACTCAAAAAGGATGAATGGGAACCAATCTGATTCATTCTCAGGTAAAGGAACTAATGGATGACATGATGGTTCGGTGGGAAAATGAGCTTACGGTATGAGCCTGGCGACCTGATTTTGATTTCTGAAACCCATGTAAGAGATGGAAGGAGAAAACTCCATAAAGTTAACTTCTGAATGTACACACACACACACACACACAGACACACACAGACACACACACACACAGACACACACACACACACACAGAGAGAGAGAGAGAGAGAGAGAGAGAGAGAGAGAGAGAGAGAGAGAGAGAGAGAGAGGGAGGCGGGAGGAGAAATCTATTTGCTCAAGGTATATTATGAAAAGAACAGAAAAGAAGCTAGGATTTTTCTTTGGTTCCTGGCAGAGTAGGTAGAGTGAATATAAACCCTCAGGTGGAGCCAATGAATGGTCAAAGAAACTGTGCAAACAGGGCAGCTCAAGTGTGGCAGACGATTCCAATGTATGTTTACATCTGGCCCCCTTCTTTGGAAGTCCAGCTTGAGCCAGGGCGGTGGTGGTGTGGCACACGCCTTTAATCCCAGCACTCAGGAGGCAGAGGCAGCTGGATCGCTGTGAGGCCAGCCTGGTCTACAAAGCAAGTCCAGGACAGCCAAGGCTACACAGAGAAACCCTGTCTCAAAAAACAAAACAAAACAACAATGACAACAACAACAGTCCCCTGAAATTGGGGACTGAAGCCTTATTCACGAAAGACAAGCACTCTACCATTCCCATCCCACCGAGCTCCAGGTCTCATGTCTCCATCCCAAATGCATCCTGCAGCTTTCCTGTGGGTTCTTTCAGAGCAGTCATTTTAGAATGTAGCGCTCTGCCCTGATCAGCATTCTCTTAGCTTTTTTTGTTTTTGTTTTTGTTTTTGTTTGTTTTTGTTTTTTGTTCTGTGTGAAATGAGGCCTGGATGGGGTGGGGGGTGGGGTGGGATGGGATGGGATGGGGTGGAAGGCAGACAGGAAGCCCAGACCACCCAGAGGGAAGCACTAAGTTCTTTCTCAAAAGACCTACCCCCCTTCCCCCAGTGTCACCTGCCCCAGTGTGGTTCCCTGTGAGCTATTCCAGGCTGAGAGGCTGAAGACTGATTTAGCCTTGTCAACCAGCTGGATCTGTATGCCTCTGGAGCCATGAGAAGCAGGGTGGGAGGGGGCCAACTTAAAAAGAGCCATCTTTCCAAGTGGACAGACGATGACCATGTGGTCCCCTGGGGGGTAGAAAAGGATGGGAATCATATCAGGGCCAAGAGGGCTGTGAGGAGTCAGAACTGTGACACAAAGAAGGATGACAGAGGTTTCAGACACTTCTCCACGGCCTGTCAGCAACTAGAACAGGAAGGACCTAGGGACTGGTAGACGATTGGGGCCTGAGGTGGCAGGTGGATGGTGTGTTACCATGGAAGTACAGGGCACGTCTACTCTTGGGGAACATAAGGACTCCCAGTGCACTCTAGATAGGCCGGGTGTGAGTGACCCGAGAGGCTGCAGTTTACTTGGGGGCTTGTTCAGAGCTGGGAATCTGTGAGGGAGCTCCTGGAGAGATACAAAGCCAAGAAGTTGGAGAGTGGAGGAGGCAGGGCCTGCTCAGGGACTTTGTAGGAAGCTAGCGACCCTGAGGTGTGCCCAGGAGGTTGAACACACATCTGGAGCTCAAGAGAGTCCCTGGGAGTCATTTATGTGCAGTCATTGAGATATGGAACAGATGAGATTATGTGCCTGGTGAGTTGAGAAGAGGAATACAGCCCCCTGGGAATATTGAAGGGTAGAGAGGGGAGCCTGTGGGGAAAGGAGGAGAAAGAGGAAGGGAGGCATGAAGGGAGGCCGGTCAGCTCCAGCAGACTTTGCACATCCGGAACGAGGCAGCACCAGACTCGATGTCTTTAACATGGGGAAAGGGCCCAGGGAAACCGGAGGGCCATGGTGAGCTGCGAAAGTGTCCTAGGAAGAGGGTGAGAAGTAAGGAAAGATGAGTGGTTAGATGGCAGCTAGGATCCTGGGGTGGGACACAAGGATGTGGCTTTCAAGGGACAGGGATTCGGACTCGGGACAAGCAGCAGTGTCCTTTTGCCTCAGTCTTTGTCACATCTCAAAGGACTTTCCCTAGTCACAGGCACCTTCAGACCTTACTGACCTTTAAGATCATGAGGACAAAGGCCTCCTGCCTTACATGCGCTTCAGGACAGTTTCTAGTCAGAAGTGTAGGATGGGCTGGGGGCTGAAACACCCGAGGACTCAGGAAATGGTGCACGCTCCCAGATTTTCTTGAAGTTGCTTGCAATCTCTCCCTGAACCCCCAAGGGCATCACCATCCCAGGCTGTTCCTCTTGGCTGTGAGCCTGTCATAGCCCAGGAGTGAGGTCAGCAACAGCGCTTGAGTAGCTACAAAAACAAGAGCCCTGGAGGCTTCTGCTGAAGATGGCCCCCACTCTGGGCTCTGCAGCCTTCCTAACCTTATTTCACACTCGGGTCCTGGTGTGGGGCGCAGCAGTGTGCCCAGAGGACAGGGCTGACACACGGCCAAGAGATGGGTGCCACGCTTGGCACAAATATTGAGTGAGCTGTCAACCCTATCCACTCCCACTGGTTGGGGCCCCCAAAGACTCAAGCTTTTGAAGCAAATCTGCCTTGCTCCTACCCAAGAGGCCAATGCTAAGCCCTTGGCACTGGGGGCTACCCACTCACTGACTTCTGACTTGACCCATGGATCCCTCCTCTGCGAGAAGAGGGTAAAGGCTGTCCCCTAGCTTTAAGGAGGCCCGGAGGACAAAAGGGGCCCTTTGGTGTGTGTGTGTGTGTGTGTGTGTGTGTGTGTGTGTGTGTGT
>OU015742.1:17431034-17473196 GCA_907169655.1 Acomys percivali | reverse complement strand
TAGACACAAACCAGCAAGAGAGTTGTAAGACTACCCTGCGGCGGTCTAAGGATCTCAGAAGGAGGATGCTCTCTATGAATTACAGGCCAAAGATGGACAGTTTGCACAGCCTGAACAAAATATAAGTACTCTTACCAATAAATAGGTTTCAAAACGAAAAAATAAGGCTCCCCTTGTCAGTAGCCTGGAATCCCAGTGAGAAGTGATGGGCACAGGCAGGCACAACGAGCTATGTACAGAGTGTAAACAGTAAGACCCCTGGGAGCAAATGGTGAAGGCTGGGACCGGACTGGTGAAGGGTACATACAGGTCAGGGGTGTGGGGAAGGGGGCAGTGGGCCTAGGGTGAAAAACAACAGATTGCTATGGCAGGCATCCACCAAGGCTCGCTGTGTGGCAGGTCCTATGGTAGGACTTCCTGACCTCCTCCAGATGGCAGTAAGGAGTAGAAAGCGTCCACTGATCTTTTCCTTGGGAGCTGCAAAGCAAGAAGAGTCTGTACCTCTTCCTCCCTCAAAGGCTTGTGGCCAAACCTAAAGTCTTCTGCCTAGACTTCAGGACCCGCAGAGTAAGCAGTTTCTCAGACTGGATAAGAAGAGCGAATCCATGCAGCCTTTCGCTTCCAGGAAGAGCTCTGGACACCTATGTCCAGCAGGGGGCGCCATAACCCACCGCCTTCGAAGTGCCCCGACCCCAGGTCCAGCTCCGGTTGCTCTAGGGTGAGATGAAGCAGCCGCCCGGTCAGAGTCTTGGACCCGAAGGCAGCATCCCACAAAACACCTATCCTTGGGCCTCAGCACATTCCCCAGCCTGGGGTTCGGTCCTTAAATGTCAGTCTCCCGGAGGTTGTAATCGGCCGGCTCATGAGCCTGACAGATGACAGCCTCTGCGCCATGTTGGGGAACGCTTAGGGACACTGCCTCCACCTCCGTGCGCAAGGCGCACGCACCCTCCGCGCGCCGCACGCCCCCAGAGCGGATCTTGTGGGACAGGCTGGACACTTTTGCACGCAGCTGGGTCGTAGGTCTCTGCAGTGGCCCGAGCAGCCTCCACTCTCGGAGGGCGGAGGCTGCCTTTCGACGGCCTGAGACCGGAGCCTGCGTCTCGGGCGCTTCTGCGGAGCCCCGGTCTGGGTGTGCGGTGAGGGCCAAGGGGGCCCCAGGGGGCGCGACGCGAGGGCTGGGGGCGCAGTCGGAACGGGGGTCGCCGGTCGAGGCTCGCCAGTGGTGGCCGTAGACGCGCCAGAGGCGGCGGCGGCGGCGGCGACACTGGCAGCGCAGGAGGCGGAGGAAGGCGCGCTTGAACTCGCGGCTGGAGCAGGGGTAGATGAGCGGGTTCACACAGCTGTTGAAGTAGCCCAGCCAGAAGATGACCTTGAAGACGCCCTCTGATGGCTTCAGTTGCGGGAACAGAGAACCTGCAGGGAATAGAGACCCAGCTAGTTAACTAAAGGGGGTGGGGTGGGGTGAGGTTGACAAACTCTCAGAAGCTGAGAGTCGAGGGGGTAGGAGCTCAAGGGGTGTGTAAGTGTGTGTCTCTGCGAACATAGACAAGGAAAAAAAGAATAATTTTCCTATTTTCTGAGTCCGACCTGATAGAAAACTATTTGGGCACCCGCAACAAATCTGGACCAGAAAGAGACCAAACCACACGAAACTGCTGTTTCTCTAGGAAACCTACTGTACTTGTCTTTGCTATGGAGCCCAGTTACTGCCGACTGTGTGGAGGTCTCTTTATGTCCCTCAGCTCTTTAGAGGGCAGTTTCTAGAAGACACCAGCCGGTCTTGTTCCATAAGGCGATGTGGAAGCACAATTCTGCAACAATACCTTTTTCAACAAAATGAGTTCATTTGCAATCTGTTGTATAGTGTTTTGTGGCACACAGTCTCTGCAGCATCCCCTACTGCCTAAGCACAGAAACAGTAAGAAGCCAGAGTTAAGGGGTGACCAAAGTTTATCCACTTCTGGGTACTCTGGAGGAGTCATGCTGGCTCTGGGTGACCGTGTGACTGCCACTGAAGCACAGGGTTAAGGGCATGCGCAGTGATGGCTCCCAGCCATCTCAGCCGGGTTAGAAGCCCTGGGTCATTTTAAGCTGGTGAGAGAATACAGTCTAGAATTAAGTTTCAAAAGCACAATACCCACAGCTGTCAAAACGCAGGCGGGCAGGGCTGTCCCATGGAAATGGTGAGAAAGTTTCTGGGATGGCTTCCAGTCCAGGGACAGAGAACACCAGGCAGGTGGGCAGGCGCTAAGAGCCTGTTTCCCACAAACCTCTCCTTTAGTATCCCCAGCAGGACTCTGAGGGAGCCACTCTCAGAGAAAGGGGACTGAGAGAAGACCCACAGCCCAGAGGCCGCTTTCTCACCTGCCTTATCCTCAGCAGAAGCTGGGGGCCCAGATGCTTTATTCTAGACACAGCCATGAGCCAGAGAGGGCCAGGAGTGGGATTCCTTGACAAACTACGGCCTTTTCTCTCAGTCTTTGATTTCCCCAAATAAGGGCAGTGCACTCCCACTCCCTGGGGCAGAGAGGGGGAGTTGGTGGGAGTTGGGGAGCAGAGACACTATGCTCTACGTGTTAACTGCCTTGCATATCACCTGCTACCCACATGGAGAAACAGTTCTTGGTGCTTAGAGATGGCGGAAGGAGAGGAGGGCAGCACCCACCACTCAGCCCAGGCTTTTACAATCTTGCTCATGCCACCCTCGGCAAGCTACTGTGAACCGGAGACAACAATGCTTCTCTGGATGGGATCTCATGCAGAGTCACAAATTTCGGGGCTCAGTGCTTAGCAGGATTTTAATCTAAACAGGTTGGGCTGGGAGTATAGATCAGTGCTAGAGAACTCATACTGCATTCCAGGGCCCCTGGTTCAATTCCCAGGACAGAAAGCAAACCAACCAACCACCCCCCTCGCCTCTCACCTCCCTTCACCCCTCCACTCACCCACCTACCCCTGGTATCTACTCATCCCTTCCCTGGCTTTTCAGAGAGGGTACCACGGCCGTGGGAAGGGACTACTGTCTATCTCTAGAGAGTGGCCAGAAACGGTAGCTGAAATACAGTGTGTTTGTGGGTACCGGGGCTCAGTAGGGCTGATTTCTCCTGGGAGAGGGGTTAGGCAGTCCCTGCAAATTGCCAGAAGGACCCTGCCCTGCAGGAAGATAGCCCCCAAGAATAGCATCCCTCAACTGCGGGTGAAGTCAAGCCAAACGCTGGAAATAACACTCTGACTCAGACTACGGTCTTTTCTATTTAGCTGTGGGTGACACATCAGTGGACTATGCTTCCCAGAGGTTGTTGCCAGCCTGGTTTTTATTCCGATTTGTGGACAACATGACATGTTTTAATACTGCCCCAGGCTTACTGCAAACATTGATACTTTAATTTATGCACAACCGACTGTGCGCAGAGTCTTCCTGGAATGAGGAATTCCTCACACAGGAAGGGGCTGGGATTCAAAGGCAGCCTTCCAGCCCCAACCATTACCTTCTGCTTCCCTTGAGGTCTGAGGTTCTCCCAGAAGGCAGCTCTAGGACAGGGTTCAAGGGCAAGCCTTAAGCCTGGGGAGAAACACCATAGGTAGGTACAGACACAGGGACACAGGGGAGGGATGCCAGTAAATCTGATGCTAATGAGGGAGCCTGAAGCTGAGCCCCAAAGGGGCTTTCCCAGCAGCGGGGAGGGGTGTGGGTATCTATCACTCTTCTCTACCACCTCCAGCTGCTTTCTTCAGCTATTGATTTCCCCCATTTTCCACTTGCTTCATGGATGGACTGCAAGGGTGAGTTTGTTACGGAAGCCCCTGGGTAAGAGATGCAAGCAGGCACATCGGAGTGGGCCTGTGCAAGCTGAAGGTCTGAGAGACAAGGACGGGTCCCACTGCCTTTGCTACAACTGGTTGTTACTCTTTTGCTGGCCACAGTGTGTGCAGACCTATTGCTTAGAAAACCCGGGCATCTTTGCTGCAGGTTGCATTTCATGGCAAGCAGGTCCTAGGAGACAGATTCTGTCGTAGTCTCAGAAGGCAGATGAGGACCATGCTGCTTCTGCCTGGAGTGCTCCAGCCTTCCCCTCCCTCCCCCTCCTCCTCTGGTTGCCTACTCTCCTTTACTTTCTCTGCAGCTCACACACCTTGCAAGCATCTCTGGGGTCTGAGGTGATGTTGGCACATCCCTCCAGTGTGAGAGATGAAGAACTGTTCCAAGACCCTTGCAGATGGGCACTTGCTGGGACAGTGCTGCAGGGGTATCAGCGGCAGACAAATCCTTCTCAGCTATCACCATCCCCCTCTGGTTGGCCAGAGACAGCTGGTGGACTCACCAGCTGCTTTGCTTTCTCATCCCTCCTCAGAGCAGCAGTTCTGTCACGGGTGCTGTGGAAGCTTGATCCGCAATGTGTAACATGTGGGGCCCAATGGAAGGTAGGTCGGTTGTGGTGGCCCCACTCTCGTGGATGGATTAACGCCATCTGGTGGAAGTGGGCCAGGTCTTGTGAGGCTAGAATAGTTCTCACAGCAGTGGGATATAAGCGAGACCACCTCGCGTGCCTGTTCCTTCTATACACGGCCATCCCTTCTTGCTTCTCTTCCTGGAGACACTGTGGTGCTTCCATGAGCTTTTCCCAGACACTGATGCTGATGTGGTCTGGGCTTCCCAGCTACTAGAACCGGGAGGCAAATAAAGCTCTTTTTTCTTTATAAGGCAACTCTCCTCAGTTGTTTTGTTATAGTTACACAGTACAGATTAAGACTATGAAAGTCTCAATGGGTGTGTGGGAGTCTTGGAGCCAAGGCTACTCTCGACACTAGGGTACCTTTCTCCTGGGCTTCCTCTCCCATCCTCAATATTATCCTCTGATTTCTTGCAGGCATGAAGTCCCACAGGGTAAACTTACTTTAGAAGTTTTGTTTTGTTTTGTTTTTCTTCCAAGGAGGCTACTGTGGGCTGTTCTGCTTTAGTCTCTGCCTTTCTCTTGCCTCCCCTCACCCCCCATGCCATGGCCCTGCTCTAGCATTTTCTATCTGATGTGTGTTTTTGCATGAGCCATGTGGCCACTCTGCCCTCTGGCTATGCTTATGATGGGCTTCCTTCTCTTGCTTTGCTGTTATGCATAGCTGTCCCAGAATGCTCTTCCTACACCTTCCTACGTAGTGCCTACCGCCCGTTCACATTTAGCCACAAGCAGGTCCTCCTACTTGGGCCCTCCCTCTAGCTCCTCATCCCCACTGCTGCTCGGTTTCTATACAGCTGGTTTGGTTGCTCCCACCTGCCTTCCTGCAAATTCTGTTTGAGGGTTGTTAGCTTCAGAAAGACCCATGAGCTGAAGGTGTGTCCCTAGTCCATGCAGCTTCTGGGAGATGGTGGAACCTCTAGGAAGCAGGATTTTAGGTCACTGGGAGTCTGGCTCCTCTTCTGCATCCCAGCCACTTGCTGCCACCATGACGTGCTGCCTCACCACCTGCCCCCAAACAACGGGCCAACCAATCACAAACTGCACCCTCCCAAACAGTGACCCATAAGGAAGCTCTCTCTCTTTTTCAGTTAGCTGTCTCAGGATTTGTCACTGAGACTGCAATGCTAATGCTGATTAATACTGATGCGGTGTAAGAGGTCTAGCTTAGTGTCCTGCAACCTGCACATTGCTGGTCAGAAAAGCTTCTGCCTGGTCAGCAGGCAAAAAAAAAAAAATGTGCTGGCTGGTCTAGCCTGGCACACACTGGGGAAATGAAGGCAGGAGCTCCTTGCAGCCTGGTTTATGCCAGGCCAGTTCTATCTCCCAAGGAGCAGAAAGGCAGGTCAAGGAGGAGCTGCTGGGATTTGGGGTAAGGCCGAGAGGGACAAGAGCAAACAGGCCAAGCCCTGGAGATCCTGGGTATCTCTGAGGGCGAAGGGCAGGCTCTGTGATTAACAGCCTCTTCTGGCATCCCCAGAAAGGAACGTGTCCTTGGCAGGTTGTCAGAATTCACAGCCAGCCACGAGCATATGTTGTAGCTGGCCATGAGATAGCAAACTGTGTCCCCTACCCCCTGCTTTTTTTCTTTCCTCCACTAGTGATCTCTGTGGACAGCATGCTATTCCTCTGATTGAGAGATATAAGGAGGTAAAACTGCGCCATCTTCTAATAGTCATGTCTCTTCTCTCTAGTAGGATCGGGAGAGAAGAAATGCAAACCCCAGGTGCCCTCTATCTCCTAGCTCCTGAGCTGGCCATTTGGTGGCTCTTACACACTGGTACACACAGTCCTTCCTCCTCAAGAGATTCTGGGCCTCTGTCCCTTACAGTCTGACAAACCTCTCTGATGGAATACTTGAACTGAGGACTTGTAAGGAGGACCTTATAAGGAGGAAGTTAGACATTCACCTTGGGAAAGTAAATTTTAGGTAAAGGCAGGAGTATGAGCAGAGATCCTGAGGCAGCAAGAATACCTCACAGTTTGGAGAAACCGTCTAGCAAGTTCAGATGACTGCAGATGAGAGGGAAGGGAGGGAGAAAGTGAAAAACAAAACCAAACAAAACCAAACAAGTCCACTTAGAATTAGAAATAATCATGGAACTGCGCGTGGTGGCGCACGCCTTTAATTCCAGGACTTGGGTGGCAGAGGCAGGTGGATCGCTGTGAGTTCGAGGCCAGCCTGGTCTACAAAGTGAGTCCAGGACAGCCAGAGTGACACAGAGAAACCCTGTCTTGAAGAACAAACAACAAACAAAAAAACAAAGAGAAAGAAATAATCCTGGAAGGCTGTCAGGAAGAGGTACCCTAAGTAAGAACCGGACCCCATATAGATTAAGAGGACATGGAAGGACACATTGAGGGAGCTGCCAGTTTCCCATGGTGAAGGGACACATGACAAGAGTCTTGTTTGAGATGGATCAGGAGTGGGTCAGATGTTTTTCTGGGCCACAGGATTGCCTGTTTCAGGACTGCCTGGGCTTCCTGGAGCTGGCAGAGACACTTGGCCTTGGCCTTCATTATGGGCTGAGGGACGTAAGACGCGGTAGATCAGCCCTCAGAGCTCAGCAATGCGCCTCAGTCCTCTTCCCGTTTCTTTGCTCTCCCCTTCTCTTCCCTTTCTTCCCCCCTCCTTGTCACTTCCTTACTCATCTCCCCTGCTCCAATCTGTGGCCTCATAAAAGTTGTGTGGTAGGGGCTGCAAGTCTGTCCAGTGGCCCCTACTCAGGCAGGCTGGACTTAACTCCCAGTAGGATCTTCTTTGGACCACATTGGCAGTGCTCTTGGGTCTGTGCAGCATAGAAACTTCTACCTAGGACAGAAAGTTCCCCCTGGAAGTGGTCCCCATGGGTGGGAAGTCCCAGCACTGAGCAACGTGGATACTGACCAATCACAGCACCAACATCTTTTCTAGTTCATCACGGGCAAACTGGGGAAGGCAAATCTTCCACTCACCTAGGGCTTAACTCAAGGACTACGGGGGTTCAGCTTTAGCCTGTCAGAGCCCAGGCCACTCAGGAAGAAGCCACGTCCTATGGCCATGCTCAGGTCTTCCTCATGACCAGCAGCGCAGTGCAGAAGGACATCTGGTCAATTTGTACAGAGGATTTCAGGGGCTGGGTGATGTTTAGTGCTGAAAATAGGCCTACAGATTGACAAGCAGTAACAAGGACACTGGGGACAAAGTGCCTTGGTTCCAATGCTAAACCTTACACCAAGTGAGCTTGGAACTTTTCTCCCCCCAAGACAGGGTTTTTCTGTGTAGCCTTGGTTGGCCTTGACTCGCTTTGTAGACCAGGCTGGCCTTGAGTGAGCTGGGAACTTTGGTCACATTATTCACCCTTCTTGTGTCAATTCTCTCTCTCATGTACAACAGAGATACTGATAGCACTGGGCTGGTGACAGTCAGGAGGGTCAGCTCCTGTGAGGAAGGTGACAGTAGCCAGCATAGAGAACATGTGTTATTCACTGGCTGATTTGCTTAGGCAGGGCATTAGGAATGAGGAAATGAGACAGGCTGAAGAGAGAGGTGCTCAATAGGCTGGCTGGGGGGCGGGGGTGAGGCTGATGCTCGGGCTGTGGGCACCAGAGGATACAGAGAAGCCACTTGCCATGTGGGATGATGGTTACCTAGCTGGCTTAGGGGAATGGAATGGCGAGCCCCAGAAGGGAAGGTAGTGCTTCAGGGTGTTGGGGTGCAGCAGATGGAAGGAGGGCCCCCAGGATGTCCAGGCCTTCCATGGTGGATTCAGTTAAGTCATATTGGTACAAGAGTCCCCAGTCAGAGGGCAGTGTGACGGTGGACACTACAGAACTTCCTTCCTGCACAGAGGAGGGAACAAAGATGTCTCAGAGGTGCAGAAGGTCAGCAAACATCTTCCCTCTAGGTCCCCTAGGGAGGCAGCCCTGCCAGGACCTTGATTTGAGGACTTTTGACCTTCCAACCCTGAAGATGACTCGTTTTAAGCCACTAAGTCAATGATCATTCATTACAGCAAGACAGGAAATTAATGCGCTCTGAGGGTCTGGACTGTGGACCTGAACTTTAATGGGGGTTAGAAGGGGGAAGAAGGGCCTCTGAAGGAGGCTGGGGGTACCACCAGAGGAGTGTCCATGCAGGGTAAGGTCCGAGGGATGGCGAGAGTCCAAGATGGAAGGCTGACATACAAGAGGGGATGAAAGCGCCTGAGAGCACCTTGGAGTATGCCTATTGGCTTGCCACTGGCGACAGTACCAAAGGCAGATGTATGTGCCCTGGGGGAGAGAAGCCTATATGGCAAGAGTTACCCAGAGTGGGCTGAGGCATTGCTGGCCAATACCAGAATATTCTTTAAGAAGTAAGTGACAAGGGATGTTTCACAAGTAGCTATCAGGGAGGAAACATAGAAGTGATGTGGTAGGGTGAGTTAGGGTAGGGCCAAGGAGGCCATCGTACTGAGGGGGGACATCTTCAGACATCTCTAGGTAGGTCTTTGTGTACGGCATATGAAGAGAGATGGAGGATAGCGAAGGCTGGCAATAATTGGTAGAAGCAAATCCACCAGAAAGGAAAGAACTTAGGAGAATTAGAGCTAAAGGGAATGTAGAAAGGCCCCTGAAGACACCTGAGGCTGCCCCTGGGAAGACGCCTATGTAGAGTTTGATACCTCTTTGGTATGCTCAGCCAAATGGCTTGTACTCGCTCTCGAGAGCTTAATTGTTCCCTTTGCAGGGGTTTTATAAACTGAGTGGCTGTGTTTCTCGGTGACATGACAATTGACTCTGATGAGAATATTTACACCACAGGAATGGGCATCTGCCCATTTGTAGCATCTGTTACAAATCAGTCTCATCCCAGAGCCAATGAGAATGCATTTCTCAACATACCGCTGAACCGCATGAGAGAACGGTGGGCCCAATTCTGGATTTGAGAGTCACAGGATTAAGAGACAGGAGGGAGTTAAAGGTTCTCAGCGCAAATAAAAGGCTAAATCATGGGATTGGCTGCCTTGCAGGAATGGGAGGCAGATTTAGAGACAGGGAGGGAGATTAGAACTAGATTGAGGCTGAGCTCAACATAATGGGAGCCAAGGATGGAAGACAGAACAGACGGACTCAGACACAGCCATCTGCTGAGACTGGATGGGGAGGGTCAAAGTGGGTGCAGGGGCTCAACCATGGCCCTAACGGGACAGAGGAGAAGGGACGTCAATCTAGTCTGGAGGGTGAGGTGCCATCATAGACCAGCCTCGGTACAATGGTGACTAGACCAGGAGTGAAAGTGGGGGATGCAGCTTGTGACCCTAACACTTAGGTATAAGTGTTTTGGGGTTCCCTAAAATTATTGAATTTCTTTGTCCTGAACTTGAACCTGAACCGGAGCTGATGACGAATTAGAAGACAGTGTTAGTCAGCAGCTGAGAGCTTGCATTGCGGTCTGCTCACTGCCATCTCCCAATAAAACAGAAATAGTGAATGCCAGGCCTAGGGCTGCAAAAGTACAAGCTGAGCCTGACACTCTCAGTAGAGTAGAGAGCAAGGACACACTCGAATCCTGAAGGCTTCTCAGAGGTTTCTGAAGACAATTTGTGGTCAGGCACAAAACCTGTGAGGCATCACACAACAGCACAGATGCCTAAAAACCGTGGCATTATCACGGCACTAGAATGCTTCCAGAGAATGGATGTCCCTTTTGGGTCCTCAGTTTCCCAAATGGAGCTGTTAAAGCTTCAGCCTGGTAAGATGATGACAAGTACTCAGGACCAGCTGGGCCACACTGTCCCTATGGTTAATAATGTGGGCACATCTATGATTTTAGTATAAAATAAATGACAAATGTCATAATGCTCCTCTAAAATAAAACCCAGGACTGTTCTGTGCCACCCAGACCCTTGGCATACAGGGCATCAAAGACATGGGTTCTGTCACTTCCCTGAGCTGCACAAGTTTGCTGGCCACCTACTCTGCATAAGGTGCCACAAAGCCACAGACCAAATTTTGGACTTGTATACACTAACGTAAGTGTGTGAGCCTTAAGTATATAACAAGATGCCGACATTTGCATCTGACCCTGAGCAAGACACGGAACATCTTTAGCATCACAGAAAGTTCTAGCTCTTGCTTCTGGTTGGCACTCATTGTCCCCACTCTTCCACGCACACAAGGGCAACCACTATTCTGATAAAACCAGAAACAAACATTGATTAGATTTGCCTATTTTTGAATGTGCACATATAAGCACATGAAACACTCTTTATGTTCCTGATCTAGTTTACTCTGCCTAGTAGACTGTTATTTTTCCTTGCTGTATAGTAGTCTAGTCTATGAATTAGTGGTTTATTTCTCTGTTCTCCCCATTGGGCTTCCTCCCTGGACCTGTTTTCTCATAGAACTACCCATTCCATGTCTGTCAAGGCTGGGTACCCCACCAACACACTACTCCTCTGTGCATCCGTGGTAAGACTCCTCAGCCCTCCCACTGTGACCCACAAGGAATGCTGACAGCATAATGCATTGGGACAATCTATGAACTAAGTGTGAGGGTCAGAGATATTCTCTTTACCACAGAGGCAGGCCAGCACTGTGAACGAGACCCAGTTATGGCTCCCAGATGGCTGGAGTGGGGTGATGGGGGTTGGATAGATTGTGTGAACTTCTGTCACAGCCTCTTGAGACTATTCTGGGTGGTGGTGGCATTCAGAGATCAGTGATGGGGCCCTAGGGTATAATTCAGTGGTGGAGGTGGAGGACATGGCTTGGGCTCAGTTCTCATCACTGAAAAAAAAAAGTACGAGAGGTGTGTGTGAGGGCACTGTGGGCTGCTTAGTGGTACCCAGATAGTGGCTGTATGGCTGTTTTCATTTCTATAGCCATGCCTTTGTGGATGCACATCAATCCTTCCCAGTGCATCTGTGTCTGGTGCTGGTCACACCTGGCACACTCAAGTGCATCTGGAGGCTTCCCACCTGGGTAGCTGTACCCTGTCTTCTTGCAGCTGCCTTTCTTGATGTCCTTTTGGTCCTTTCTAATCAGGTGCTGCCCCGGCTCCCATCCTTCTGATGTCTTCCTGGGAGACTACACCCCGCGCTCCTGCAAGCATCCTCACCCAAAACCTCCCTGCCCAAATCCCCTATATATAGCCTTTATCCTAGCACCTCAGAGATAAGACACGCTGGCCCCCTGAAGGCCAGCTCAGAATATTTGTTCAAGGGCGCCTCTTTCCTTACAAGCCTCTGGAGTGTCGGTGACTCCTGGCCTCTTTCCTGACTCAACAGCCTCCCGGCTCTCGCTCCCACAGCAGCCTCTGGCCTCCTCTTTGCCCTCCAAACTACGCAGGGCAGAGTGAATATTCTGTTTCCTTGCTTGGCATCTGTCCTGTTTGCTTATTATTGCCAACTCCTCAGGATTAAGCTCTGCCAGGAGTTTGAGCTGGCATGTACATCCTAAAACACACAAGTTAATAGCATTGCATATTCATACACCCATGCAATCCCTTCTCGGAGCCGGATATAGACATCTCTAAGGCTCCCATACCATGTGGGAGGAGCAGCAGAGATACAGGGACAGAGAAAGTAGTGAATGCCAACAAGGGGCAAGGGTCATGGAGATTTGGGGATGATTTCCTGGAAGATAGGAACATGTGATCTGGACCTCAGTTCACAGTAACAGTCTTATGCTACGTTGATTTTAACCAGGAAAAAAAATGAGAAAAATCTAACATTCAGTAGGAGCCTAGATCAACACACCACACAGTGCTCTCAAATGCACTAATAATGGCCCCGCACTGCCTGAATCTCAAGGACATTAATGTTGGATGAAAAAATGCAGACTGAAGAATGATGTGCACAGCGGACGGCACTGGAACAGATTCTGAAGACGCACAGAACAACGCTGTGCTTCGATATAAATGCAGATGTGCACGGCGGGCAGCACTGGTACAGATTCTGAAGACGCACAGAACAATGCTGTGCTTCCATGTGAATGCAGATGTTTGTGGTAAGGGTGTCAACAGATACATGGGGCTGATAAATGCCAGCATCACCTCTGGGGTGGTGGAAGAGGAAGTGGGGCACTGAGTTCAGAAGGAGGAGGGATAGATGGTAGATATATCCAGGTCAGCGTATGCTCATTGTGGGTGATCACAGGCCCTGGGTGCTTAGTAGATTAGTTTCCCTTCATTTGTGCATTATTCTGAAGAAAAAAAAAAAGTAAAGTAGAGAAAAATGTAAAAAAGGGAGGTAGCATTTCCTACCCACACTGAGCATTCCCTGTGGTGACTGAGGTGAGCTAAGACACACACTGGTAGGAGAATGGGGTGCCTTTGAACAGGTTCCATAGGCAAGGCCAGAGCAGGGATGTAGTGAAAGGCCCTTGCAGAGAAGCAGGGTCGGATAGGGGCGAGGGGAGAGAGTACACACAATTGCAAAGGCTGGCACATCATCTTTCTCCTGGCTATTTGCCCCCTTCTCCAACTTTGCTGCTTTCACATTGCCCAATCCCAAAGCAGACTCTGGCTGGCTGATTTTCAAGTGCGGCATATATTCCCCCCTCCCCCACAGGTCAGTGTATGACGTTCACATATGCCTCAGTCACATTCATGCACAACACGTTACTGGCTCTCACAATACTTGCCGAGGTCAGACTTATCACCACCATCACCATCCTCACTTAAAGATGAAGAAAGGAGGGCCCAGAGGCCACAGAGTTAGTGAAGGGCAGGGTTGGGATTTGAACTCAAGCTGCCAGACACCAGAGCCTGTGCCCCCAATGATGAGTATCGCTCCTTATATGCCAGGCACCATTCTGGGTGCGACGGGTTCCTTAATGGTGCAGTTGAAAGGGAAAGCTGGAGAGCCAGTGAGGAGGTGAAACACCAAACCAAAGGGGCCACTTAAGCAGAGACCCACAGGTTGGGAGTTAGATAAGAGAGGTTTGGGGGGGGCAGTGCTGACTGAGGGAAGATCAAATGAGAAGACAGGCTTGGCAAGGAACTAGCTCACTGAGAGGGTCAGGGCAGGACAGAGAGAGGCAGCCCTTCCTGGAACAGCCCTTTCAGATGGGGACAGCGTCTGTTGGGGATGCCTGCAGTTCGTGCCTGGGGGTCTCCTGTAAACACTAATAGTGACCTGTTTTTGGTATGGGCAACAATAAACTTGAAGGCTACCCTTTGTAGGCTAAGGATTTTGTTCCCAAGTAATCTAAAACACTCAGAGGAGTGACACAGCTGCGTTGTGCTATACCAAAGTCACTGTGGCTGCTGTGTGGTGACGATTTGCAAGGGAGCAGGAGGGAGGCCCTTGTTTCTTCCTGAGTGAGTCTCAAGAGAGCAGTCAGTCAGGTGGGGGTGGAGGCAGGGGATAGGAGGCGAGGGCCTTGCTCCAGCCAGCCGGGGTTGCAGCTATGGGCAATGTGACTCAGAGCAAAGAGCCTTCGACATGCTAGCCCTTTCTCCTCTCTGTGCTGCTGCAGCAACAGCTGCTGGTGGGGGCTTGGACCCTTCTGCAGGGCCTTCAGAGAGGCTCAAGGGGTGGGAGAAATCCCCTGAGAATAGTTGTTACCCCTACCCTCCCTCCCCCCACCCCCCACTGCAGGGCCCTTGTGAGGGAACTAGTTCACAGTAAATGACTATAAATAATAATAACTGTCCACTTAACAGACTTCTCATCCTGTCCTCTTCACCCCCCCCCCGGAAGTCCCCTTCTGCAACCCCTTCAAGAGGAGATTTCGGAAGGGAAAGCCCACAGGGCTCTCACAGATGCCAGTGGGGTGGACGGAAGGGATGCCTATTCTGGTGCCTGCTGAGAATCAAGATGGCTGGCCTGGGTCTGCTGCGGGTCAGTGAATGGATGTGTGTGGGCTTACCCTCTATGTATCTATTTCCAGAGACGGATATATGTCGGGGCGGGGGGGCAAGGGTCACATTCCCTGCTGACCACATACTACAGGGAGATGTTTGCCCAGATTTCCAAGGATCTAAAGTAAGGCCCAGGTTTTTTTTTTTTTTTTTTTTTTTTTTTTTTTTTTTTTTTTTTTTTTTTCTTGTGCATTGGTGTTTTGCCTGGACATATGTTTCTGTGAGGGTGTCAGGTCCCTTGAAACTGAGGTTACAGACAGCTGTGAACCGCCATGTGGTTGCTAGGAATTGAACTCAGGTCTTCTGGAAGAACAAGCAGTGCTCTTAACTGCTGAGCTATCTCTCCAGCGCCAAGGCCCAGGTTTGTAATGACTACAAAGGGTAGGAGTCCGGAAAAGGAAACCTGAAAGTATCAAGACTCCCTTGCTCTCACCCTACAACAGTAAGCAACCAGGAAGTTCTAAACTTCCATAGTCAGCCATATAAGCCTTCCAGGGACTTGCCAGAAAGGAAGGAAGGGTCTAATGTAAGGGGATCACTCACCCAGTGGCAGGACGAAGAAGAAAGGGAACCAACACAGGACGAAGACACCCACGACGATGGCCAGAGTCTTGGCAGCCTTTTTCTCGCGGGAAAACTTAAGAAGCCTCACAGAGAGTGAGCTGCGCAAGGTGTGGCCCTTGCTACTCTGTGTCCCCTGGGTTCCTTTGGCGCTCGTGGCTGCACCACGACAGTGGATCCTCAGAACCACCTCGGAGGCCTTGCCGGGCTCCCGCTTGATGCCTGCCTCGAGGCTTCGAGTGGTGCTGCGCGCTACCACGTACACGCGGCAGTACATGACCACGATCACCGCCATAGGCAGGTAGAAGGAGCACAAGGAAGAGAAGACTGCATAGCCCACCTCCTCAGTGATGCCGCAGAAACGCTCATCCGGGGGCACTGGCTCCTTCCAGCCTAGTAGCGGTCCCACGGACACCACCAGGGCCACCGCCCAAAGCAGAGCCAGAATGGCAGCGGCCTTGCGCTCTGTCATGATGGCTGGGTACTTGAGCGAGTGGCGCACGCCCACGTACCGGTCCACAGAGATGGTGCAGAGGCTAAGGATGGATGCGGTGCAGCATAGCACATCCACTGCGGCCCATACGTCGCAGAAGGTCCGTCCGAAGGCCCAGAAGCCAAGAACCTCCATAGTGGCTGAGAAAGGCAGCACAGCTGCACTCAATAGCAGGTCAGCCACCGCCAGGTTCACGATGAAATAGTTGGTGACCGTCTGCAGGTGGCGGTTGCAGGCTACCGAGAGGATAACCAGCAGGTTGCCCGCTACAGCGGTGAGTATGAAGGCGGCTAGGAAGACGCCCACTCCCACGCCCTGAGCACTCACCACCAGTCCCCCGACGGCCGCTGAGCCATTCACCTCGCCGCTGCTTGTAGCCCCCGGTTCTCCCGTGGAGCTCTGGTTATCTTCGCCGCTGCCGGTTCCCACCACAGCGCCGCCGCCAGTTGCCCCCGGCACGCTGCCTACCGCTGGACCCTCGGGGCTGGCCGTGCTAGCTCCACCGCCCGCGCTAGAGCCCCCTGTGCTACTGCTCGAGCGGGGTCCTTCGAAAGTGACGCTCAGGATGTCGCGGAAAGTCATCTCACGGCGTTGCCGTCGGGGCCCGAGACCAAGCGCAGGGCGAGCAAGTGCCTGGGAGGGAGCCCGCAGGCATCGCCGCAGCGCCCGAGCCAGCCGGGCGCGCTAGTCCGGTCTGTCCTGCCCAAGTTACGGACGCAGAGGGGGTTGCAGGGAAGCGGTGCTGCAGGACGAGCCGGGGGGAGGCCACCGGGCCGTGAAGGTCCCTACCGGAGCCTTGATGAGAGGGAACCGGCTCTAGCGGTGACTGCGGAGTCGGGGGCGGGGTGAGGGCAAGGCTCCTTGATTCCCTCTCCAAGCGTGTCCGGGCGAGCGGCGGCTTCGGGAGCAGCGGTGCTGCCGGCGCCCTCTGCAGCGCTAGGAACTCTGCGCGGGGGCGGGACGGAGGAGGGGCGGCCAGGAGGGAGGAGGGGGCGGTCGGCGTTAGCTGAGGCTGTTGTCCAAGGCCAGAGAAGGGGCTCTGCGCGTCCAGCGGCTGCAGGGATTCCCGCCGGTGCTCACGACCGCCCTCTGCCCTAGCTGTCCCCTTGTCCTCCTTTCATCCGCTTACCTTCTCCGGCTCTTTGCCCCAGCCGCGTCTCGCTGCCTCCCTTCCTCTCTCTAGACTTGAGGTCACTCTCTGCATGCCCTTTCCGTAGTGGAGCATACAAGGTGCGATCCGTGGGGGCTCCGGAGTCCGGGCTTCTGCCGCCAGAGAGCAGCAAGAGCCCGGGTTCTGTAGGTTCAGGGCTGCATGGTGAAACTGCCTCTTGAGATCGCCTGGATGTGTCTGATGTCCCTCCTCTTTTCTCTGTGGCTGCTGGCCAGCCCAGGATCTCAACAATCCCGATGGTGCGATGGCGGCCCTGAAGGGGTCAAGAAGTTGACGGTTGAGGTTGGGCGTGACTGATGTAGGACCAGATGGTGAGGCTATAGCCCTTAGGACCTTGCCTACACGCTGAACATACTTGTTACTTTACTCTGCATCAGAGGTCGGAATAAATCTTCCTGTTGCTACTCGAAGTACTAGGGACACCCTCTGGGCAGAGAAGGTCAAGTTCTGGAGGGTGGGAAAGGTTACTGCAGGGTAGTTAAGGGGTGGGGGAGAGAGTAGTCTGCCTCTGCCATCCAGGTCCCTCCCTTATTGGCTTTTGGGTCGCTTTGTGCCTCAGTTCTCCATGTGTGAAAATGAGAGTCCCTTACCTATGTTAGCGCCACCTGAACAGGCTCACACTTCTCAGAGGAGAGGAGATATTAGAGCAACATCTGAACACCGAGAAGAGAGGGCAGAGGGGATGTGTCACAGCTAGGAAGCAGGGGTGCAAGGGGAGGGGAGGGGATTGGAGGGGAGGAGGAGCTCCTATTAACTACCAGGACCAACAGGGAGAGGCAGAAGATCATTTCGTGGTGCTGTGGGGGCGGTACCTGTGCATATGCCCCCCACATATATTTGAAGGGCTGAAGAGCCAGGATCTTGCACATGCTAGGCAAGCACTTTACCCTGGAGCTACATCTTCCGTCAAGCAAGTTAAAGCTCCCTGCAGGAAGCATCTAAAGATGATTAGAGCGGGCCAATCAGAAATCTATCTGGGATGTTTCTGAAGTCTTAGTTCCTGGACCAGGGGTTTTGGTGAGGGAATGCTCTAACCATTTTGGGGAGAGCAAGTTGCTCTGGACAGTGTCTACTCGGGTGCAAGACTGAAAAACAAATCTAACGTGAGTCATTTTGGGCACTCTGACACTTGTGTGTAACACAGGTAAACCTCAGGGCCATGTGTGTGGCTCAGACTCAGAGAAGCACCACGTTTAAAAAACAAGCACCTCATCATGTTTCCTGAAGTCACTTCCCAAACCAACTACTGGGACTCCCACCATTATTGCCACTGCAATTATATCTATCTATCTATCTATCTATCTATCTATCTATCTATCTATCTATCGAGAGAAGAGAACAACTACATGTCCAAGTGTGCTAGGGACTTACCCCCAAAGCAGAACCATACTTAGAGAGGCTAACATGATTGACAGGCAGGAGACATTACTGGGATGGAAATGAAGAGTGGCGTGAGAGATGATCGGGGCCTGATCTTAGGTAGGTTTATAAACCTAAATCAGCAAAAATCATTCACGGAACTGGCTGGATTCGTAGGAGGGAGTTGGCCAGGAGAGGAACTTAGGATTCCAGCTATGGAAACTGGAAGGATGATGTTTTTGTATTCATAAGGAATCCATAAGGGTTGGGAATGTTGAGTTTAGAACACTTAAGTTGAAATGCCCATGAGTGATCCAAGCAAAGATGTGGGTGTGAGTGCCATGGCTGGGCCTTATTCCAGCCCCTCCACTGCTGTGACCTCATTTCTGAGAGAGATGAGTCCTTTCTCTCTGCCCCTGCCTGGATTTGAGCATCAGGTAAGCTAGTACAGTAACCTGACAATTTTTTTTTTCTTTTTGATTTTTGGAGACAGGGTTTCTCTGTGTAACAGCTCTGGCTGTCCTGGAACTTGTTCTGTAGTCCAGGCTGGCCTCGAACTCATGGAGATCCACCTACCTCTGCCTCACAAGTGCTGGGATTAAAGGTGTGCGCCACCACCACCTGGCAGAAATTGGTGACTCTTGTCCTTCCTGTTCTTTTCCCCAAAGCTCTAGAACCTCCAGAATTCTTTTTGCCCATCAAGGGTGAAGGGGGAATGAGGCTGAGGTTCTTCGCTGCCTACTAGACGGGGTGGGAGGCTGAGGGGTGGGGGCGATGGGGGCCGGAGGGGGAAGGGGGTTGGGTGGGTTGGGTGTGTGGCGAGGTGAGGGTATAGGGGGTAGGGGCAGTTCTTATTTTCCTGCTATGACTTGAGCTACCTTTATCCTTCACCTAAGCAGTGGCTTCTGCTCCTTGCAGTCTCGCCTTCCTGTCACCCCTAGTGTCCAGAGTGATCTCTGCTCTTCCAGAGCACCCAGGTTCACTTCCCAGCACCTACTCCCAAGTGGCACTTGATCACATATAACTCCAGTTCCAGGGGATCTGATGTCTTCTTCTGGTCTCCTCAGGCAACACGTGGTGCATGTAAACTCATGCAGGCACACAATATGGTATGCTTACAGGAGTGCAGGCGCAAATCTTCAGAAAGCTGCCCTTCGTTCGTCAGCAGTTCTCCCTTACTTGGCCTGTGGAAGCGAGACCATAGAAATGCTAGAGGATTTCCTGAAAATGCCATGTGTATGGATGACCTCAGCACCCTGTTGCAGATGGTGGAATAAGAACGGGGAGAAGCAATGCTAGCCTCAGTTGTGATGATGTGACATGAACTTTTCTCCCATCCTGCCAACCGTTCATTGGACTCTACCCATTAGAGCTGAGCCCTTGGCAGGGAAAGTGTGACTTATAGATGCACATCTTTCCTAGGGCAGTGGTTCTGACAGGAACTCCTCCTACCTGGGAAGCAAATACCAGACTTTTCTTACAGTATGATCTTCAGAGATTCTCTGGGACCATCAGCTTCTTTATAGCAACAGAGCAAATGGAATCGGACCAGAGGAGAGTAAAGCAATGGCATTCTGGCTTTAAGGCAAGGCTTTCCAGAAAACCAGCACAGATAAGTGCATCTTAGAAACGTGTTGGCTGGACTGGGGCAAAATCTTAAGTCTGATCCTCTGGTCCCCTCTTCCAAGCCTCCCCACTGGCTCTCAAAGCACTGTGAGCTCCAGGAGGCTTGTGGGCAAAGTGCTGGGTCCGTGAACCCTAGAGATCCCGCTTTGTGGTTCAGCAGAATGGCGCCTCCTTTAAGATGGAAGAGTAAATGCATGTTATGTTGGAAACAGATGTGCTTGTTGGATAATCAGTAAAATTACAAGCTATGTTATCCTAATTGATTGCAATTTGACAAATAATGCTGATTTTGCTTGATAACTGGCCATTGCCAGTCACTGGGTCCCCCCGCCTCTCTCTTGGTGTATGTGCACATATGGGTGCATGTATAAGGATGCTGGAGGTTGACATTGGAATAAATTTATCAGTAGCTTATTTTATTTATTTTTAAAATATTTGTTTAATTAAATTATTTTTATGTATATGGGTTTTTATATATGTACATATGTATATTTTGTTACGCACTCAGTGCCCAGAGAAGTCAGAAGAGGGTATTGGATGTACTGGAATTGGCATTACTGATGGTTATGGGGCAATATGTGGGTGCTGAAAGTCAAACCTGGTCCTCTGAAGAGCAGCCAGTGCTCCTAACCACAGAGCCATCTCTCCAGCCTCTAATTTTCGAGGTAGGGATTCTCACTGCGCCTGGAGTCTTCTGATTGTCCAGACTAGCTGACAAGCTCTAAAATCCACCAGTCGCTGTTGCTCCATGGTTAGGGTCTCAGGACAGACCACTACTTCTGCTTTTATGAAGGCACTAGAGATCCGAAGCCAGCACCTTGTGTTTGCACAGAATGCACTTTACCCACTGAACTATTTCCCCAGCCCCCAGCCACTGGTTCCTTTAGTCCAATCTTAATTACTAATATCCATTCTCAGATCACGTTATTTCGCATTTTATATAATCCTGCTACTGAATGTCTATGAAAGGGTTAATTGAAGAGGCATCAGAGTTCAGAGACGCTGTCCTGAAGTTGGAGGCAGAGAGCCTCTACAGTTGGAAGAGAAAAGTGTGTAGAGAACCAGAAAAGAAGCCTTACAGGTGCAGGCATGGAGTGTGCACTGCCGGTCCAATGGCAGGCCCTTTGAGGGTGAGCTTGCTGGCTGATTGTTGGGGGCAGGAGAAAGTTCTCTGGAGCTGGAGCCCAAGGTCAGAGGCGGGAGTGTGACAGGGTGACTAGTCAGTATGCTTGCTTCATTTCAGTCTTAGGGCATGCCTTCTTTTTTAGTTCCAGGTGAGAGAATTATGTCTAATGTGATTGATAAGCTTGTGTGTCTGAGTTTCTGATATGTTTTGATATATTTACAGGTGTCATTATTTATTAACATCAACAAATTGTCCGTTTGTGCCTCCAGGTATGTTGGCAGGTGGCTGTTGCTTCCTCGTGTAAACAAGACCTGGAGTCATTGCTAGTCATGTACACTCAAAATGGGGTAACTCAGGCCAAGACTGTCCTGTTAATTCAAGGCTAAGCAGAACTAGAAAGCTGTTACTCCATGCACCATGATGTTCCCCCAGAGCACACACACACTGCTCTCCTGAATCAGTAGCCATCTTTTTCTCTATTTTTAGATACCTTTAGAGTGATAGAAAACAAAAGGGAATGGCTTGATTCACCTCGGCATTACCATCAAGGTTGACAAATTCTGGACTCAGGTCCTCACTGAACAGACTTGAAAGAACTCTGTAAGAAGTCATGTGGAGTATGAGGTGTTATGGACCAGTGCCTCTCCTGTGAGGATGGCATAGATTGGTTGGCACTCTCAGAGTCACAGTGACAAATGGCAGCAGTGTTGATAAAGAAGGCACAGTGGCAGATACATCTCATTTGTTGGCACCATTTGGTCAACCTCCACTGAAACATCACCAGCTCCAGGCTCCATTAATTAATTCATTCAAGACAAGTTAACAGAGCATCAGTGACATGTTAAGGTCTGTCCTGAGCACTAGGGATACAATGTTGAGAAGATCTGTGATGCCTAATCTTGGTTGTCAGCTCAATGGATCTGGAATCAACCAAAACCCCTGTATGCTCATTCCTGTAAGGGATTTTCTTATTAGATAATTTGATTCGGAAAGACATATCCAGGATGGGGTGGTACCTTCTGGTGGCAGCCCAGATAGAAGCACGTGGAAAATGGAAACCTCACATTTTTCCTGCTTGCTCTAGCTTTCTTCTGCAAGTTCACCTGTCCTGTTGCTGTGGCATCTGTCCATCAGTATTAGAATCAACTTTTCTGGGATTCCTGCAAAGGAAGAATCCCAGCAGCTCTTTAGAAATCCTGTAGGCATAAGCTTTAGGTTGGGACTGCTGAGATGTCCAGCACTCTAGGGAGCATAAGTACTGGAAGCAGCCATTGCTGGTCTACCTGGACCATGTCCTATAAGCCAACCTAATAAATCACACATGCAAACACATGCCACACACACACAGACACATGAGTTCACATACACACACACACACACACACACGCATACACACATACATGCATGCACATACACACACACACAGACACACATATATGCACACATGCATGCCCCCTCCCATCCTCTTCCTTTAGAGAACCTTGAGTCAAGACAAGAGTCAAACCCCTGCTACCCTGGAGCTTACATGCTAATAGCAGAACACGCTCCCAGGAATCAACCGGTGAAGCCAGGCAGGCTGGAATAACTTCATCCCTAATTATGGAGGATGAGAAAGCATCAGCTGAGGCATAAACACTCCAGTTCAGGAACGAGATGGCCTGAAACCATTTTCCATTTCCTTTTTTCCCTGAGCCAAGATTCAGTCTCTGGAGAAGTCAGTGAAGGAAGGAGGACTTCCCTTAGTAATTATTCCTTGGAGAAAAGGAAGGATAAAGGGAGGGGAAAAAAAAAACAAACCTCCAACTTCTTCAGGAAAAAAAGGGAGATAATAGTGGCTTGCACTGTGGAGTAGTCAAGTATTTGCTTTGATGTTGCATTTACTCATTGTAAAATCACAATAAAATCCTGTTCAACAGTGGCATTGGAGCCAGGCGGTGGTGGCTCACCTATAATCCCAGGCAGGTACATCTGAGGACAGCCTGATCTACAAAGCGAGTCCAGGACAGCCAAGGCTAAACAAAGAAATTCTGTCTCAACAAACAAACAAACAAACAAACAAAACCAGTGGCATTGGGATTTTGTAAATCCCATTTACCCCTCACCTCTTTGTGTTTCTATTACCTTTATTTATCTGGGAAATAATGCCTTGAGATTTAATTGAATTGTTTACCTGCCCTATCTAGAGATACTGAACTATGGCTTTTTTTTTTTTTTTGGTTTTTGTTTGTTTTTTGCAGATTGTGACACATTTTTTGACACATTTGTCTTTTAACACTCTTGAATGTGCTTTGTCAGTGTCAGTTGAATCCTTTGATGAAAACACAAGTCAACAAGTGAATGAACCATCTGAAAGTGGGAAGGTGTTCAGAGGTACACAAGGTCCCTCTGAGTGTCACTGAAGTGAACTGTATGTCTATGCTCCAGGAGGTCAGGCCTTCTGGAAGAGATACCTGAGGAGAACTTGTGCAATCAGGAGCCTGATCTGTCTGTGACAGGGAAAACACTATTCTCCTAGTAAGAGCTCTCAGAGAGGTATTGACAGGGAGTTAGATCAGAGAATGCTTTATGTCCCTGACTCTAACCTGGGAGTGACCTGCTCACAGGAGCCTTCTCGAGGAAGCCATTTCTTGGGTGGGGGGAAGGCCCCACCTCTATGTTGGTAGATCTGTCTGGGTATACTGATGACACATACCATTGGAAGAAGCCCTGGAGCTCAATTAACAGGCTCACTCAGGCCTCATGAGAGCTCCTAGATACAACCCATGGGCTGGATTCTATGTAGCAAACTGCATGTCTGCTTCAAGGAGAACAGGACAGCATTTTGTCTAAGCAGTTATGAGAAGGGAGAGATTTGTCTGCATGCCCGTGAAGATTGAATTATTGGTCAGTAAGCTTCACTGGCGTTGTGGCAGAATGAGTAAATGCCTCTGCCTCTTGTTTTTGTTTTGGCTCATGGGATGTTAGCAGAGTGATGCAAACAGAGGGTTGACATGTGCTTGTGTGGTTTGTGCCCTGGTCCTTTCACTATCACCAAGAGAGCCGCGCATTGAAATGGTTGTTGCGTCTTTGCTCTAGGCGTCAGATGAGACACCTGGAGTGAAACTATACTCACCAACCAGCAGATACCAGAGTGAGAAATAAATACTTCTCTGTAACATGCCATCGAGACTTTTGTGGTAGCTTGTTGTATAGTGAGAATTGACTGACACAGGAGAAGTGGGCCATTCTGATTTCAGGGTTGTTGATATTGGCGGTTGGGGGAAATTACTCTCTGCAAAGCAACCCACGGCACAACACTTACTATGTACAGTCGTTAATAAGCACCTACTGAAGTCTTGCTGCTGCCGGGCACTGTCACCGCTTACAACGTTCGCAACGACACAATGAGTCAAGTTGTACTAAGTTTTGCTCTTTGCTCCTGCCTGCTTTGGCTGAATCTTTCCTCTGATCTTGGGAGAAGCAAATGCCTGGAAATCTACCTTAAGAAATGGTCGACACAGCTGTCTGGTTAGGCATCAAAACCCTGTTTCCTAAAGCAAGAACGTCCTAACGGCTCCCAGCAATGCCTGTGCCTGCAGACAGGCTCCGACTGCAGTGGACACTTCCTGTCTGTGGTCGCAGGTCCCAGAGAACACCCTCAGACTGCCAGAGAGTTCAAGAGTTCAACACGGTTGCTCAGACTATTATCACTGTAAGCAGCTACAGGAAGGGGCTGGTCTTGGCAGAGAGCGTCAGCTCAGTGCACTGCCTGCTAAGGCTGCACGAATAAAGCTGAGTTCTTCAACTCTCCGAATACTTCATGGTTTCTCAAAATCCAGATTTCCAGAACACTCCAAGGATATGGATACTTTCGAATCTTGTGGCTTGCAGTTGCCCACTCATGACTTATGGCCCAGATGATCCAACATAAAACCATAAACTTACTTAAAACATGATTTTTTTGTAGTGTCTTTTTTGTACCTCGATTACATTGTTCTTGACTGTGAACCTGTCAGATGACAAAACCATGTTTCAGAAGATTGGGCACATTTTTGAGGGCCTGAGAAGTCACATAAGGAAGGTAGGTGAGGCCATGGAGGCCTCCTTGCTTTGCTCCAGAAGAGTGGCTCAGCTATTAATCTTTTTAGTAAACCAAATTTCCCCACCAAAAAAAAAAAAATCAGTTTATCAAAATATAATTCACACACAATTAAGTTACTAAATGAAAGTGTGAAATTTGACTAGTTTCAATTTATCAAGGGCGAGTTTTTAGGTATATAACTGTGAAGCTATTAACACACTTATGATAACCAGCATATATCCATTACTCTCTGAATCTCCTTCCATTTTCCTTTGTAATCTTTTATCCATCTGCTTCTTTTTTTTTTACTATGAACAAATTTTTATTTTTAAAAGAAATTTTGTACAAATGAGATTGTGTAGTATGCATGCAATCCTTTAATTTACAGCTCCATTCAGCATCAGTCTTGTTCCTGCACTGAAAATTCATCTTTTGTTGTGGAGTGTATCACGATGTGTATGTGTGTGTGTGTGCGTGTGTGCGTGTGTGTATGTGTGTGTTACAACATGTATACTTATTTCTAGTCTTTTGTTATATAATTATAAGCATACGCTCTCATGTCTTTCTTTTCACTGGATAAATAAATGGGTTATCAGTGGTATTTGCTTAATATCTGAAGAACATGTTATACTGTTTCCCAAATGGCTTATTTTTATTGGTTAAGTTATTTATTTACTTCATATCCTGATCACAGCTTTTCTTTCCTCCTCTCCTCCCAGTCCCTCCTTCCACTGACCCCCTTCCTTTTTCCTAAAAAAAAAAAGAAAAAAAAAAAAAAAAAGAGGAGGTCTCTAGTGGATATCAACCAGCCTTGACATATCAAGTTGTAGTAAGACTAGGCACATCTTCTACTGAGACTAGACAAGGCAGCCCAGTTAGGGGAAAGGGATCCAAAGGCAAGCAATATAGTCAGAGACAGCCCCTGCTCCCAGGTCATAAGAGAGAGCCCACTTCTGACACTATTAATGATACTCTGCTGTACTTGCAGACAGGTACCTAGCATAATTGTCATCAGTGAGGCTTCACCCAGCCACTGATGGAAACCAATGCAGAGACCCACAGCCAAACATTAAGAGGAGTCTGAGAATCCTGTGGTGAGTGAGGGACAGGGGCAAGGACTGAAGGAGCCAGAGGGGTCAAGGACACCACAGAAAAACCTATAACATCAACTAATCTGGGCCCATAGGGGCTCAAAGAGACTGAACTGGCAACCAGAGAGCATGCGTGGGACAGACATAGGCCTCCGCACATATAAACAGTTATGCAGCCAGGTCTCCATGTGCATGTGGGATTCCAAATGGCTTTTTAAAAAAAATCATTTAAGATTTTTAATGAAGACCTGCTGAACAGAAGGGAATTCATGTCTGGTACTATAAACCTAGGCAGGTCCCTGTGGCTGGTGGGGTCACGGACCCTAGAGGAGAGTCTAGCGCTCCACTTTGCTAAGTGTAATTTCTTACTGCATCCTAAATAGTTATCCTTATACCCACAGAGGGAGTGGTTCTCATTC
This sequence comes from Acomys percivali, assembly GCA_907169655.1. Classification (NCBI taxonomy): domain Eukaryota; kingdom Metazoa; phylum Chordata; class Mammalia; order Rodentia; family Muridae; genus Acomys; species Acomys percivali. The sequence continues at coordinate 17,447,004 of OU015742.1, read as the reverse complement.
TGCACAAAAGAAACTTCTTTTTGCAGCAGACAGAAATCCATAAGTGGTCAAAATACAGAGAAGAACTGACTGTGGGGTGTTCGGCCTCAGCTGATACATTGACAGCAGAGTCCTACACCTAAGGCCCAGGAAACATCATGGAAGAGGGGGCAGAGAGATTATAGGAGCCACTGACTGCCTTGAGATTGTGTCCTCCATACAGAATGAGAATGCTGCGCCCAAGGGATCTCTGCACAATGATAACACTGGTTAGCACATCAACACGGATGGGGAAACATCACAATGCCTCATCATGGGATGAAGAGCTACAGGCAATTAATGGCCACAGAAAGGGTGACTCAGTCTTCTCCAGGGAAGTGCTCCCTGATAGGTTGTCCAATCTCAAGTGGTCAGCCCTAACCACATAAAAGCAACCCAACTGAGTAGACTAGGTAGAATAACATATCTACATATAAGTAATAGTTAAAGAAGAGGTTGTGACCCTGGACCTTGCCAGCTGCTGTGCCCTGGTGGTGCCGGCTCAGGAGAGCTGGTAGGCTGACCAGCTCAGCTACCCCCCCAGACCCAGATTCAGGGCTTTGAGTTGGCCCATCTCAACATCTACTCCATCTGTGATCTACTAGAGCATGTGAAAGGGCTGGTCCTGTAGATGCAAAGCTGCAGGATCTCCTCGACACAGGGCAACAACAGGCTATCTGAGAGGAGTCCCCGTGAGGATCATGTATTGATAGTGTAGCAAAAGCTATGCTACATTCATTGCAATGAATGTTGGCAAATGAAGATATTTGTTTCCACTCTTAGTTATCTTGTCTCTGTTTCATTTCGGATAGTTCTCATTCATATTTATTTCTGTTAGTAATCTCCCCTTCCATAATACCTAATCTGTGGCTAATTCCCTCTATCTGATGTTATATAAGAAAAAAAACCTTGGATATTTTAGTTTTCTTTTCTGTAAGTGTATTCAAGTCTGTGCTGCGACTTTAAAATATTTCCTGTGTGTTTATTTAGCTTTTTGAATATATAGGACACAGTGATAATAGTTTTTTTTTTTTGAGGCAGGATTTCTCTGTGTAGCCTTGGCTGTCCTGGATTCTCTTTGTAGATCACCTCAAACTCACAGTGATCCTCCTGCCTCTGCCTCCCAGGTGCTGGGATTAAAGGTGTGCGCCACCACGCCTAGCTGATAATAACTGTTTTGATCTTTGTACACTCAACATCTGGATCAACTTTGAAGTATTGGTTTTATCTCTTATTAAGGGCGATATTTCTCTACTTCTTGAAATGCATGTAAGTTATATTTGTACACCAGACATTATGTCTTTTATTTTTACAATGCTAGTTAGTTTTGTTCAATAATAGTGTGAACTTTGTCCTGAGATTCAGCGAAGTTACATGAAAACTGTTTGATCATTTTGTTTTGTTACCCATGTTTTGTGAATTAGGAGCAGGGAAATGCTTTTCATCTAATGTCCAGTCTGGTGGATGTAACGGGTAGCATTCTGGGTGTGGGTGAGGGTCAGAAGCATGCATTGCATCCTCCTCGGTATGATGTTTGCTGTTGCTTCGCGTACATCCTGCATCCCTTCTAGATGAGAGTTCTGCACATTTACAGAGCTGTCCTTTCTTGCTTTCTCATGTTGGAGACTCAGCTGAAACTCAGTGGGATTGCTTGCGTCAGAGGCTGTGCCCTGATGGGAGTAAGTCTTACCTTAGCCATCCAGCCTTCTTAGAGTCCTGTGTGTCTTGTCTTTGAACACCCAACTAGGGGCCGCAAGGGAATGAAGAGAGAATAGGCACACATACAGAAAATCTGGGCTCAGGGGCATTCTACATGCCCTGATAGAGCTGGGCTTACTACCACAGCAACCAGGAACCTTAGTGCATTTATTATGTACTGAACAGGGGGAGGAGTTAGTCTCCAGAGGAGTCTCTGTGGGGAGCAGCAGTCTTAGGCTATAAACATCCAGAAGGAAGAAGCTGCAGTTGCTAGTTTTTACACACACTGGTCAAAACACTCATATGTATATGCACTGTCAGCATTCCTAGTACCCAATGCCCAGTGCTGCAAAAGTTGTTAACTATAACCTTTGGCCGGTTTTTTGTTTGCTTACCATGGGAGATAAAGGTCTGGTTCTGGTTAAGGCGGAGAGTAGAATTCTACTAATGCTGACCTGAAGAAAAGCTCTGTTTATCTTGAGCTCCTGGAGGCAGATCCGAAGAGGAGGGCCCATGCACAGGAGAAACTTCTTTCTCTAGAAAGATCAGCATCTGAATTTTGGACAAACCTCCTAAAAGATGTCCTTGGCATCAGAGAACGCAAGTCAGCATTGCTGGCAGTGAAGCTAAGGAGTCCCTTTCAGAGCCTCACAGGTGCACAAGGGATCCTTGACTTCAGTAGAAAATAGTTTTAGGGGGCTGGAGAGATAGCTCATGGGAAAAAGAACACCCATTAACTCTCACTCTAAATCTTCAGGACTCTACAGGTGCAGGTGCACACACATGCGCAGACGCGCAGATGTACACATGCACACACATACACATCATAAAAAAAACAATTTAGGGAAAAGCAAATAAAGCAGGGTCTCAGTGCATTGTTTGGGAGCAAAGACAGACATTTGAGGAGAGCTAAGCCGGGTGGGCACACCTGGCTGCTCAGCAGCTCGGGAGCGCCACAGGCACATCATTTGAAGGAGGTGATAAAAACTGAGGATGAGGGAAGAGAAGAAAAATGTGCCAGTCTCCCCATTTCTTAATAAGTGAAAGCTTTGAGTGGTTTCTTATTAATGTCACTAATAAAAATTAGGGATAAAACTTTTATGAATTGAGGTCATTTGGCTATACTTGGTCACAAAGAGTTGTCAAGACACATGCTTTTGTCCTGACCATGGCTCATTGGCCACCTCAATAGACTTACTTGTAATATTTTGAAGAAAGGAGTTTAAGTTTTAGATTTTTTGAGAATTCTCCACTCTGATTTCCAGGGTGGCTGCAGCAGTTCCCAATCCAGGAACGGAAACAATGACTCCTGTGCAGTGGAAGCCCACGGAGTGGTAAGTAATCTTTGCCAGCTGCATATGTGACAGGCGATTAATATCCAGGGCTCAAACTGCAGAGCTAAAAAACCCAATGATCTAATTAACGCATGGTCTATGGATCTGAACAGAGTTGTCAAAAGAAGAAGTAAAAATAGCTGAGAAATGTCTCAAAAAATGCTCAAAGTCCTTAGCCATTTAGGGAAATGTAAATTAAAACTACTTTGCTTTTTTTTTTTTTTTTTTAAATCTTATTCCAGTTGAAATGGTTAAGGTGAAGAAAACAGCTGATAACAAATTCTGGTGAGTACGTTAGGAAAGGGACCTTCATTCACTGTTGGGATCAGAAACTGCTGCAGCCACCCTGGAAATCAGAGTGGAGAACTCTCAAAAATGTAAAAATTAAACTCCCATATAGCTCAGCTGTATCATTCCCCGGTGTATGCCCAAAAGACTCATCGTGCTTTGTAAATACTTACTCAGCCATGCTCAGTGCTGCTCTATTCACAAAAGCTAGGGCACGGAAACAAGCTGATGAGTGGACATTGAAAACATATATATATATGCTATGGAACACTATTCAGCTGTAGCGGAAACAAAATCATGAGGTTTGCAGGAGAAGTGATGGAACTGGATAGTACTATATTGAGTGAGGTAACTCAGACCAAGAAAGATAAATGCTCTATGTTCTCTCTTATGTTTTAGCTCTGAATGTTTAGATTGAATATATAGCCCAGAGTAACTGCTTAGAACAGAAATGAAATGAGGACTGGGGGTGGGGTGGGGGTAGGGGTGGAGGTGGTAGAAAAAAAAGCTGTAGAGAGATAGTAGGCCACAGGTGAAATGAAAAAGTGGTGGTGGGGGCTCTAGCTAGGGAGATAGAGGGAGGAAGGAGGGATGGTTAATACTAAGGATGCTTGAAAAACCATAGGGAAACATAAATTATCTTATACTTTCCTTATTATATTATATATGTGTGTGTTTGCATGCATACATACATATATACATACAATTTCAATGAAGTTATATCAGTAGGACTAAGAATCCTCCCTCCAAATATAGACTGTATAACAAAACCCGAGTCCCAGGCATGAGAAACCTCATAGTTGGTCAGGGAAATCCAAGGGTCTGCCAACCAGCTATTGATGCTGACCTTGGTTGCTCCCCCAGAATTTGGAGGTGAATCCCTATTGATGAAACCTGATAGAGACAATATATACATGAATAAACAAATATTTTAAATGAAAAACATATATAATTAACATAAATTTCTTTTATAAAACATTTCCAAGCCACCATAAGAACACATAGAAATCTATGTGTTGGACCCAGTACTTAAAGGAATTGAGGTGGAACTGACCTGGAAGACTCCTCCATGAAGAATAACCTCTTATAGTATGGAAAGTGCTATGCAAACTGCCAAGGGAGAAAATCAATAGTCCTACCAGCTCTAAGACCCATGAGCCATGATGATCAGTAAGGCAAGATATTCCCATGAGCACAATAATGCCACTTACAACTTTGGGTAACCAACAGCTGTCTAATTAGACTTAAACTCTGCTCAACAGGAGGGAATCCATGCCTGGTACTGGAAACCTAGCCAACTATCCATATCTTTTGAGGGTATGTGACCTACAAGAAAAGCTTTTCTAAACCAGAATAATTTCCAACTGTATTCTAAATATGTATCCTTATAAACCCATGGAGAAGTGTAACTCCTACACTTCTTAAAACCACATCAAAGGAACCTTTTTTTTTTTTAAAGAAACCTTTTTTTTTTTTTTTTTTTTTTTAACAGAAGATGGAGACAATTACAGAAAACTGGTAAAATTACTGGTCAAAATGTAGAAAGTAACTGATTGTGGGGTGTTCAGACCCAGTTGATATAACTACAACACAACCCTTACACCTAAGGCTCAGGGTTATGAGCATGAAGAGACTGAAGGAGTCAGAAAAGATCAGGATGTCTGCTGAGAAGCTGTGTCTTCTATACAGGACAGGGAAGCAGCATCTGTGAAGTGTCAACAATATGGCTGCCCAAACAAAACTGGTACAGTGATGACTCCAGGAAACATGCCAGTGAGGATGGGAGAAAGAAACTCACAAGGCCTCACCCCTAGATGAAGAGTTACAAGCAATTAATGACTGCTGAGATGAGCCCCTCAATTGGTTATTCAATACCAAATGGCCAGCCCTAAAAACTTATACATATGAGCAAGACTAAGTGGATCTATCCAGTTGTATTTATATGTATATGTGAATGTTGCAATATAATTAAAGTAAAAAGAAAACAGTAGAGATAATGCATGAAAGTCAAATGAGGGCTTGGAGGAAAAAGAAGGTGAGCAGATGAAGGTGGAGTAAGGTATGGTAATGGGGTATTAAGAATGATCAAGTATTTTATAGACATGTATTTATGCACATGTATAAAATGCCATCATGAAACTGTTTTGTACAGTTAACAATTAATAATGCTAATAAAAAAAAACCCCTGGTCTCAGCAGGAAATGTAAGTCATCTCCAAGAGGGTGAGAGTGAACAACTCTTCACCTCTCCCATGTCCTCCAACCTTTCCCTATATTTCTGTCTGGTCTTATGATGAGATATTGATGTCCTGCTCTATAAAGTTCCTATTGTGGGAAAGGAAACAAGAAATACATGCAAGGACAACACTGCTTGTGACTTGGACTAAGGTTCAGCCATAGGTGGAGTGAGGTTTAGGCTGTACTTAGATGAAACGTTGGACCTCATGACGGTGTGTGGTCGGAGCCGGGCAAGGGGGTTGACCAGAAGGCTCTTTCTGAATTGAGCCTTCAATGTAGGGCTGACTCTTTGATACTGGCTCAATCAGGTTCACTTCCAACGAGCTCTGATTTAAGGTCATAATCTTCCCACTTTTCAAACATTCCCTTTGGTATTGACCCTTGTCCTAGCTTTACCTGGTCCCTTGTTGGTGTACGTTAGGCCTATTTTAAGTTATAGGGAGGATGTGGCATGACTTTAATAACTGGGATCCAGAGTGAAATTATATCTCGCAGGTTCTCCCTGCTGTGTGATCAGAGCGTCATCCCACCCGCACAGGAAGACATGCTGAGCTTCGCTTCCTCCAACAGGCCAGAACCGCCTCTTGGCATTGTATTAAGAAATAAGATGTTACAGTGTCACAGACCTCCCAGGTAGTCAGAGGTGTGAGAAGGGGACAATACTGATGAGGTCTTTGTTCTTTCCATTGTGTTGTGGAGTGTATTTCCTTCTCCATGGAAGGTTGACTGTAGGAGTAGCTGCAGTCCATAATTTCTAGTCACTGCTCATCTCCCCTCTCTGCATAAGGGGAGGAGGTGAACACAGCAAGGAAGTTGCCTTTCTTATGGATACTGGAAGCAAATAGACATGATAAATGAGATGGAAAAAAAACCCACAATGGGCTCATGCACTGTAGAAGCAACTTCTCTAGATGCGTAGTTAGGTGAATGAGTTGAGAGGATGCACAATGGGGCCAGTTGTGCATTAGTGAATGGTTGTGGTACTGTGTTACTCATTTGGATTTGGCACTGTCTTCTGTTTCATCCTTTATACATACCACAGATGTTTATTGTAGCTATGAACTGTGTCTTGAATCCTGGTCAGTGGGGCTGAAATGCTGAGTAGGAGAAGCCTTGATTTTCATGGGTCTTCTTGTCTGGAGGTGGATGGTGAGAACACACGTGTGATAAACCTAGTGCAACCAGGAGCACACCCAGGAACTATGGCAACATAGTGGAGGCCACTGTGTAATTTAGGTGAACTAGTGAGGGAACACCTTCTTACAACAGTGACATTAGCTGAGTGAGAGTCTGAGGAAATGTGTGGGAAGAGTAGACAAGCACACAGCAGGCAGAGAGAAATTGTGTAGGAGAGTCTTGGCATTCCGGGTGGCAAACAAAGGCTGGCAGCAGGGAGCGTGAGGCCTTGAGGTGTAGCTCACGGGGAATAAAGATCATGTGGAAAGGTGTCTTTTGAACTCCAAATATATAGTAAGAGGCCGTGAATGAAATTTTGATGGCAATATTATATGGTGATGATATTTAAATTCAAAGCTCATAGAGATTTAAGTTGGATATTTATTCTTGAAGTACTTTTGTTTTCTAAAAAGGTAATTACTTTTGTCTTTATAAAAATGATTCCTATCGAGGCTATGGAGATAGCTCAGTTTGTAAAGTGCTTGCTGTGCCCTCGGTTTGAGGCCCAGAACCCAGGTTAAAAAACAAACAAACAAACTAAAACCAAAACAAAACAAAAAACCCAATATGGTTGTACATACTTCCTAAATTTCTAAATTGATTTTTAAAAATTTATTCCCTTTATACCTGATCATAGCCCCCTCCCTCATCTCCTCCCAGTCCTACCCTCCCTTCCTCTTCCCCCTCCCCTCCCCTAGTCCTTAGAAAGAGGGAACCCTCCTTCCCTACTAAGTGACCCCAGCCTATCAAGTCTCGTCAGGACTGCCTGTATCCTCTTCCTCTGTGGCCTGGTAAGGCCGCCCTGCCATGGAAAGTGATCTAAGAGCAGGCAACAGAGTCCATGGCAGAGACAGCCCACGCTCTCCTTCTTAAGAGACTCACATGGAGACTGAGCTGCCTATTGGCTACACCTGAGCTGGGGCCTACATCCTCTCCATACATGGTCCTTGGTTGGTGCATCAATCTCCGAAGGCCCTTCTGGGCCCACATTTGGTGGCTCTGTTGGTCTCCTTGTGGAGATTTTGTCCCCTCAGGGCCCTTCTATCCCTCCAGTCGTCCCTAAGACTCCCTGCGCTCTGCCCAAAGTTTGGCTGTGAGTCTCAGCATCTGCTTCAATCCCCCTGTTGGGTGGAGTCTTTCAGAGGACACTATGGTAGGCTCCTGTCCTGTTCCTTCTATTCGACTGCTTCCAATGTCTATTCTATTTGCCCTTCTGAATGAGAATTAAACATCTACCCTAGGGTCTTCCTTGTTACTTATCTTCTTTAGGTCTGTGGATTGTAGTGTGGTTATCCTGTATTATGTGACTAATATCTGCTTATAAGTGAGTACATACCATGTGTGTCTTTCTGGGTCTCGGTTATCTCACTGAGGGTGATCATTTATAGTTCCATCCATTTGCCTACAAATTTCTAAATTTCCTTGTTTTTAATGGCTGAGTAGTATTCCATTGTGCAAATGTACCACAGTTTCTTTATCTATTCTTTGGTTGAGGGACATCTGGGTTGTTTCTAGTTTCTGGCTATTATGAATAACACCTCTGAACATAGTTTAGTAAATGTCCTTGTTGTATGGTGGAGCATCTTTTGCACAGGAGTGGTATAGCCGGGTCCTGAGGTAGAGGCTATTCCCAATTTTCTGAGAAAGTGCCAGGTTGATTTTCAACATGGTTGTGCCAAGTTTGCACTCACACCAATGAAGGAGTGTTTCCCTTTCTCCATCCTCACCAGCATGTGTTGTCACTTGAGGTTTTGATCTTAGTCATTCTGATGGGTGTAACATGGAATCTCAGAGTCATTTTGATTTGCATTTCCCTGATGACTAAGGACATTGAGCATTTCTTTAAGTGCTTCTTGGTCATTTGATATTCTTGTGTTGATAATTCTCTGTTTATCTCTGTACCTCATTTTAAATTGGACTAATAGTTTGTTGGTGTTTGATTTCTTGAATATATATTGGAAATTTGCCCTCTATCGGATGTAGGGTTGGTGTATATCTTTTCCCAGTCTGTACGCTGTCATTTTGCTCTATTGACAGTGTCCTTTACCTTACAGAAGCTTTTCAATTTCATGAGGTTTTATTTATTAATTGTTGATCTTAGTGCCTGGGCTGTTGGTGTTCTGTTCAGGAAGTTGTCTCCTGTGCCAATGAATTCAAGGCTCTTCTCCACTTTTTCTCATAATAGATTCAGTGTGTCTGGTTTTATGAAAGATCTAATCCCAACACTGGAGTGGAAACAGATGAATGCTTGGGGCTTGCTGGCCAGCCAGAATATCCTGTCTAAGTAGCTCTAGGCCAATCACAGTTGTTGTTTCAAAATAATAAGGTGGGCATCTCTGAGGAAGACTGCCAAGGTTGATTTCTGTCCTCTACATACAAGCACATGTGCACACCTGCACACACACATGTAGTCACATGAACACATACTATCCCATAGATACACACAAAATAATATTAATGATGTCAATAATCATGAATGATCCTTCTTCAGTCTGTGTGTTTCATGCATTGGGAAACCGCATCCATAGAGGAGGAGAAGATGCACATGTTGATACCTTATTTTGACCCATTCCTTTGGGTCTGGCTGAGAATGGCAAGGCCAAAGGTAGAAACATACTCATTAGTCAGTGTCTTCGGATTTCTATTGCTGTGAAGAGATTCCTTGACCTCAGCAACTCTTATAAAGAAAAAGCATTTAATTGGGGCTGGCTTACAGGTTCAGAGGTTTAGTTCATTATTGTCATGGTGGGAAGCATGGGGGCACGCAACCAAGCATGGTGCTGGAGAAATAGCTGAGAACTCTACACCTGGCTCAGAGGGCAGCTGAAAGAGAGAGTGACACTGGGCCTGGCCTGAGCACCTAAAACCTCAAAGCCCATCCCCTGTGACACACTTCTTCCAACAAAGCCATACCTCCTCCGTCAAGGCCACACCTCCTAACTAGTGCCATTCCCTATGAGCCTATGGGGGACATTTTCATTTAAACCACCACAATCATTAAACAAAATATCTGTGAAACAGCCACTGTGTTACACTCCTCTCACCTGTGTAAGGATGTGGCAGCAGCATAGGGCCAAGAAAGAGAGGCATAAAGACTAACATATGAAACAAGCAAGCAAACAAACAAACAAACAAACAAAGAAAAGGCTGGATCTTTTCTCTAACCAAGGACCACAGGTAAGTGTCAGAGCAGCTGGAGAAAAGCCCCACCTACAAACATGGTGGGTGCTATGTAAGTGACCCACAGAGGGCCACCACTTCTGTGGCCTGGGGCCTTTGAGCTTCTAATCTTCCCTAGCAAACTGCCTACTTCTATCCCCAGAAGCGGTCTCTTAAACTATGTCAATTTCTGTCACAGTCTGTGTATCACTGAGCCAATTCTTTGTTATGGGACACGAACACCTGGAAATCCCAGCTGATGCCCTCTAGATTCGGATCTGTGTATGCCTCGTTGCATTGTGGTAGGCAACAGAGGAATGAACCTAGCAGAGAAGGTTCCAGTGTTTATGGACAGATGAATAAGTAAGTGAGCAAAACTGTTTAGCTAATGATGAGTCAGAAGACCACCCCCACCCCACCCCAGGCCAAGGTATCATGGAGACAGCTTCTTGAGATTTATAGATAGAAAGTGGGGACAAAAAGGAGGCAAGAAAAGCAAAGGCTATGAGGCCAGGGCTCTCATGGCTGCTGGAAAGGGAGAAAAACCACAGTTAAGAGTCTGGGCTTTATCTGAGATGTGACGGCAAAATCAAGGTGAAGCTGTGCACATCCAGGCAGGAGCTGGTAGCAACTTTGAGAGGCAGACAAGCATGTATGTTTGAACGTGTTTTTTAGAGGCAATCTGAGGAGGCTCCTATGTTTAACGTGGAAGGGATTTTGGGTGGCAGGGATGGATTACAAGTTTCTGAGTTGTAAAACTGGCCGGTGGATGTAGTTTAGTGACATGGGGTGAGGAGTTGTATCTTGGATGCAGCAGGTTGGACATGATCTGAGAAGTCCAGGAAGAGGTGCTGAGGAGGGAGGCACTTTGATATCCAGGTTGGAGTCCTGAGAAGGAGAGTGAGGACATTTGCCTGGGTAAGGATAACACCCAGAGGATGGAGATGAGAAATGCCATCGAGTCACAAGACTAAGGAGGATTTGGCAAGGGCACGGGAGAGGGACTGCTGGGGAGGGGCTGGGACTGGAGAGTGTTTTGGTTGTTTAGTTGTTTTTCATTGTTCCCTGGGTTGAACCAAGGCCAGTACAGACAGACTTGCAGGAAGATCTTCTCTAGAGTTGCCAGACAGGAGAGACAGCTGGGTTCCTTAGGCCTGAGGGTTAGGTTCCTTTCCTTGTGGGGATTGCAGCTGTTCCTTTTGACTGCGGGCACAGAGACTGTTGAAGCCTGGAGAGGCAGATGGGGGCGGGGGAGGGGGGAGGGAAACGCCACAGAACTCAATGTTCTTGATGACATTCACTCCCGTTCTTGAATAAATACTATATGATTAATATAAACTCTGGTTAAATTTCAGAGTCCTGAAAAAGTTGCCAATTTCCTCATTATTGTTATGTGTGAGAATTTTCAGAGGTCTGTTTGTACTCTGTGGCTTTGCTAATGCACCTCCTTTTTGTTATTTTTAGTTTTGATTGCTTTTTTTTTGTGGTGCTAGGGATTGAATCTGTGGCTCCACACACCAATAAGTCCCCCACTGTAGCTGCAGCTGTGGGGGAGGGGAGTGAGTAAAGTCTGAAATGAGTGAATGTATAGTATTGACATAGGCACAGCCATGTCAAGGACCCCAGTGCCTTACACCTATCGGAGATGGCAAAGCCTTTCCTTTGATCCATGTGTAGTTTTTGACAGTATGTGTGTGTGTGGGGGAACCCACACAAACCAAAAACCTAGTAACTGCAACTTCCCAATCCCTGCTAGGATTCTGCTACAGAGACCGCACACCAAAACTAGCTAAGATGACTCCTTGTGCAGTACATGGTAAGTTACGAGTTTCCAGGTTGCCTAGTATCCTCCACCACAGTAAGCACAGCCTTCCGGATCCCCGCTCTTCTCTATGTGTGCCTGCCACTTCTTCAGTGTCTCTTGCATCTTCTTTCCAGTGTCACCTAAGAGGGCTTCTAGGACCACATTGTTGGATGTAGCCCTATGGTGATGTAAAACTAGCCAGGACATATATGTAAAGAAATAGGGGTGTGTGTGTCTGTGCAAGTGTATATACTGTACACACTAAATTTCTAGAAAGGGCCCAGGAAACTGGTGATACTGGGGAGAAATGGTCCAGGGGCAGGACTGCAGGTCAGAACTGCTTGAATTTTTTTTTCTTGTTTGAGTTTTTCCCTCTTGAATGTTGCATCTTGCACACACATGATTTATTCAAACATAAATTCAATATCAGAGTTAAATACATGTTGGGAAGGATAAAGGACTTACATGAATTATGGAAAATTATTGATAGCAAGGCAAAGATAAGGATGTTTCCTACGATGCAATGGGGGTCACAGTGGAGAGCGAGGACTCCTGAAGAGACAGCTGATAACTCAGCAGTGTGCAGAAGCTTCCATAGTTGGGTACAAGAAATGAAACCAGCTGGGTGTGGTGTCACATGTCTTTAATCCCAGTACTTGGGAGGCTGAGGCAGGTGGATTGCTGTGAGTTTGAGGTCAGCCTAGTCTACAAAGTGAGTCTATGACAACCAAGATAACACAGAGAAACCTTGTCTCAAAGAAGAAGAAGAAGAAGAAGAAGAAGAAGAAGAAGAAGAAGAAGAAGAAGAAGAAGAAGAAGAAGAAGGAATAAGAAAGAAGGAAAAGAAGAAAGAAAAAGAAGAAAGAAGAAGAAAGAAGAAGGAAAGAAAGAAAGAAAAAAGGAAGAAGAGGAAGAAGAAGAAGGAAGAAGAAAGAAACCAGCTTGTGATCCTGGCACTTGGAAGGCTGAGACAGAAGGATGTCAAGCTTAAGGCCAATCTGAGGTACACAGTGCAACCTTGTCTGAAAGAGCGAAAAGGCCAGTGCTCTCTTGGCTGGCTCCCTGATTGGGAAAGTGGGGTAATTGCTGTTGCAGCATCTTTAAGCCGATTAGCACACAACGTTAGTTTGGGAGAATGTAAAAGACAGACTCCAAACCAAAGAGTCCCTGATCAAATGTGGAAGTGCTGCAGACTCCGCACTTGCTTGGAGATCTATAAAGCCCATCAATTTAGTTTGTGTTACAGTATTTTGTATCCTTAGGCCTACAAAGTAAATAACTGACCCAGGGACACAGAAACGTACTTTAAAGCTGCCAGCACTTTGCCGGGCAGAGTCTGAACTGATTCTAATCTACTCATAAACAAAACAAACTACTCTAAACCTTATAACATACATATATTCCAAGCACTTGCCACTATGCCCCCTGGCTGGTCCTTGTCAAGTTCCCACCATCTCCCTCCAACCATCCAACTTTCTCGCCCCTTTCCAGGAAGTCCCGCCTCCCTCTTCCTGTCCTTCTGCCCAGCTGATTGGCTGAACAGTGCTTTATTGACGGTTGATACAGTCACTCAGCATTCTTCAACAAGTTTGTAAAAGTTTATCTTCATGTACTGGCTAGCGTATGTCAACTTGACACAAGTTAAAAGTCCTTCATGAGGAGGAAACCTCAGTTAAGAAAATGACTCCATAAGATCTGCTGTAGGCAGTCCTGTGGGGGCATTTTCTTAATTAGCGATTGAGGGGGAGTGGGGGAGGGCCCAGCCCATTGTGGGTGGTATTACCCCTGGGCTGGTGGTCCTGGGTTCTATAAGAAATCAGGCTGAGCAAGTCACGGGAAACAAGCCAGTAAGCCGCACCATTAAATGGCCTCTGCACTAGTTCCTGCCTCCAGGCTCCTGCCCTGTTTGAGTTCCTTCCCTCAGTGGCTTTGATGATTAGCTGTTCTATGGAACTGTGACTGAAGTAAACCCTTTTCTCCTCAACTTGCTTTGGTCATGGTCTTTTCTTACAGCAATAGCAACCCTAACTAAGACACTTTATTACTTATGTTTTTCAACAACCAAGGTTATGTCTGTATTAATTTTCATAGGTAGGTTTTCCAGTTACTGGAGAGTAAGTGGCAGAACTCCACATTTCTGACCTAACGCTAGGTGGCTCTAGGTAACAGGAGTGTACAGCTTGGCATACAAATCTTAGAGGATATATTAGCTCCTTTAGTAATGTTGCCTTATGGTCTTAGTGCTAATTTAGTTTGTGGGGGATTATTTAGTGAGGGAACGAGTGAAGGCAGAGCACTGCCCTAGGACCCAGCAACTCCTGGTGGGCCCTTTAATAGTTATATGAGCTTTAGTTGTCCAACTTTTGGTGTCTTAGTTCCACCATCTGAAACAGGGCAATAATGTCTGCTCTCGTAGCCTCAAACCATAAGAAGTGACCCTCAAAGGGGATAATAAAGATAAATGTTTTGCCCCAATTTGCATTTTCTAAGAAGCAGACCCTTGAGATAAAGGCTTAAATACACGCGGTTTATTTGCATGTGGTTGCATGACTTAAGCACAGGAAGGAGAGACAAGAAGGGGGAAGCGGTCAACAAAAGTATTTCCAAAGCGGTTGCCTTACTGAGGCTGCGGTTAAGCCCCTGGAGGATTCTGGGATTTGGTAGAGAGTATACACCTCAGGGTTTCCTTCCTGTTGGGTGAGGAGGGTGGGGTCTATCCACACCATTGCTGTCAGTCATAACTGCACTGCTGTGGTGGGTGTTAATCTCCCGTTCTTGTTAGTCTGCCTTTCTCATGCATAGATGGTTCCAGCAGCCTGATGGAGCAATCTCAGGGATGTAGTGGCAGGTGCCAGAGACAAGAAACATGAAAAAGGCTGGTCCTGTGGGTGCATGGAGGTGGATGCAATCCTCACGCACTCACCCTTCCAGGCTCAGCACAATCATCTTCATGATGGTTATCACCAAAATTAATGTTTGGATACAGAGGCTTTTGCTACTTAATACGGTCTCTTTTCTAATCACTATCTCAGGGTCTGGATAGCTCCAGCCCACCCTCCACTCTGGGTGCTCATGGCTGAGTTGTTGGTCTCAACTCTTCTCTCCTGGCCTCCCTTCTCCACCTGCCATGGAAGAGCTAGGAACACATCCATGCCTGGGGAAGGGGTTAAATTTAGGATGAGGCATGGGCTACTTCTCATATGCATCTGTATTTGGATCCAGAAGTTTCATTTCAGAGCCAGACTCATTCTGAGGAGAGTGAAGTGTGAGGGAGGCCTGTGGAAATAAAACCCTCTTAAAGATTAGGACCCATTTTCTTTCCTCCAGCAAAATGCTTAATGGGACTCTCCATATGAAGAAAATTTAACTGGCTTTCACAGCAACTTTAGAGCAACCCTCTTGGGACAGTACGGCTTTTTTTTTTTAAACAAGGACCCTCTTAGAACCTTTCTCCCCAGATTCCAGCCCCTCTAGCATGGTCCCACCTTGTGGATGCTGCCCTGTGTAGTGGGCAGGGCTCCTATAGCACTTGCTGGTTTTGCACACAGAGACATGCCAAAGCGGCTTCTTAGCTGGCCTGATGGACTTCCCATTGGAAGACAGCCCCTGGCCTAAACTAGCTGTGAGTGAGGATCAAGAGAGATGGGCCGTCCTGTAAGAATTTCTGTCTTCTATTCCTGCCTCTAAGTCTGGTGTGTTGAGGTGGTTGGTACTTGCTCCTGGGAAACAACTAAGGCCCTTGATTTTTTTCCCCTCATTGTCACCATTTTCTGGTTCACAGGAGGTGAAAGCCCTCAGAAAAGTCAAAACAGTGCCTGGAACAGCCCATTGCCTGGTCTCAAAAGCACCAGGGAATCTGCCTTTGGCTTTATTTTTTGATAATATAAAAGTGCTTTCTGCATTTTTCCCACTCCATTGAGTGACTTTTTGATGGATTTGACTGGTTGTTTTGGCATCGCATAGGCACAAACTTGAGCTGGGGCTCCACAGAGGCGGCAAAATCAGACATGAATAATAATCACAATAAACCTTCCCAACACTGAAGTTCCCAAAGAACGTTTTCTAGAGTCACCTTGCCTTGCCCTAACATAACCCATGGCAGTGAAGGCACCGTGGCTCTCTGTTCTAATGGAGGGAGGAGAGGCCCCGGGAGGGCGTTGGCTCGTCACTGACTCTGACCCTGATCAAGCCTAGGATTCTTATCCAGAAACACACACACACACACACACACACACACACACACACACACACACACA
>OU015742.1:17398973-17413588 GCA_907169655.1 Acomys percivali | reverse complement strand
CAGCCTCATCAGACACCAGTCATATAAGTAGTACACTTATAATGTATGCAGGCAAAATTCGCATACACATAAATAAAAATAAATAAATATTTCAAAACAATCAGAAAGAGCAGAAACACATGACTTAATGATGCAAGAATTTGGAAAACGACGAACAACTCAAATCCAAGTACAGTAGATGGTAAAGAAATAGTAAAAAAAAAAAAAAAAAAGAGAGAAGAAAATGATATAAGGGATCAAGGAATCTAAGAGCTAGCTCTTTATAAAGATAAATAATATTGATAGACTGTAGTGGATGTAAAAGTGTTTTTGTTTTGATCTCAAGTGTGGGATGTGAAACAGTCTTGTGGGAAGACACATGGTGTTTGTCTAGTAGAAGAGGAACTGCCTCTTGTGGGGGCATGGCCTTTGCCAACTGATAAACATCCTAGTTTATAATTCTGAGAGGATATATATGTGTGTGTGTGTGTGTGTGTGTGTGTGTGTGTGTGTGTGTGTGTGTGTGTGTGCCCAGAATAAGAGCTTGGCTTTGTGGTTTTGCCATCATTTCCTATCATTTGGCTGTTCATCACTCTCTTTCGAGACACTCCTACAAGGAAACTCCAGAGAACGCTTTGAAGTTCCAGGTTCCAGCTGCTGCTCTGGGTTCTGGCTGCTGAGGTTGCAGTCACCTTGCTGAGTTGCTGGTTTGCAGTTTAAAAGGTCTGCTGAAATCCTGACTACAAAGAGTGGAATCACTCCAAGGAACTGAGTCTAAAAAAAGTCTACGTCTCCTGTTCCCATTAAACTCTTTTCTTTACTATCTAGGGTAGGTGGGTTGGAAGGGAGGTATAAGCATTAAAGAACCCCAGATAAAGTAGGTTTGAAAAAGTTCAGAGCCTACAACCGACATTTAATACAGTTTAAAAAAGAAAGCTAGACAGAGGTGACCCAAATGAACAGAATCAGAGGGGAACAGAGAAATGTTGAAACTGACAGTGAGGAAATTCAGAACATTATGAGCGAATACTTTAAAATTTAAACTGCTACTTTCAAATATTGTTCCAGAACAGGCGCCATTTATCTCAAGAAGACTAACAATGATAAAGTGTGTTCCCAAGTGTAACCCAGCCAAAGATGGAACCCTGAAGGCCAAATCTCCTGTGGCCTTGTGTGTGTGTGTTTGTGTGTGTGCGCGTGCGCGCGCGTGTGTCCGACCTATAGCTGGACTTCTAGGTGATTCTGTTAGCTGGCTTTGCATTGAGGCCTGATGGCCCACAATAGCAATGAAAAATCTGTTTCTCTACCTCTGTATCCAGACTCTTCACCCATTGAAGAAATTAAGCAAGAGTTCAGAAGAGCGCAGCCAGAGCTGGCAACAGACTCAACAAACATTTGGCTCATGGAATTCCCAGAAGATGAAGACCTTTGTGAAAGGGGGATGGGGTGCTGGCAGCGGCCTCCCAGAACAGAGGGTTGTCAGGGCTGCTCCAGGGACACCCAGGGAAGCCTGGAAGCTGCTTCCATGTGTTGGTGAGGACTCAGGCCACCGCATTCCAGTCTCTCATGGACTGAAACGCAGGAACAACTGGCTTTGCTTGAATACAGTGAACTCAGAAAGTGTGCTGCTGAGGCACCTGTCTCTGGAAACCCATCTGGGTTGGAAAGATCTGTCTTTACTTAATTATGCTAATGAGATAAAGCTTTTGGTTTTAGTTGGTGAACTAAAGTTGGTCCCTTCAAGCCTCGGGTTCTGCTTCTGAAGATCCAACCAAACATGGGTTGAACATATTTTTTTTTAAATGCATGCTCTAAGCATGTGCCGATATATTTCTTGTCATCTTTCCTTAAATAACATAGCAACAGTGTTTACATAGCATTAACACGGCATTAGGCATTTCAGTGGCTTAAAGAGAAATGTCACCCATGGTCTTCAATTTTGAATAGAGTATCTGGGAAGAGGGAATCTCCATTGAGAAAATGTCAGCACCTGTGGGCAAGCTTGTGGTCCATTTTCTTGGTTAGTGATTGGTGTGGGAGGGTCCAGCCTACTGTGGTTGGTGCCACTCTGGGGCAGGCGGTCCTGGGGAAAGCAGACTGAGCAAACCATGGGAGCAAGCCCTTAAGTAGCATTCCTTCGATTTCTGTCTTCAGATTCTTCCCTTGAGGTCCTGCTATGACTTTCTTGGTGATGAACTGCAGGGTGGAAGTATAAATTGAAATAAACCCTTTCCTTCCCAAGCTGTTTGTGGTGTTTATCACAGCAATAGAAGCCTTAAGACAATATAGAAACCATAAAATTTATGAAGTATAAGTATATGCTATAAAACATATATGCTTATATATGTGTGTATGTATGTATATACATACATATGTATACATACGTGTATTTAACTCATTCAATATCCAATCCAGGATTGTAGGTTGCAGCTGGATGCTCTGTTGG
The DNA here is from genome assembly GCA_907169655.1 of Acomys percivali. Taxonomy (NCBI): domain Eukaryota; kingdom Metazoa; phylum Chordata; class Mammalia; order Rodentia; family Muridae; genus Acomys; species Acomys percivali. The sequence continues at coordinate 17,411,163 of OU015742.1, read as the reverse complement.
CATCTTTCATTCTGTGTGGCCCTTAAGTCTGCATTTTTTAGAGAACATTGACCTTTGAAAAGCTTTTGTCAGTATATATGAACTATACATACTCATTGGTTTAATTATGACATTGTCATGTGTATATGCAATCACCTTTCCATTAACCTCTCTTATCCTTTCCCCTTCCCGCTCTGCTTCCTTCATGATCCCCAACTACTTTTGTAGATCCTTTCTACTTTTGTGTTGTTTCATTTTTGATTTTTGGTGACTCGGGGGTTTTATTAGGGTTGCTTACAGGATCAGGCAGAGGTTGGGGGGTTACTTACAAAAGTGTGGACCACTTACCAGTGAACACACCACAGAAGAAAGTGTCTCTCCCTCCCCCAGCAACCCCTGACTGCTTATAGATGGCAGAGAGGGATGAGACCGTTGCGTCTCCCCCTCTCTGTGATGGGGTGTTAACGGCCCAATCATGCACAGGTCTTGTGCAGATAAATCAAGAGTGCCTCCACCACATAATGACTGGAAGGCAGTGCTCCAAACACTACTCCATCCAATCTTTTACACTCAGCACTTTGACCAGCTATGAGTCTCTGCAGTTACTACTGACAAATGCAGACTTCTCCCACCAGAGCTGACAGCAACACTTATCTATTGGGAGGGGCGTAATTATTTAGAAGGCAATTTGATGGGCATATCACATTCACTTAGCAAAATGACAACAGAAGCTTCCCCAGTTCACAGCCTCCCTGGACACTGACTTTTGGCCAGGTGTACACGGATGTGAATTCTCTCCTCTGGAACAGACTTTAATTCTTGCAGATAGCAGCAGACTTGCATCAGTAGGCATATCTTGTCTGGCTGGTTCACAGTGTCACACATAAAGTCCACAGCTGAGTAAGGCTGCTGGTTACACTTCTCTATGGACGCTGGAGAGGTGACTTAGCGGTTAAGAGCACTCGATGCTCTTGCAGAGAACCTGGGTTGATTCCCAGCACCCATATGGTGGCTCACAACCATCTGGAACTCCAGTCCCAGGGGATCCAACCCCTCTTTCTGACCTTTCATCAGCCACACTCACGGTGTACATACATATATGCCAGCAAAACATTTATACACATTAAATAATAAACTAAATAAGTCTAAAACCAAGAATTAAACAACAACCACCAACCACCACCAACATTCTCCCTCAGAAGCCTGCATGGCACCTTCTGGAACTATAAACACTAGTCAGTGGGGAGGGAGTTTCTACCTCAGCGTTAGGTTGGTTTCTCTATGTCCTACAAGCACAGCCCATCCGCTCTCTAGTTCTGATAGGAACCAACCACAGTGACTGCAGCTTCCTGTATTGCTTGGGGACCCAGCAGCCTCCCCATGAGACTACCTCCTCAAGGGGAGATAGCCTACTCCCTGCACTGGGAGCAGCTTTGCACATCGGTGACTGTTATTTCCATTTCGACGTTGACAGTTTTGAAGAATACAGGTGTTGTGTAACAGTTTTTCCTAAACCGAGATATCCCACCCTGGAGAAAGGCTCATTAAGACCCAGGAAATAAACAACTCATTAATCTCAGTAAGTTCCTGAAAATGGATTCACAAGGCCACTTCCTCAGAAAGGTTATGTAAGTTAGGAAGTGCTGAGGAGGGGGAGATTCTTCCACCTGCAGCTCTCTGCAAGCAGGAGAGGGTACTGAGTCCTCAGCCATGCCAGGGTGCTCTGTCCACACTTCTGTAAGTAACTCAGATGAGCTCATTGGCTAACAGAGCTGGGCGTGATACAATCTTTACTTGAGTCTGCCATTGATGCCTTACCTGGGGTGAAAAGGTTTCACAGAGCAAGGGGATGCTTTATATAATTTCTCTCACCTTTCATTTATCTGATGCTCTCTTAGACTGAACTTCCTGTTTCCAGTTACCCCACAAATGTGATGTTGCCTGTCTTTGTTCATAAATTGGGAGGCATATGATAGATCTGCCTAATTATTAGTGATATTAACTCTGAAATATTTCATCTGAGTTGTCAAATTTATGTGTCTAAAATTATTCATAGTATTCCTTTAGTAGTCTGAAGGTGGTAGTTTCGTATCTTATATGAATAATCTATACAATTTTTAATTTTTGTCAGTCTCTGTAGACACTAGTCAATTGTATTAGCCTTTTCAACCAACCAGATTTTTGCTTCATTGATTTTTCTCTATTGGCTTTCTGTTTTCAATTTAATTAATCTCTGCTGTTCTGTCTTTTTTATTAATTTCCAGTTTCCTTGCTTTGGACTTTATGCTTCTCTGACTCTCTGAAACACATCTATTTATTTATTTATTTATTTATTTAGTCTCTCTGTGTGTGCATGCACACAGCACACCATGTGTGTGTGTGAAAGTCAGAGGACAACTTGTTGACGTTGGTTCTCTCCTCCTTCTGTCACGTGGTTCCCAGAGATCAAGTTCGGGTCCTCAGGACTGGTGGCAAGTGTCTTAACATGATCAAAGTCTTGCTGGCCTCGCTCTTCTCTTTTTAATTTTTAAAAATTAAAAAAATTGTCTTATAAAGTAGTGTCCCTATGGCATTGTTGTATATATTTAGTGTGGGCTGTCCATCCCCTGTGCTCTCTCTTTGCTTATCTCTTATCTCCATGCTGTCCATCCCTGTGCAAACACGCTCAGCCCTCTCCCCCTTCCGCTACCCTACAACATGTGTTCTGATACCCTCCCTTCCGACAACCCCTACAACATCATTTTTCTCCCTCGTGGCTCCCTTAGTTTACTGTTGTCCTCTAGGCACTCACTCATACACAAGCACAAATATATAAAAATTAGAACCTGAGATCCAGGGAGGGGAGGGAACACATTCTATTTGTCTTTGTGAGCCTCGGTTACTTCACTTAACCGAACATTTTCCACTTCTTTATTATTATTTTTTCTTCAAATTTCTCTTTTCTTTATGATTGAGTAGAATTCCACTGAATGTATTTCCCACATTTTCATTATCTGTTTGCCAGCTGACAGACGTCTAAGTTGGCTCCGTCCCCTTGCTGTTGTGACGAGGACAGCAGTGAGCATGGGTGGACAAATGGCTCCCTGGGACGATAGAGTGTCCTTCCGAGCCTGTCTAGGGCTTGTGCAGCTGGGTCAAATGGACAAACCTTTCTACTTATTTCTAGAGCAGTGGCACTAGTTTGCCCTCCCACCGCCGGTGAAACAGCTTTCAGCCCCACCACCCTTGCCATATTTGTTATCATGAGTTCTGTTGGTGCTTGCCATGCTAATTGAGTTATACTAGCTTGGATTTGCAGTTGAAATGCCATTTCTTTTTTGACCTCTGTGGTTTATGGGGATTATTTTTTTCTCTTAGAGACAATGAACACTTTCTCTTTTTTGTGTTCCAAGGCTTTTCTGGCTGTGGTGTGTTGAGCTGTGGCTTCCTTTGGGTTTATCTTGTTCATTGCACCAGATCTTCAGGTTCATGTGTTTCACTACATTGGGGACATTTTTTCACCCTGAATTTCTTCTAATGCTCTGTAAGCCCCACACACTTTCTGCTTGTCTTGTAGCGCACAGATGATGCCAATCTAAAACCCTTTCCCCTCAGCTCTACCCACTCTGAATGCTCTTCTTCTTTTTTTTTTCCATCTTGCCATGGAAAAGTAATTTTTTGAGTCTCTAGTCTTCAGCCTCTTCATCTGTAAAATGGGAGTAAGATTGTTGAGCCATAAAGAATAAATGCACTGAATCCTCAGAAATGTTCAGCAAATGAATGACCTAAAGGCTAAGGATTAGACTTGGTCGGTTTCCTTATGAGCACCATTACAGCGTTGCAGTAGACTTCCTCATCTTTCCTCTCTTCACTCCTACTTGGGAGCTCTTCATGCTTGAAGTCTACTTTCTCTTTACAGTGTGTTGGTTATCTTCTTAGCCGACAGTGAGCTCTTCAAAGGAAGGATATTTTCCATCTCCCTCTTGGTTTGGCAGATGAGCAATAAATTACCACCAACTATTGTGTCCTAATTGTCTAAACTGACTCTGTAATGTTGACATGGAGACAGCAGAGCCCAGGCTGGAGATTTGCCACTGGGAGATGGGCTGTGTGAGTAGCTTTTATCTTCACGCCCAGCCACCTGTTAATCTCATTCTTGGTATGCACTCACATTGGAGTGGCTGAGGTGATAACCCACACACAGGAAGAAGACAGGGGAACCCAGGGAATAGAGAAACAATCAAACACATATGGCCAGAAAAGAATAACAGTGTAAAGAAAACAGGCAAAATGTTCATGATGTACTGTTTTTATTGGACACATAATAGACTGTTGTGGACAATATTGTGGATGGAATACTGAAATAGCACATTCGTTCATATTTCCTGAGTACTCTGTGACTTCTTCATATGGGCAGTTGATTATTTATTAATCACTCACAGAAGTGCATTTGGAAGAGACTTGAACATTTCAGCACACTTAGGTCTATTGCTGGGAACAGAGCTCTCAGCTTGTCCTGGGAAAGACAATAATAATCTTAAAATATGAGAAAAGCACGTATAACAATCAGACCTTCCATGACCAGAGTTTATTTTAAAGATGAGTAACCACTGATAGAGGCAAAGTTAAAGGGACCCAGCAATGGGTCCCCAAAAGGCACTAAGGGCAGACAACACACAAGCTGGTGGAAAGAAGGCCTGTGTGAAGTTCTGTATAATAGAGTACGGTGAATACTTGGGACAGCTGGACAGTCTTGTTAGAACATTTAGCCTGGTAGTTATAGAAAGAAACATCCAGTAAGTATTAAGGGTGAGGGCTAAGCCACAGAGGAAGCGGAGGTCAAGCAAGTGGCCGAGTTTCCAACAACGATAAAAGACAAGAGTATCAACCAGTGAAGGCACCAAGCAACTGTCCATACAGTGGTCTCAGTGTCTCTTAGTTCCACTGAAGAGTGACATGTGGATGGGTCCTGCTCTCTGGCCATAACTAAAAGAGCTTCATTTCATGGAACATTTTTCAAAATGATCCTGAGCTTAAACCATTGCTTTTTTGACCTTAACATACATATGTTTCCCTCTCAGCTTCATGTACTATTTTAATTTTCTTGTTTCACTGAATCCTTTTAATGCTGCCTGTATGTGCGGTTATCCACTGGTACACAGGCAACCTAGCAGCCATGCCCCTGAAACTATTACTCCTTCATCCACCATCAACTGCCAATAGTTTCTCAGGCAGAGATGGGGCTCACAGTTTCCTCTCTCATCCACCTGGAGAGTAGGTGGTTTGATGGTGTGCAGGTAGCACAGCTGCTGAGTTTATGACTGTAGCAGCCATGGTCTGTTCAGAAGACAGCATTCCATGGCACTGTTCATCTTTCCACTACCCCTGCCCTCAACAAGGTCTTACTCTATAGCCCAGGCTGCCCTAGAACTCAATGTGTTGACCACGCTAGTCTCAAACTCACAGAGATCCACTTGCCTCTGATTCCAGGCAGTAAAAGCCTGTGACATTATACTTGCCTTATTCTTCCAGTCTTAAATTCTATTTTCTTTTTATTTTGAGACAGGGACTCTCTAAGTATATAACTCTGGCTGCACTGGAACTCGCTGTGTAGACTAAGCTGGCCTCAAACTCATTAAGATCTGCTTGCTTTTGCCTCTGAGTGCTGGGACTAAAGACATGTGCCACAACAACCAGCACCACTTTTAAACTCTAAAAGGAGGGGGCTCAAATTTTTTAAAAAAATATTTCTTTATTATGTATACAGTATTCTGCCTGCATGTACACCTGCAGGCCAGAAGAGGGCACCAAATCTCATTGTGGATGGCTGTGAGCCACCATGTGGTTGCTAGAAATTGAACTCAGGACCTCTGCAAGAGCAGTCAGTGCTCTTAACCACTGAGCCATCTCTCTAGCCCCGTGGGACTCAGATGTTTTAAAGTTCCATGTTGAGACGGTACTCACTGGTTAGAGTACCACATTTTGAGTAGCAAGGACTTAAGCAAGCAATGTACACACAGAGATACATGGATATGCATATATACACACAGACACAAATACACATGGACATACACACACACACGGACATACACACAAATGGACACAGACACACCATGTGTGAGCGTGTGCATGGGCATGGGCACATGCTTTCAAATGCATGCAGGTATGAACATACACGTGCACTCACATACCACCCATTCCTAATGTAAAATTCCACACGGGAGTTATTGAAAGATAGTGGAAAGCCTCTGCGTTGTTTGGTGGAACTTGTCACCCTTCGTTTGATTCCATTCTGGCGACTTCAGAAGAACCAAATACCTCACATTTTAATTTTATTTTTGGATTTGTGGGAATTCAGTTTATAACAACTAATAATCAAAAATTTAATTTGGGTAAGCTTTTTTTCTTTCATGTTTTAGACCAAGAAAATGCAGTACTTAAAAAGTTATGGTGTTTATTTAGGCTTCTGAAATCATTGTTAAATGTTTTCCTGGGGAAAGAACCACAAAACACTAGGAAAGAAGTGGATTCCTCATGATAAGTGGTGCTGAGACGGTACCCTAGAGCTTAAAGTTAGTCAGTTCAGTTTCATCTTGTTGGAACAAAAGTAATTTTAATCGATTAAAGGAACAACATAGTATTGAAATACTATTAAGGCACAAAATAATTAATAGATAGGGAATACTTGACAAAGTTAAAATAGTTTAAAGAAATCACAAAGAGTTACAAAATTTATTAGATTATATCAAAATGTTCTCTTTGAAGTCTTATTCCTACCCATCATAATTAAATAAAAATCCTGATAGTTATCAATCAATACTGAATTCTAAGTCAAGAGATGAATAGCTCTATTAACTCTGTAAATTGCCTGAAACTCAGAATGCTACTTCCTAAAGTGAAAACTTTTTATTTGGAATAAAAGATAAATTGAAAAAAAAAAAGAGTATAACAGGAAAAAATAGCTGTTGAAAATACAAAAACCTTAAAATACTAACTAATTAACTAGAAGGAAAATCCTTTTGAGGTAAACGACAAGCTATAGGCTAATGTTCTTTATGTAAAGAGGCATCCCTGGCTTGGTGAGCACAACTTTGATGTCACAGTTCGAGGATTAGTCAGAAAGGAGAGAATTTAAATGGCTAATAGCAAAATGCTAACTTACTTGTCATTGGTGTTTTGTGTCCTGCTTGTCAAATTAAACCAAAGTAAAGAAAAAAATGGCAAAACTGTTAGCAGTGATGTAGTGCACCAGGCTGAACAATGACTTCAAAGCCAGGGTGTGTTAGGGCTACACCCTCATCCTTAGAACCCATGCACATCACCTTAGGAGGCAGATGATGTAGCATGTGCTTAAATTCAGGCCCCTGAGAGGAGCAGTTTTTCTGGATGTTCCAGGCTGCCCCTAAAAGTGATCACACGTATTGTAGGATAGGGAGGGAAGGAGAGGGAGAAAGGGAGAGAGAAAAGGACAGAGAGAGAGGAAAGAAGGGAGAGGTGGGAGGGAGAAAGGACAGGGAAGGGAGAAGAGAGAGAGATCGTTTCACAAAAGACTACCAAAACCAGGAGAATAAAATAGATGCTGGTTCATGTTGATGCCAGAAGGTCGCAAGCCAAGGAACTCAGATGCCTTCTGGGTCTAGATGAGGCAGGACGACAGGTTTTCTTTTAGGACTTCTAGAAGGAACCAGTCCTGCTGACCCTTTGACTTGATCTCAGTGGAACTGATTTTTCACGGCTGGCCTTAATTAACCATAGAGAATACATTTGTGCTGCCTTGAGGCTCTGTCTTGGTGGGTAATTTGTTACAATAACATTAGGAAACTACTATGTGTGGTAAATAACCTTAACCATTTTTTTCCAATAAGAAAGAAAGGCTTTAAACATTTCATACCTACCAATGTAGTGATTCTATATTTTGGAATCTATTTTAGGGAGATAATTTGGTAACAAAATTATGTCTTAAAAGAAAATACCGGCTTCAACACATTAGAAATGGACTACCAACAAACCAAATATGGGGAGGGAGCGACCAAGTAACCTTCAGACCAAAAGTAGACTATCATTAACTATAAAATATGTATAAACATTTTGTTAAAATATGGGGTAGCTATATTATCTAAATATTGTGCTAAGAGTAAAAAGATCAAGGCATAAGATGCTGTATGTTCTGTTATGACTGAACATGAATTGCTCCCATAGGCTCATATGTTCACTTGGGTCCCAGTTGGTGGCATTACTATCAGAGGTTCTGGCACCTTGCAGAGGTGAAACTCAGGTCATTTGGGGGTATGCCACTGAGGTTGAAATCTGGTTCCTGGTTCCCTCCTCACTCTCTTGCTTTTTTTTTTTTTGTCTGCTGTGAAGTGAGAAGCTTCTACCAGGTATGCTCCTGCCTCCGTAAGATTTTACCCAGTCCACGGAGCCAAGAACAGTAGATTAAAGCAATAGAAATTGTGATCCCCAAATAAATATTTCCAACCTGAAGTTGTAGCATGTGTACTGCAATTTTGATGCTACAAAAATGTGTAGAAAGCTGACTGGAAGGTCATAGGCCAAACAATTTACTACAGGAAATGACACATTTTAGTCACACAGATGTCCACCTTTTCAAATTTTCTACAGTGAATAAATTGGCATGAATTTTAGAGTAAAATTCATCTTATAATCTGTGTTTGGAAGTGGACAGCCATGAGGCTTGGATACCAAGGCTGGACTTGACAAATTTTGAAAGAAGTGCATCTGAGGAAGCTGACCAGGACAAAGTCAGGGAGGAATTGGAGAAAAGACAGAGTGGCAGAGCTCTTGTGGTCTGGCTAGTGGAGGTACAGAAGACAGGGAGATGAGGACAGTCTTAAAGATCAGAGTCAGCTCCAATCTGAAAGAGAGCTGTGAAACTTGCCAGCTGAGTTGGAGAATCAGCTGAGATTTCCCCTTGTCTCACAAGATAAGTATTAGAAAGAAAAGTTGAGTAGCATGTATAATTACCCACAATTCACTGCTTCCATTTCCTAGAAGATTCCCATTAAGTATGTATGGCCCCATCCCACTCTCTTTAATGCATGTAGTGAGGAAAGGACACCCATATGTGCCACGACTTTGACAGTGTCTTCTTCGCTGAAGACAGGTGGGGCATCAGGAGTTCAGGCTAGTCTAACTCTCCCACAGAAAGCTCATCTTACCTCTCTTGATACTCATTTCCAGAACTCACATTTCAGCTCCTGCAATCACAGAGCTTAAAATGTCCCACATTCAACAAACATTTATAAACGAAGTGCCTGGTGTTCCTCTAGCAATTGCTTTGGGTCCAGGAGTTGGGGCATGAGGTCATGCTGGCCTGAGTGAAGCCGGAGAGGACTTTTATTGTCAGATGAAAGGTTCTTTGAGTCCTGTAGACTTTGAACATACATCCCCAGAGGCTGTTGGATGCCATCTTGTCTCCTTAAGAAGCAAGATGAAAACAGAAACTTTGGAGAAGCAGGGGCGGAGAGGATCCACACTTAGCCTACTTAACTTCCAGTTATATGAGCTGGTATGTTTTCTTTTACACCATTTATGTTGGTTTTTTTTCCTTTGACGTAGTTTTAACTTTGTGTATACAGTGTGTGTGTGTATATATATATATATATATATATAATATATATAATATATATATGTGTGTGTGTGTGTGTGTGTGCACATTTGTGAGTGTCTGCAGTCACACATATAATGCAGTAGGCGTGTGGAGGTAAGAGGACAACTTTGGGTACTGAGCCTCACCTTCCACCTTGTTTGAGACTGGGTCTCTTACTGCTTTTTTTCCCTGCTGTGTATGCCAGCCTAGCTGGCTCACAAAGTTCTAAGGATCCTCTGTGTCTGCCTCTCATCTCCCTATGGGGCATTGGGCTTATAGATGTGTGACATGGATTTTATATGAGTTGTAGGGATTTGAACTCAGCTCTTCATGCTGGTGTGGCACACACAGAACCATCCCTTAGCACTAGTGTAATAGGAAAAAGAATATTTTCTTATAGTAAGTTTCCAAATATTTAGACTGTCTAGAATTATTCTGGGTGAAACACTGTGATGGGCACTAAAGTTATGCAAATGGTTCATAATTGGGTTCTGATTTTTGTCCAGTGATGGAGTTACTATCTCATTGGATTGGCAAGAAGAGACAGGTGTTCTCTTTTTGGTTGTGAAAGGTGTATGCCAGTGCTTATTTTATTGTGGCAAATATGTGTCACCTAAGACTTTCTTAACTTAGTTCAGAGTGTACATAAATCAGGATGTGGAGTTTTATGTTGCAACAAGCAACAAGCCAAACACATGTTTATTCTTTGTTGTACAGCATGCCTCTTATGGAAGCTGGGTGGGTGCAGTCTGCTCTTCACAGTCTCAAGTGTTCCTGCTCTTTCTGCTGGAGAAGGAAGATCTCTGCAAATGTGTCACAGGTAGTCAGCAGCTCTGTGCAAAGGCTGGCTTTATGGGGATGTCCAGTCCCACCGAGTCCCACTCTCAGAAGCATTTGATGTTTGGGCTAATGCTGTTCTCTTGGATTTTAAAATAACTTTCTCAACATGGGGCACCACACTTTCTTTTTTCAGTTGGCTCTAGGAATTATGCTGTCAGCTTTTCGTGACATGTCACTGGTATACTGTGAATGAGATTGTCCCTCCTAGTCTCTACATTCTTACATTTGGTCCCCAGGTAGTGGCATTGTTTGAGGAGGCACGGGGCATGAGATCTTGCTGGAGGTTGTATGTCATTAGAGGCATGCTTTGAGAGTTTAAAGACTCGGCATTCTCAGGTTGCTCTCTCTGACTTGGGCTTGTGGTTCATATTGTGAAATCTCAGCTCAGCAGTCACCATGCCTGCTGCCACCCCGAAGCTTCTCTGCCGCAACAGACTCTTAGTTCTCAGGAACTGTTAGCCCAGACAAACCCTTTCCTCTCTAATTTGCCTTGGCTATGGCATTCTGTAACAGCAACAGAAAACAAGTTAATATATACTTACACCTCATTGGCCAGAACTGGCTACACAGCCACACTTTAACCCCAAGGGAACAGGCTTCATTCTATTTTATATCCACAAAAGTAAAATACTAGAAATATGAAGTCAGCAATATAGATAATGACAGCAGAGTCAAAAGACTTTTGTGAGTCAGAAGGCATGCTGCTATTTGGTATGCAGGTTGGGGAAAGGACTTGCTTTTTAAAAAATTCACCAGATCTTTTTGGAGAAAAGCAACAAAGATTTGAACTTCTATTCCTAGGGAGCCAAAGTTAGAGCAGACCAAGGTTAAAGGCTCCAAGGTCTGTGGTGGAGGATGTGGCTCAGCATGTACACCAAGACTTCTTATGTAAGGGAACTTGCTCTGGGTTAACGTGAGTGTGGCTGGGAGGCTAGCACCATCCTGGCCAGCTTCTGGGCATGGTGATGGAATATGGGCTAACAATCTAAGAGAACAGCAGCCTGGGATCTCAAACATGGCCACGCCTGCAGCTGGGCAGTGAAGCAGTCAGCAAAAACGGTATGCACAGGACTCATCTTTGGTAAAATAGGAAGCTACAGGCCTCAGATTTGTCCGAGCTCTAGTTTTTTTCTCTTGCTTGCATCTGGAGTCAGATTTTTCCCTCTTCAAACTGCTTGAATGTCTGCAGTTCTTAGTGTGTAAAGAAGACACTGAACCTCCTGCTAGTGTAATGGTTCTCAACCTTTTAGTACAGTTCTTCATGTTGTGACCCCCAACCATAAAATTATTTCATTGTTACTTTGTAACTGGAATTTTGCTTCTGTTATGAATCGTAATGTAAATATCTTGATATGCCAGGTATCTGATATGCAGCCCTGTGAAAGGGTTGTTTGGCCCCCAAAAGGGGTCATGACCCACAGGTTGAGAACCACTGTGCTGGTAGGGCATGAGTGATGAATCAGTCAGTCTGAGGAGAGCTGCTTGCAATCATCTCTGGAGTCAGAGAAGCAGCCCACATAGTGCCTTGTAGCTTACCTAGGTTACATGCAGGGACAGGGTCGTTCGCAGGAGCCCTTTCAGCTTGAAAGGGAGCAGGGCTGCCGCTGCTCAGAGCAGTGAGAACAAGTGAGCACAGGCTGCTAGGCTTTGATCTGGGGACACTGGAGCACACTTGCTGGGTAGGGGTAAGTCTCCGGGCCTGGGATACAGGCAGAGAGGAGTGACTAGTTCATTGCCTAGAGAAGCTGTGTCCCAGAAGACCAGCTTAGAGTTGTGATGTGA
>OU015742.1:17347566-17385892 GCA_907169655.1 Acomys percivali | reverse complement strand
TTTTTCCTACTCTAAAATTTGTGTCCTTCATAAATGCGTATGTTGAAATCTGACAAGCTAATGAGATTAGGAAGTGAGACCTTGTTTTCATGGCGGCACCTTTCTTTCTTTCTTTCTTTCTTTCTTTCTTCTTTCTTTCTTTCTTTCTTTCTTTCTTTCTTTCTTTCTTTCTTTCTTTTTCTTTTTGTTTCAGAGTCCGGTTATTAGTTAAGAACACAAATCAGAAAAAAACAAAACAAAGCAAAACAAAACAACAAAACAACAACAACAACACATAGCTTCCCTTGGGGAGACCAGCACATTTCTTGGTCTGTTTTAATTTGGTTCCACGTTCCCTTGCCCTCCTTTTTGTTTATACATCACTGAAAAGGCCAGGTCTATCTGTCACCCAGGACCTTTGCAATGACTGTGGCCCTTGTGTGTGATGCACTCCTTCAGTCACCTATGTTGCTGACCCCTCACTTGAAGTCATGGCTCTACATGGATTTCTTATGAGTGCAGCATGCCCTCTTCTCCCAGAGTTCCCCTCTGTACTTTCTGTCATGCATGCCTCTTCCAAACAAGGCTCGCAACTCCAATCTCTCCTCTCCTCACTTCCTCCTCACTCACCCATTCTAATTTTTGAGAAAGGATCTCCTCTAGCCCAGGCTTGGCCTTGAACTCCCTATGTGGCTGAGGATGATCCTCTTGCCATCACCTGCTGAGTGTTGGTGCACTGTCACGCTCAGCTGTGAGTTCTTTGTTGTGGAGATTATTTCTTTGCCATCTGTCTCCACTGGACACTGAGCTAGCTAAGGCAGGGATGTTTATCTTTTTGTTCACTGTTGCATCTTTAGCTTCAGAGCACTACCTGGAACAAAGTGGACAGCGTTACATTTTGTGTAGTGAATGAACCATTTGTTGACAACTTGTGGTTAGTTATGTAAAACTGTGACTATGTATAATTTGGGAAAGAAATAATATAGGAATAAATTTTGGGCTTTGGTTCCAGGATAACCTTGAGGTTTTGTTAATATTATTCCTTTGATACATTTTGTACCGCTGTATGAACAAATGGAAATCACCCACTTGTGCACCCACAGACAGGAAAAAAAAAAGGTTGTTAATGGTCTAGAAGGCTCAGTTGGACTGAGAAGCTCTGGGCAGGAAAGTTGACTTGACTGTTAACACTTATGGAAGCTTCTGGTAAGAATATCTAGACCCCAAGCCCTTGAGTCTCTACCACTGTCAAACTGCAGGAGGAATTGTCCAACTCTAAACTTCTCCATTTTTATCCTACGGAAGCACAAGACCCCTAGGCCACATGCACACAGCCTCCACTTCCACAGAGACTGCCGCCCTTCAGCGGTTCTGATTAAAGAACAGTTCTGCTTCTGGACTTGCCTGTCTGTTTCCCCGTTTTTTCCACATCACCTCCATCCATCTCAGTCTGATCTAACAGTTACTATTTTTAGTTTTTGTTGTTGCTGCTGTTCTGGGACAGGGGATCTCACTGTGTAGCCTTTGCTGGCCTGGAACTCACCTTGTAGACCTGAAACGCACTAGGGAGACCACAGAGATCCACCTAACTCTGCCTCATGGGTGTTGGGACCACAGGCATGTTTCACTATGCCCAGCAACTGCTACTGTCTTGAAGGTGAGTATGGGACCTCATACCTCTTCTTTACCACATGTTTAATGACAAGTCCACTTGCTAAGAGGGAAAAGAGCTATAAATCACCAGGGAGGGTTGATATGGCTTTCCCACTTGCGATAGTTCCGGCGCCCCTCTGTTCTTTCATTTACTCTATCCCAAGGGAGGTAGAATGATGTAACTGGTTGCTAAATTCAGGAAGAGTACACACAATCTGCTCAGCTCAGCAACTTGTTTTCCACTGGGGAGAGAACATCCTCTTGGTATGCTCTGCTGATTTAGCCTATCAGTCTTAGCTCTCTATCCTTCCAGATAAGAGGTGTATTTCCATCATCCGGAGGTGGGTAAAGTTGCCCCTCTCTGCCATTCAGACACCTGTTCCATTTCATAACATGCAACGCTTTCCAGTCACTTAGCCTTTCATATAATAGGAGCAAGTGTCTGCTTTTAAATCCTGCTCTATTAAAATTAATTCTCAAGTCATTGAATACCCAGGAGAGGGAGAAGCTGCAATCTGTGAAGCTATGGAGCGAATCCCGATATTTCTCTTGCATTGTATTGTGAGCATTTGTTTACGTGGCCTCTCGGCTACAAGGAAATGGATTGCAGAGCCTAAGATAAAAACCTAAGCTTTTCTAGATCTGAATCAAGTTGACAACACACAGCATAGCTTGGCAGCTGATGCAGGGGAGATATTTGACCAAGAAAGGTTGAAGATGACTTTTTCATCCAGGATGAGAAAACCAGAAGAATTTTAAAGGGTGGGACATAAGAAAGAACATAGAATGAGACACTAGTGAGAGAAAAGGCAAGATGCAGTCAAGGATGAAGGGGAGAGAGAAGGATGGAATGTGCAGGTTGACATGGAAAGTGAAGGCTGAACTAGAATCTGGGTGATTCTTCAGGTGAAAATCTGAGAGTTGATAGTTCTGGCTGAGTGGTCTTGGGAGTCTGAATTTCCCACAATGCCTAGTAGGAACTTAGTATGAGCACCAACTAATGTTGTGTGATTTGGAACAGGTACTCACACAGAGTAGAAGTTAAGGTTCTATACTGAGCAGCTCACCATGGGATGGGAGGAGACTGGAGAGTTTTATTCTAACTATACAGTTGGGAAATTGTAAGCAAGAGAGGATCAGTAACCATCTAGAGGTCACAAGCCAGGAGGCCATTCACACTGGCCAATATGGTAAGAAGATGAAAAAACTAGAAATCACTGGGGCAGGCTAGAACCCAGGCCTCATCCAGACCATCCTTGCACAGCTGCATGAGAAAGATGGGATGGGGTTTCTATCTTAGGGAAAGTGTCTTGAGTTTATGTTGGCTATGAAGGGATTCTGGTTATCTTTGTCAACAAATCAAAAGTTGAGATTTTAGAGGAGACTGGTTTTGAGAAACCTGTTTCTAACAGTGAGGGTTGTGTTGCTGGCACCAGTTTTAACTCTCACTGGAGTGGGAAGTGGGATGGGAGCCAGAAAGGGAGGAAGTGGGAATTCCTGCCAAATATCTGAGGCTCAGAGGGACCAGATGACAGAAGATGTTAGGGCTCTTGTGTGGACCTTCTGTTCTGGGAGCTTCTTCTTCTCCCCCGCCCTTCTCAAACATCCTCTTTCTTCACTGTTTCCCCAGCTGCCTGAATCCTGTCCCCAGAGCCTCCTGTGGCCTGGGTTCATGTTCGTGCTCTGACCATCTTCATTTCTGTTCCCAGGCTCTGTGTAAACTTCTCTGCACTGGGCGGCCAATGCCCAGGGACAGTTACTAAAACACTCACCATGCTGACCTTCAACAGAGCCTTGCAAGTGCAAATCCAGATGCTCAACAGAGTCAGACTTTCCAGGAGTAGCTGTTGACCAGCAGAGACAAAGCCCGAAGGTCAAATGCTCTCATCTGTCCATTTTACAGGAAGTTCTGGAAGATTTCTGTGTGGGTATTAGATCCTCGTGGAATGGGTTCCCAGTGCATATGAGAGCAACCCTGAGGACAGAGCTCCCCTTAACTTTTATTCCTCTCTTAAAACTCCTCCCAAGCCCCACTTCCTGGGATCCCCTCCAAAAATACACTACCTGGATCCAAGCTTGTTCAGGCTTTGCTGGTTTGGGTAAGGATATTTTTTGTATCTTTTCTTTTAATATTTGTACCTCTTAATTTTCTTTTTTCGTTCATTGGCTAGGCTATATTATTTCCTGCTGTGGTGGAGCTGGAGGTTTGCTGAGCCTGCTCTTGACACAGACAGGAAGGAAAGATAGCGGAGCAACTGTGCCAAAATTCTAGCTACTTTGAGATGAGGAGACCAGATTTGGAAATAGGGTCTTTGTAGCTTGAATTGAGGTCACCAGAGTGGGCCCCGATGCTATATTGTCCACAGACAAAGGGTAATTTGGACACAGGCATACCCTGGCAGGGATACTGTCATGTGAACACAAAGGGAGAGCCTGGGTGGTGCTTCCATAAGCTCAGGAAAGCCAAAGATGCCTTCCAGTCATCAGAAGCGAGGATGAAAGTACGTGGGTCTGGAGCAGAGTCTTCTGACCAATGTCAGAAACCAGTCCTAGTGATGCCTTGGTTGTGAACATCTAGTATTCAGAACACTGAGACAAAATGCATCTTTTGTTCAAACCCCAACATTTTGTGACATACAGCAGCCTAGCCAATAAGTACGTCCCTGAATGATCACACTGATAAATGATTTGAGAGTCTCAAAACTGCCACTACCTATTTTCAGCTCAGCTCCCAACAACCTCTATTTAAAAGCAAACAAACAAAAAGAGATCACATATGTATTTTTGTGCCTGTGCATGTTGTGGGGCATGCCACAGTGTGTGCTATGGAGATTGCATTCTCTCCTGCCATGTGAGGCTGGGAGATAAATGGCAGTCTTGGTGGTGATTGCTGTCACTCGTGAGCCACTTTACCAGCCCCACAACCTCAACTTCTGTACCATGTCTTCTGCTCTCTGCTTGTTTTTGCTTGGCAGTTCTTCCCATCTGTTTTTTTTCCCGTCATAGATTATATACTATAATCGATGTTCTAGCCAATATTTTTAGTCAAATGATCTGGGTCCCTGTAGTCCCAGCACTTGGAAGTGTAGGCAGGAAGATCAGAAGTTTAGGGTCATTCACAGCTACATTGAGTTTGAGGCTTGCCTGAGCTTCATGAGAGTCTGTCTGAAAACCAAATTATGTTATTCTCATTTACCAGGATGCTATAGACTCATCCAGTCTTGTATATATTATCAGTCAATTTTTGAAGCACTGGGCCATATTCCTCCCTAAGCCAATTTTGGTGCAGACATTATATCCATCTGTTTTAGAACAATGATATCAGGTAGAATAAGTTACTTCTCCCTAATTTTACCATCAGTAGATAGGAAGTTGGGGCTGGAACCCAGGGACTCTAATTACTAAAGGTGTATATGTTTCACTTCCAGGAATGACAGAAAGATTTTACCTGTTGTGATATTTTAGAAGATTAGTAGAGTCTGGTAAAAGCACTGTGTTGAGTGGTTCTGAGACCTTATCCATGGTTAGAGCTGTGGTTGATTAACAAGGCCTGCCACAAGTGAGGGAAAAAAATGGCAGCAGAATATCAGGCCATACTAGGTCTGCATTGGGCATTCTCATTGTTCCTGTGGTCTATGTGGGGAGAATTCTCATGGACGTAAGATTAAGTCACAAGAACATTGCCAAATTCATTTTTTGAAGCCACAGTCACCCTGATACCTAAGGCACACAAAGACTCAACAAAGAAGGAAAATTTCAGACCAATCTCCCTTATGATCATTGATGTAAAAATACTCAATAAAATACTCACAAACTGAATCCAAGAACACATCAAATACAGCATCCACCATAATCAAGCAGGCATCACGCAGGGATGGTTCAACATAGGAAAATCCATCAATGTAATCCACTATATAAACAAAATGAAAGAAAAAAATCACACAATCATCTCATTAGATGCTGAAAAAGCCTTTGGCAAAATCCAACACCTCTTCATGATAAAAGTCTTGGAGAGATCAGGGATATAGGGCCATACCTAAACAAAATAAAAGCTATATACAACAAGCCAATAGCCAACATCAAATTAAATAGAAAGAAACTCAAAACAATTCCATTAAAATCAGGGACAAGACAAGGCTATCCACTCTCTCTCTATTTTCAGTATAGTACTTGAAGTCCTAGCTAGAGCAGTAAGACAACTAAAGGAAATCAAATTGAAAGTAAGAAGTCAAAGTATTGCTATTTGCAGAGGATATGGTAGTATATATAAGTGACCCCCAAAATTCTACCAGGGAACTCCTACAGCTAATAAACACCTTCAGCAAAATGGCTGGATACAAAATAAATTTTAAAAAATCAGTAGCCTTCCTGCATACAAATGACAGTCTGAGAAAGAAATTAGGAAAACCACAACCTTCACAATAGCCACAAATAATATACATTATCTTGTGTAACTCTAACCAAGCAAGTAAAAGACTTGTATGACAAGAACTTCAGGTTTCTGAAAAAGAAAATGAAGAAGATATCAGAAGATAAAAAGATCTCCCATGCTCATGTCAGTAGGATTAACATAGTAAAAAATGGCCATCTTACCAAAAGCAGTCTATAGATTCAGTGTAATTCTGTAGTGGATATAAACATGTTTTTTTTTTTTTTATCCCAAGTGTGGGATGGGGAACAGACTTGTGAGAGAACAGGTGATGTTATCCACTTGGAGGTCAAAAACACCTTGTGTGGGGGCTTGGTTTTTGCCAGCTGAAAAAATCCTAGTACAGACTCTGAGAGGATATGTGTATACACATACACACACACACAGACACACACTGACACACACACACACACACACACACACACACACACACACACACACACGTATGTATATATGCCCAAAACAGGAGGAGGGGCTTTTTGGGTCTTGGTATTGTTTGGTTGTTCATCATTCCGCTTTGAGACACTCCAAGGGAGGACTGCTCCAGCGAAGGCTTCGAGGCTCCGGGCTTCAGCTTTGGTGGAATTGCTGGTCTGCTGAAATCCTGCTGACTACACCAGAAGAATGGCTCCCAGGAACTGAATTCAACAAGGTCTACTTCTCCTGTTCCCCTTAACCTCTTTTCTCTCCCATCTAGGGTAGATAGATTGAAAGGGAGGTGTAAGCATTTAAAGAACCACAAATAAAGTAGGTTTGGAAAAGGTGAAGTCTACATAATTCCATCCAAATACCAATACAATTCTTCACAGACCTTGAAAGAACAATTCTCAGTTTCATGTGGAAAATAAAAAAAATCAGAATATCTAAAACAATCCTATACAAGAAGAGAACGTCTGGAGGTATCTACATTCCTGATCTCAAGCTGTACTATAAAGCAATAGGAATAAAAAACTGCATGGTGCTGGCATAGAAATAGACTGATTGAGCAATAGAATTGAATAGAAGACCCAGAAATAAATCCACACACTAGTGGACACTTGATTTTGACAAAGAAGCCAAAATCATATAATGAAATAAAGAATCTTCAACAAATGATGCTGGTCTAACTGTATGTCTACATGTAGAAAAATGCAAATAGACACATATTTATCACCCTACACAAAAATGAAGTCCAAATGGATCAAAGATCTCAACATAAAACTTGAAACACTAAATTTATTAGAAGGAAAAGTGGAAACCAGCCTTCAACTCATTGGGACAGGAGACAACTTCCTGAACAGAACACCAACAGCTCAGGTTCTAAGAGCTCTTGAATCTGAAAAACTTCTGTAAGGCAAAGGACACTGTCAATAGAACAAAATGGTAGCCTACAGATTGGGAAAAGATCTCCACCAACCCTACATCTGACAAAGGGCTAATATCCAAA
This sequence comes from Acomys percivali, assembly GCA_907169655.1. NCBI lineage: Eukaryota > Metazoa > Chordata > Mammalia > Rodentia > Muridae > Acomys > Acomys percivali. The sequence continues at coordinate 17,378,405 of OU015742.1, read as the reverse complement.
ACATATAAAAAACTCAAGAAATTAAACATCAGCAAACCAAATAATCCAATTAAAAATGGGGTACAGAGTTAAGCAGAGAATTCTTTTTTTTTTATTTTACAAAGTTGGTAGCTTTATTGATAACTTTTCATCACTCTGATACATCATGACAGAGAGGCTCAGTGTGTTAGGACAGGGTGGAGGACCAGGAAACAGAGCAAGGCCAGAATCAGGATGCACATGCCTTTCAAAGCTTTTCCACTATTTTCTGCCAGTTGGGCCCCACTTCCTAAGTCAGTGGTTCCCAGCCTCTCTACTGCTGCAACCCTTCAATACAATTCCTTACATTGCAGTAACCTCCACCCATAACATTATTTTCTTTGTTACTTCAAAACTGTTATTTTGCTACTGTTAGGAGTCGTAATGTAGGTATCTGGTATGCAGGATATCTGATATACAACCCCTGGCAAAGGGTCAGTCAACCTCACAGGGGTTGTGACCAACAGCTTGAGGACCACTTAGAATAAGCAGAGAATTCTTAACATGGGAATCTCAAATGACTGAGAAGCACTTAAGTAAATGCTTAACCTTCTTAGTCACCAGGGAAATAAAAATCAAAATGACTTTGAGATTCCATATTATACCTGTCAGAATGGCTAAGATTAAAATTCCAAGTGACAGCACATGTTGGTGAGGATGTGGAGATAGGGGAACACTCCTCCATTGCTGGTGGGAATGAAATCTTGTACAATCACTTTGGAAATCAATCTGGTGCTTTCTCAGAAAATTGGAAATAGTACTACCTCAAGACCCAGCTATACTATTTCTAGGCATGTACCCAAAAGATGCTCCATCATACTGACAGAACATTTGCTCAACTATGTTTATAGTGGCTTTATTCATAATATTCAGAAACTGGAAACAACCTAGATGTTCCTCAACTGAAGAACGGATAAAGAAAATATTACCATATTTACACAATGAAATACTACTCAGCCATTAAAAACAAGGAAATCATGAAATTTATAGGCAAGTGGACAGAACTAGAAAGGATAATCCTGAGTGATGTAGCCCAGACCCAGAAAGACACACATGGTATGTACTCACTTATAAGTGGATATTAGACATATATTACAGTATAATTTGCTACAAATCATGGGCCCAAAGAAGCTAAGTAACAAGGAGGGCTCAGAGAGGCCCTCCTTGACTCTCACTCAGATGGGGAAATAGAATAGACAGTGGAAGAGGAAGTAGAGAGGGAACTGGACTTATCCAGTGAGAGGGTGTTGGGAGAGAAGTGAGGGGGTGAGGGGGGAATCAAATGTGAGGAGAGTGGGGAGGGGACATTTGAGGTCTTGGAGAGAAAAGGGAAACCGAAGGCAGGGGCATCACTCAGACAAGATGGAGACCTACAACAGGAAAGGCTACAGGGAGGATATGGGGATGTCTATAGCTGAGACTCTTAGTAGGGGGGACACGAGACTGAAGAGGTCACCTTTTAGCCAGGCAAGACCCTTAGTGATATGCAGAGATAAATATAGAGTAGAGACTGAGGGAATGACCAACCAATGCCTGGCCCAACCTGAGACCCACTCCATGGGAGAGAGCCAATCCCTGACATCATTAATGATACTCTGCTATGCTTATAAGTGTTCTCTGAGAGGCTCCCCCAGCAGCTGATTGAATCCACTACTAAGACTCGCAGCCAAGCATTAGGCAGAGCTCAGGGAGCCCTGTGGAGGAGTGGGAGGGAAGGATAGAAGGACTTGGAGGGGACAAGAACCCTGCAAGAAGACAGAGTCAACTAACCCAGACCCATGGAGGCTCACAGAGGCGGAAACACCAATCAAAGAGCATGCACGGACTTGACCTAACCCCCTACACATATGTAACCAATGGGCAGTTTAATCTTCATGTGAGTCCCCTAGTAGGTTGAGCAGGTTCTATCTATAACATGGACTCCGTTGCCTGCTTTTGATCACTTCACCCTAACTGGGTTGCCTTGCCTGGCCTCAGTGGATGAGGATGTGCCGGGATGGGCTGGTGCGGGGGCGGGCAGTGGGCAGGGGGTTCTTGTTTTCTGAGGACAAGGGGAAGGGAAATAGGGGAAAGAGGGTGTGGGGAGACTGGGAGGAGAGGAGGGGGGCTATAATCAGTGAAGTGAATATATAAATAAAAAAAAAGACTTAAGTCACAATGGCTGTGTGGACTGTGACTTAACTTTTGAAGTAAGTTGGAATCCCCAGAGGGAAGGGAAGATAGATAAACTTTGCAGCCAGATTTTGCAAGGTTCAAACTATGGCATCACTATCTACTTGTTGGGTAAGTTTAGTATTTCATTGGTTAGTATCTTTGGCCTCAGTTTTTTTCTTTTGGCCTTAGAATACGCACTTCTATCTGTAGCCTTGTTTTGACAACTAGACAATACATTACATAGAAAGAGCATGAGGCAGGGTGAGCATTCACTCATTCATTCATTCATTCATTCATTCATTCTAGAATGTGTTTGTGAAGGGTCTGCTATGTGCTGGGCTCTGGCAGTTCAGTGATAAATAACACATGAGTTCTGCTTATGATACTCTCAAGGTTTTGTGGGTGAAACACACACGCACACACAAGCACACACACACACACACACAAACACTTATTTTAAAGGGTCATGAAACAAGGTTGTGAACAAAGGGGTGTTTGTGATGTTCCTTGACAAGAAATCCATGAAGCTGAAGTCTCTAAACAGATGATGCACATTTTAGGAGGTGACAGAAGATGGGCAGTCACCTAAGCAGTAGGAGTTTTCCCTTCAGAATAAGACAGTGTTGCCTCATGGGAAATGCTAATTTTCTTCCCTGTCTGATTTCTGGTTACATGGAATTTGATGCATCCATGAGGAATCTCCTGAGATGGAACCCTTCCTTGCATCCAGATATGTTGCTGTCTGCTGAATTAGATAAAACAACAGTGTGCTGGCAGCTGGTGGGACCAGACCTCCTTTGGCCCTAGGCCTGGGGGCAGAGGAGACTGGTCTTGTGGGTAATGCTTCTGAGGAAGGAGGTGGTAGGACTGACTAGGGAGCACAGTTCTACATGGGAAGATGGAGAGCTACAGCCTGGGTCTCCCCAAAGAAGTCTGTCACTCCCCATTTATATTTATCCAATAAAATGCAATATACTTCTAGAGGATATGTGTGTGCAAATTATTATTTATTGTTTTGAGAAAAAATTTGACACAAGATTCTCTGGGAAAGAGAAGATTTGAGGGGGGAAAAAGCACAACAAAAACTCTGGCACAAGCAAGGTACAGCTAAAAGGAGCAGTTTGCCTCCAGTGTTTGTCGATACATCATCATTAAGAGGGAAAACAAAATCAAAGGATGCCTCTCCAGCCAACTGTGTTTGTTAGGTAACATATATTTATGCATTTGCTGAGTTGGTCCCTGTTCATAGGGAGAAGGCAAGATGAATAACATACAGCTTCAAAGGCGTTTTGAAGTGAGCGAGGGCCAAGCACTACCTCTGTCCTGTTTCAGTGCTGATGGTGAAGGTAAGAAGGCAGATGAAATAACAAATGGTAGCGTTCTCAGTGGCTGGGAGAGAGCCGACAGCCACCGCTCAGAACGCTCTAGTGTGGATCAGGGGTTGAAGAAACTTGGTGAGATCTGAGCCAAAATAGAGACTTTTCTCTGTTCTAGGTGGAGACCTCTGGGCCCACTAGTGCAGGAGGTCAAAGCCAAAAGCCAAAACCAAGAGCTCGAAGTAGCTCCCTTCAATCTGTCATCTAAATAAAGAGAGAAAGAGCCTGGGGATGGGAGAGAGAGAAACTGGGGTGGGGGTGTCCTTTCCTTACAGTGGCCCTCTGGCAAAGTGTGCTTCCAGTGAGTTGCTAACAGAAATGGGAGAAGTGATGTATTAAGAATCAGGCCACGCATAGGAGCTGGGGACGGAAGACAGGTCCAATGATGGGAGTAAAACATTGGGGGATTGTGAGGCACTGACCTGAGTGGATGAGTCAGAGGAACATGATGGGTGTGGGCACACTGTGTTGGGGAAGAACCATGAAGGAAAGGTCGGTCGGGTACAGGACGTTTTGTGTGGCTTCCACCACTCTACTCCACACCCAGACTTCCTTTATCATCCTCCGCTCTAGCCTGGTGAGCATATACTTTTTATTTCTATAACCCACCAGATCTAGCCCGGGTCCCGTATTCCATCTGTTTGGTCTAGTCTGCTCATCCATAAGTTACAGCAGCTGACCCCTAGACCTCCACAGGGTCCCACCTCCTGTGCCTCAGCCTATTCTCACCACCTCCTCCTGCACCAAAGCCAACCTCTAGGATTATGCCAGGATATGTCCTACCTGCATCCACTCACAGAGCCCTTTGTGCCACCTCCACCACCCTACTCTAGTCCCAGACTTCCCATGTCCTGCTTCAGGGTCTAGCCTGGTGACTATTCCTGCCCTCCTTCCCTATGCCTTTCCTGCAGTTTTCAGATATAGCCTGGGTCCTACAGCCAGTGCATCAGCCTGGTCTGGCCTTTCTGCCTTCATAGCTAAAGGCTTGCACCACTATCTTCCCTACCTATCTGCCAAATCACAGGACTCTTCCATGTCATATCCAACCTTTCCACTTGACCTCTGGATCTCCATATTCCCTTCTTTGATCAGAAAGTAGACCCTTTATATCAGCGCAGTGCCCTCTTTCCATCTGACTGCATTCCAACCAAGCCATTTCAACCTCTAGACCTAGCCTGCCCCCACGTCTTCTCATCTTCTCCAACCTGCTTTATCCACAACAAACTCAGAACTAACAGAAGAAATCTACATGCCCAGATCTCTTCTCAGAAATAACAACAACATGGAAGATTATGCCAGTATCTTCTTTACCAAACCTACCAGTCCCATAAAAATGCTTGCCAAGGAGAATTTTCTAATTGAACCCCAGGACACAGAAGTCAAAAGAAAAATTATAAACCCCCCTCAAAGAATTAAAGAAGGCACAAAGAGAGAGTTCAGTGGAGTCAAGGAGAAAGAGCTTAATGAGAAGAAATGCCTGAGCGACGCACAAGAAAGCACAAGCATAAGGCTGATAGAAATGACAGAGATGATCTAGGACTTGAAAGCAGAATTCAGTAGAGACAGAAACAGCGAAGAGAACTCAAGCTGAAATAAAGATGGGGTGGAAAACCCAATAGCCCAACTAGATGACTCAAAATGCCTTACAATTAGAATGAACCAAGCAGAAGGCACAATATCAGGTCTGAAGTTAAAAATAGAGGGTCCAGACTGAATGAGCAAGGAACATAAAAATTAAAAGCAAAACAAAAACAAGAAAGGAAACACTTCTCCAAACTAAGGAAAGCCACACTCACACAAATATAAGAAGCACACAGAACACCAAACAGACAAGAACAGAAAAGAAAATCCCACAGCATAGCATAGTAAAACACTAAGTACACACAACAAGGAAGGCATATTGAAAGCTACAAGAAGGGGAAAAAAAGTAAGTCACATATAAAGGAAAAGCCATCAGAATAACAGTTGATTTCTCAATGGAAACTTTGAAAGCAAAAAGAGTCTGCTGCAATTTATTCAGTCCTTAAAGACTGTAACAGACAACCTAAAATAATATGCCCAGAAAAACTATCTGCCATGATTGAAGGAGAAAAAAATCCATGACATAAACAACCTAAAAAAAAAAAAAAATCCAGAGGCTAGAGAGATGGCTCAGAGGTTAAGAGCATTGACTACTCTTTTAAAGGTCCTGGGTTCAATTCCTAGCAACCACATGGTGGCTCATAACCATCTATAATGAGAATCTGGTGCCCTCTTCTGGCATGCAGGTGTATGTGCAAGCAGAATACTGTATACATAATAAATAAATAAATCTTTAGAAAACAATATCCAGCAAACTAAACCTAAGGAATATAGAGGAAATAGTATTTTTGGGCTAAGGAGAGGAATAAGCACAGCAGAGAGACTGTGGAAAGAAATGTGAAGCCTTAATCGAGAAAATACAAATACCATTGAGAACACAAAACAGCACCAAAAGTCAACAACACGATGAGCATAACAGACATTCACATTTAAATAGCTTTAAATGTCAGTGATTTCAATTCTCCTATCAAAGACACAGACTGTCAAAATGGATTAAAAACCAAAACCCATCTGTCTGCTGCCTACATGAAGCACACCTCAGCTTTAAAGATGGGCACTGTCTTAGAGTAAACGGATGGACAGTACTCCAGTCAAATGGGACCAGGAAGTGAGCAGGCATTGCTATCATAGTATCAGACAAATTGGGCTTCAAACTAAAACTAATCAGAAAAGATAAAGGACACTCCCTTCTATTCAAGAGAACAGTCAACCAGGAAGACATTACTATCCTCAACATATATGTTCCAAACTCAAGGACAACTAGTTTCATAAATAATCTACTGTTGGATTTAACAACACAGATTAACAGTAACTCATTAATAGTACCTGATTTCAATATTTTACTTTCTCCAGTAGACAGACAATCTAAACAAAAAATAAACAAAGAAACAACATAATTAATTGACATCAAATAGACTTAACAGATACCTACAGAGTATTCTAATACCAATAACAGACATTCTAGTCAGCAGCACATGGAGGCTTTTAAAAAATAGACCATATCCTGTGACAAACAACAAATATTTTCAAGTTCAAAACAACTTAAATAACCCCTTGTATTCTATCTGACCACAATACAATAAAACAATACTGACAGCAGAAAAACAAAACTCTAGTAAATATGTGAACTCATTACTAAATGATGAATGAGTCAATGAAGAAATCAAGACAAAAAAAAAAAATAAAGCTTTCTGGAACAAATCAAAATGACAAGATACAACGCAACAAAACAGCTAGGAAAGCATTCCTACAAGGAAAATATATGGCTCTTAGTGTCCACATTAAAGAAATTAGGAAGAGCACAAATAAATGCCTTAATGATGCAACTCAAAAAGTTGGAGAAACAAGAACAAATCATATCCAAACCAAGTTGACGGCAAGAAATGAAACCCAGAGCAGAAATCAAGGAGATAGAAACAAAGAAAATAATTCAAAGAATCAACAAATCTAAAGCTGGCTATCTAAGAAGATAAAATTGACAGACCCTTGGCCCTACTAACCCAAAGAAAAAGAGGCCCCAAATTGATAGAATCAGAAATGAGCAGAGAAACATTACAGCAGGTACCAAGGAAACCCAGAATATTATAAGGGAGTATTTTTAAAACCTATACTCCATTAATTTGGAAAAAGTAAAAGATATGAATGAATTTATAGATTCAGCCAAACCAACGGAATTAAAGAAGCCAACAACCTGAACAGACCCACAACAAACGAGAAGATTGAAATAGTAGTCAAAGCCTGTGGTCAAAAAAAAAAAAAAAAAGAAAGAAAGAAAGAAAGAAAAGCATCCACGACCAGATGAACTCACAGCAGATGTCTACTTGACATTCAAAAAAGATCTATAGCCAATCCTTCCTTCTTAAACTATTCAAAAATTAAAAAAATAAGGAGTAATCTGAAACTCCTTCTTCAAAGCCAGTGTCATACACACACACACACACAAACACACACACAGAGAGAGAGAGAGAGAGAGAGAGAGAGAGAGAGAGAGAGAGAGAGAGAGAGAGGAAGAAGAAGAAGAAGAAGAAGAAGAAAAGAAAAAAGAAAACTAAGGCAAATATTCATAGTGAACATAGACTCAAAATACTCATTAAAATAATTTTAAACAGGATACAGACATATGTCAAAAAGATTATACACCATCTCCAAGTTGACTTTATCCCTGAATTGCATAGGTGAAATAGAGAAAAGGACCGACTCCTTAGGGAAGGGGAGGGAGGTAAATACAGAAGAGGGGGAAGGTAGGAAAAATAACAATAACCACACCTGGAAAAGCCACAGTGAATCATACTATTAACTATTTACAAAGCAAAACAAAAACACTATAATAAATGTAACTCTGTGTCTAAATACATATATAGTTTTAATGACCCTTTCCTATATCAGCTAATGATTCTCCCTCCAAGAGCCAAAGACCACCTAACAAAAAATCCAATACCAGACATGAGTTGTCTTTTGAGGTGTTGGCCAGAGCTGTCCAAGAGGCTCCTAAAACATATAGTCTATTGCTTTGTTCTTAGTGGCGCCCCCTAGAGGTGGAATGCGTAGCCTTTGAACTTTTTCAAACCTACTTTATTTGGGGTTCTTTAATGCTTAGATCTCTCTTCCAACCCACCTATCCTAGATAAGAGAGAAAAGAGGTTAATGGGAACAGGAGAAGTAGACCTTTTTAGACTCAGTTCCTTGGGGCAATTCTACTCTTTGTAGTCAGGATTTCAGCAGACCTGTTAAACAGCAAACCAGCAATTCAGCAAAGGTGACTGCAACTGCCACAGCTGGAATCCAGAGCAGCAAACAGAACCCAGAAGTCTGACGTGTTCTCTGGAGTACTTCTTTCTAGAAGTGTCTTGAAACAGAGCAATGAACAGCCAAACGATTGGAAGCAATGCCAAAACCAAAAAGCCAAGCCTCTTGTTTTGGGTTCATGTATTTATATCTCCTCTCAGAGCCCATATGAGAATGTTTATCAGTCGGCAAAGACCATGCCCCCACATAAGGTAATTCCTCTTCTGGTGGACAAACAACCTGTGTCCTCTCACAAGTCTGTTTCCAGCAAACAAACACTGCACACCCTCATACAAGGCTTTTTCGCATCCTACAATTATGATCAAATCAAAGCATGTTTACATCCACTACAGAAAGTATGTCCCTATTGCCAGGCATTTCAAAAACAAGGCTGAACCCACGAAGATGGAACTGACCTGAAAGCCCCTCCCCGAGGAATAGCTTTCATGGTACCAGAAGGTGTCAACCAACAGTCCTACCCAGCTCTGATGCCTCTGAGCACAACAATGAATAACATGGCATAATAATCCTAAGGGTACAGTAGTGACACACATAACTTGGGTAACCAACAGCTCTCTAATTGGACTTAAGACTTGCCCAACAAGAGGGAGACCATGCTTAGTACCAAAAACCTAGCCAACTACTCAGTGCTAATGACGTCCTGGTTATTGGAGGAGAGTCTACAACCACTAATTTGCTAAACCAGTCTAATCTCTAACAACAATCTATAAACATTTGCCTTTATGGCCACAGATAATTGTAGTCTTGACCTCTCATCAAGGAAACCTCTCTTTGCAACAGATGGAGACCGTTATAGAATACCATAACCAATTAAAAGACAGAGCTGTGGAACCCCACCCCAATGAATACGTCGTAGAAGAGGGAGCAGAAAGATTGTGCGAGCCAGAAGCTCAGGGAGTTTTCTATGAGATTATGTCTCCTGGTAATGCCAGAAGCTACACCCAGAAAGTCACCAACATGACCACCCAAACGTGAGCTGACCAAAGATCACACCAATGAACATGCCAACAGGACTCAGACCCTCACAGAGAACTGGGGGAACCTGAAGAAACCTGGGAGTGAGAGAAGCCTTTCCCAGGGAAGAACATGCTGATTGGTTGTCCAGTGTCAAATGGTCACCCCTAAAAACATAATACAAGTAGCATTATATTGGCTGAATGGTTATATATAGGACTATATGCATGTAATGGCAATTAATAAAAAATGAGGTATGACCAAAGAGGACTATATGGAAGGGCTTGTAGGGAAGAAAGGGAAGGGAGAAATGTCGTCATTAAATTATAATCTCAAAAATCAAAAGGGGGGAAAGGGAAAAAAACAACAAATGATGGCTCCATTACTAGGCTGCCTGACATAAAATTAACATTCAGTAAATATGATCATGATGATTAGAAAAAAGGTGGGAGGGGTCTATAGAGGACAGGGGCCACTTTAGAGGGTTTGCACTTGCCCTTGACTGGCAGGGCTTGCAGTTAGGGAAGTTCCTGGTTGCACAGTAGCAAATACGGACCAGATGGAACCTGCTGCCCTGCTGAGTGCGTTTCTTCTGGCCTCTAAACACAAGGACTGCAGAGAGTAATGGCAGAACTGCTCACTTCCATTTTAGCTATCTGCTCCAAAGTCTTCTTATTTAAAATCTAACTTAAAAATAAACAAGGAAGGGAATCCTATGAAAGTCAGTTCCAGCTTGGTCAAATTTACAGAATTATCAAGCCCTGGAGGAAGAACTTTCTGAGACAGGGAAGCCACCTCCCAGCTGCAGTGACTCAGGGCTTGCTCGAGGCAGGAGCAGGCTGCAGCTACCTTCAGTTCTATCAACAGTCTGATTTCCCAGGATAGTGCGGTGGCTTTACTAGACCTGGGCTAAGCAGAACCAAGTGCTTCAGTCAGAGCAGAATCCTAGTGATTTTTAACCTAGCTGAAGTACCTAGAGGATTTGTCAAGGAAGATAATGTGTGTTGGCTGAATTCAAGAAAGCAACACTGTCCATAGAATTTTTCCAGTAAGAAGAGTTATTGGAATGCCCTGATTTTAAATACTAAACAATTCAGTTTCTGCACATTCCAGAGTCCAGTAAAACCAGCATAGGGGCCTAGTTTTTAAGCTCTAGCATCCTGTGATTTGGCTGATCCAGAGAACAGCCCCTGTTAGTACGGAGTACAATCCTCAGGAAGACACCGTGGGAACATGTCAGTCAACTCTCTTGGTAGCTGAGGGAGTGGGTGTCTTGGTTGGTCTGGATAGTGTACCCCCAACAACTTGTATGCTTTGTAAGGCTGGCCATCCCTTTCAGAATCTGTTTTTTATTTGATAAAATTTCTTTTTCCTGACTGGTGCTTAACTACTTACTAAGGTAAAAAAAAAAAAAAAAAAAATGCGTCTTCTACAGCTTAGGCTTGGCACACTCCAGCCCCTCACTCGGTTAATTCTTGTGTTGTTTGCAGAAGTGTCCCAGAGCACGACTCTTCTTTCCCAGCTCTCAGGCTAACGTGAGAACGTGATGGCCTCTTAAAAACGAGAGGACATTCTGCCACTTATATGGCCTGCCAACAGTTTGGATATTTGAAAAAAAATCTTAAATATTTTTATGTCTGAAGAGGCTAATCTTTCTGGACGATGCCACTAGTGTAATAGGCTTTCCACACAGAAACGATCCCTGACTCGAGCTGTTTGATAGGTCTCAGCTGTCTCTCTTTTTTCCTCCAGTGAAAGCTGTTAACGGGCTGCAATATTCTGGAATGGAATGCAGGACTACCTCTTCTTCCCTCCCTCCCTCTGTCTCCATTGTCTGGAATCAGTGAGATGCCAGCCAAGAAGGGCAGGAGGAGGATGTGTTCATGTATCCGTCAGCTTTCTGTCATGGTGACAAAAATTCTTGAGATTAAATCAATTTAAAAAGAGGAAAGGTTTATTTGGTCTCGTGCTTTTGGAGCTTTCTTCTTATGGTAAGATGCTTCCTCTGCATCTGGGCTAGTTGGGACATAGCACATTGTAGTGCGAACATGTCCTGGAGAAAACTGTTCTGCTCCTAGTGACCAGGGGCTGGAGTCTCCCTCCTTCAAAGGAATGCCCCAGGTAATCTAACTTCCTCTGCTAGGCCTAACCACTTAAAGGCTCCGCCATTTCCCAGTATCACCATAAGCTGGAAACGAAGCTTTAACACATGAACTTCTAACATTAAGCCATAGCAACTACTAAAGAGATGCCCTAAATTCCTTTAAATTTTTATTTATTTAATTGGCACTGGGGACTGAAGCCAGAGGCTTACATGTGTTTCTCGAGTGCTCTATCTCTGATCTACACCAGAGACTTCCAAGTTATTTCAGTGTAACATAGACCTCCATTCTCAGCAAATCTGCGCCCCCTACCCCCACCCCCACCCCCACCACTGCCTGGATCACTGTTTCTGTAGGAAGTGCCTGGGATCTGGGACTCATAAGCCATCTGGTGACTTGTGTACACATGAAAAGCATGGTAAAACCTATTTTGTCCCTTCCACACTTTGGAAATGGCTGAAGCCGAGAGGGCAACTGATGTTTATGACAAGAAGCAGATAACTATGTGCTCAGTAGAAGTCACCTACTGTCCCCACCACTGCTATCTGTGGCTAAAACTCCCGGCTTAGAGCAGAGCCCTGGACGGCCATTCTGGCTCTGTTAAAATGTAGCCTAAACCTGCCTTGTACCGTCTACCTCCACCCCCATCTCCGTCTTCAAGAAGCAGCTGCTAGACTGTTGAAAGATGATTGTGCAGAGCAGGGGTTCCAGGAGTGGAGGCGGGGTAGCTAAGGTACTGGCTGTTTTAGAAATCACTGTGCTCAAATCCCAAAGTACTGGCTGTCAGTGACGACTGACTCTACTCTTAGTAGTTTTATATTCCAAGGACTTTAGGACCAACCCACTGTTTTACATATAGCTCTGCCACAAAGTTCTAGCATCTATCTCCACCCCAAAGATGCAGGAGCCTGTCACCCTATATTCAATATTAAAGTAACTTGTTTGTAAGTGGTAATAAAATTAGCTTTAGAAGCAACAGCATCTTTTTGCAAGAAAAGAAAGGATGACTGGGTGTGGTGCTGCATGCCTATAATCCCAGCACTCAGGGAGTCAGAGGCAGCTAGATCTCTGTGAGTTCGAGGCCAGCCTGGCCTACAAAGTAAGTCCAGGACAGCCAAGGCTACACAGAGAAACATTGTCTCAAGAACCAAAAGCAAACAAACCAAAATATCTACAACAACAACCCAAAACAGAACAAAAGAAGAAAAAGAAAAAGAAAAAGAAAAAGAAAAAAAAAAGAAAGGAAGGAAGGAAGAAAAGAAAAGAAAAGAAAAAAAAAGGAAAGAAAGAAAAGGAAGGCCACCAACTTACAGATTTCCAAAAGCATTTACAACCATGTGGCAAATGCACAAGTTTTACATACCTAGTATTTGAAAAAATAAAACTATTCTAGAGGCTAGGGGCTCCTTCCCCACAGCTTCCCCACAGCCCTAAGATGGCAGGCTCCCTGGAGCTCATTTCTCATAGCCCTTGGATGGCAGGCCGCCTGAGTTGCACTTTTCACTAGGGTGGGGCCTGGCAGGTGGTCCCAGGCAGCCTTTCTTGTTCTACCTGCCCTTGTCTAGGTGTTTGTTATGTGAGAGATGTCTACTTTTAAGAAATCCCAAAGATTCTATCACAGCTCACCCTGGGGAACTGATGAGCTGACTTACAGAGCATGGGTTAGCTGTTGTCTCCTGGAGCATGGTGGACCCCCAAAGCAGCCACCCCAAGCCTTCTCATCCAGCGTGGATGTAGCGTCCCCACAGAGAGTAGATGGAACAAGTCCCTTCCTCTAGTTTTCTTCAGTCTGGTACTAGAGCATCACCCCTAGATTCAGGGACATATTCAATGAGACAAAACTGCAATCAGACGGTTGGGAGGAAGAGCTGAAACCTCAGGTGAGGGGCCGATGACTCTTTCTTCTATCCACCCCTCCTTTGATGGGAATGCCTGCAGTACACAGGCCCATTCCTGACAGACTCCTGCTAGCTGGTCTGAGGAAGATGGTGGTTGTTTTGTGGCTCCCTGTCCAGGCGTGGCCATAGCAAATTAACACCCTGCATGACCCTGGCACTCAAAACTGGCAGTTTCTAGGACTCTGATGGTTTCATCCGTGGTACAGGCCGAAGGGAAATAGACTACTGGTAGAGACATGAGGAGTCCCATGTTATGCTTTTCCATGGATGAATTTTGGGCTGGTCATTACCCCCAGTGCATGTATGAACCATTAAAGAAAAGCGTGAGCCAGGCTTGCCTAGACTAAGAGAGCCTTCAAGGCGTTCTGAATTCAGAACAGGGAGCTACAAGCCAGGCCTTACGGATTCTTTTTTAGCCACCAACTCTGTTTTGATGTCTTCCTCCTGGTTCCCCTTTGATCAAAATGACAATTATTAGGCAGTCTGAGAGAGAATTACCATGTTGCTACGAAGCCGCATTAAAGCTCTATTCAGAACTGTGGCCAAAGGATACAAGCTCTTTGAGAAAATGGTTTCTTTGGAAGGCCAGGATATGTGAGAGGCAGGAGAGCTGTGGTGTTGCCTACGATGTTCCAGACATGGTGCTGGTGGGAAGGGTGAGACAGAAGTGTGCTTCTACTTACAGCTTTATGTCTGTGTCAAGATGGAATGAGAGAGAGAGAGAGTTCATGTCATCCCCAAATGGTTACAAAATGCAGCCTCTTCTCAGTTGAACCGTGGCTTCCGACAGCCCTTCTGGAACCCCGAGCACATTTCTCACAGCCTTCGGATGACAGGCTTTCTGAGCTGCACTTTTCAGTAGGTTGGGGACCGGCAGGTAAACCAAGCCCTTCTGCTTGCCGGAAATTTGCAGACTGCTTCCTGATGCGATGCATTTCGAGGCACCAGCATTGTGCCACAGTCGCCACAGCCCTGACTCAAATGAGAGCACTGAGTGAGGCTTGGGTCTGCATGGAACATTCTGTCACATTGGGAAAGGGCAGGAGGCCCTTCCAGCTATCTGCTCTATGCTTTGGGGGGCAGAGGGAGGGGCAACTGTGATGTTCATATTGTAAGAAATGGTTTTTAAAAATGTGGATTCTACCTTTTGGGTCAACATTTCTGTTTGAAATTTAGGATTTGACAATGGCTGAAAGGAAAAAAAAAAAAAAAACAAAAACTAAAGAAGTTGGAAAGAGTGGCTTTGTGTAGTTCACTGCCCAGCAGACTGCCACGATCTACTGCACTAAGGAAACAATTATATCCTATATAGGGCAAGAAAATCGTGATTTTTTTTTTCCCTCTTTGCTTTCAAGTAACTAAAATATCTTTCTTTTTATATGTGAGCCCAGGTGCCATCTGTCTGTTCTTAGGGGAGTGATCCACACTCAGGTTAGCTGCTTCCTGACTCCTTTCTGTTTTTAAATCACCACAAGAGGAGATAGTAGATATTCTATTACTTATCCGAGTCTCCCAAATGGTTTTTTTTTTTTTAACTTTCACAACATAGGAATTGAAAAAAGGAAAAATGGAGGAGACAAATAGAACAGAAAGCTCAAGGAGGGCTGGGCGATGGCTTCCAGGACCACAGGTGAGCTGGAGGGTGTCATTTCCAGGAACGGTGGGTTTTGCCCCTGAAAGAGCTAACGGAGGCCAAGAATAAACCACCAGAAGCCCAGTGAACATGAGCAGATGGAACAGGGACATTTGTGTCTACTCCTACTTTTTAAATTTTATTTGAGGTCATGTGCAATGACTACCCATGTTTATGACACATGCTTTGATAACACACATACTCATGTATGTTGCGAAGATAATAAAATCAGAGAAAATCACTGTCACCTCAGAAACCCATCATTTCTCTATCATAGGATATTCAAGACTCTGCCTTCAGAGCCAGGTGTGGTGGCGCACGCCTTTAATCCCAGCACTCGGGAGGCAGAGGCAGGAGGACAGCCAAGATAACAGAGAAATCCTGTCTCAATGCCCCCCCCCAAAGACTCTGCCTTCTAGCTTTTTTGAAGTTATTATTGACATTTAGTTTTCCTTAAACCGTTGCTCTTGCTTGTCTCTAAGTACTTGCTATGGTTTGCTACAGGCTTGGACCTTTGTTTGCAGCTGCTAGGAGGTGGAACCTCTTGGATAGTGCTTCTCAACTTTGCTAACACTCTGACCCTTTAATACAACTCCTCATGTTGTGATGATCCCCAACTATAAAACTATTTTCGTTGCTACATCATAACTGTAATTTTGCTACTGTTATGAAATCGTGATGCAAATCTCTGTGTTTCCTATTGAAGGGTCCCTTGACCCTTCAATGGAGTTGTGGCCCACAGGTTGAGAACCATTGCTCTCGTAGGTGAGGCCAGCTGGGAAGTTTGTAGGTCATTGGGTGCACCCTTGAAGATGACTGTAGGATATAAAGTCAGTAAAGGCTGAAGCCTCTTACCAGCCAGGAGGGAGAGAGTTCCAGCACAGTTTACACTACTCTAGGCCTCTCTGCCTTCCTAGGTGTAAACATGCAGTTTCCTAGGAACCTGTCCCTAAAATGCCAGAGTGAAAGCTGAGTCTTAAAAACCTTATGCAACTCATGGCTTTTGATCATTACCTGGTCAGATTTTAATTCTACCCGAGGCCCCTGTGGAGTCACCTTGCAATCCCACTTATCAAAAGAGAGGGAAAAAAGTTTCTTAACAACCTCTTGAGATATAATTTGAGAGCCACTAAAATGGTGTATATGGTTAATGCCACATACACTACTATCATTCTCCCTTGAGGAGCCCAGACTTGTACTTGGTGTGTCCCATTCTCTGCAACTCTTCTCTCCCAAGCCCATACCCACTTGGGCGTGTCTTATTGTCTGTAATGCCATGAGGAGTCCACTTCAATGCTCTTGAGTGCACCCCATTTTCTTGGCTTGAGTGCCTTTCTTTCTTACTATCATGAACACCTTGCAGCATCTCTAATCTGCTCTATCATACCAGCTGGCCCTGGGATTCTTTTCAGTGTCAAAACCATAACATGGTTCTGGCCTGAACTGAGATCTCTAAAAGGTGTTAAAGGAATTCCTCAGGCCACCAAGGGTGGCAACCTGGTCCCGTGTCTCTGTCATCTCACTGTGGATAATGTGCCCGCCCTCCCTCCCCTTTTTTTTTCTCATCTACTTCCAGACCATGAAATGATTGTTTTTGTCCTGCCATACACTTTGCCAAACCCATAGGGCCAACTGATCATGGACAAAGCACCCTAAAACTATGCTAAAATCAAACTCTTTATCTTAGACTCTCCCAGATATTTGTTATAGTAGTAGGAAGCTGAGTGACATGGCGTCATATTTTAAGCTCTTCCTAATGTAAAGAATATTGACTTAAGCTAGATATTAAGCTGAAAATGATAGCTTTATTTTTTATGTGATATATTCTGATTGTGGTTCCCCATCTGAGAAAAACTGTTGGAATTTTTATGAGGATTGCATCAAATCTGTAGATTGCTTTTGATAGGATGACCGTTTTCACAACATTAATCTTACTGATCCATGATCATAAAAGACGATTCCATCTTCTGATATCCTCAATTTCTTTCTTCAATGTCTTGAAGTTTTCAATTAAAAGTCTGTGGTGGTATGAATAGGTATGCCCCCCCACCCCCCACCCCAGCCCGTAGACTTGCGCATTTAAATTCTTGATCCATATGAAGTCGAACTATTAGGGGGGGTGTGGCTTTGTTGGAGGAAGTGCATCAGTAGGTCTCAGAAGCTCAAGCCCAGGTTCTGCGGCTTTCACTTCCTGCTGCCTGTGCATCAAGATGTAGAATTCTCAACTCCTTTTCCGGCACCACGTCTGCGAGCTTGCTGCCATGATTCCTGCCAGGACGAGAGTAGACTAAACCTCTGGGCTATCTAAGGTAAAAGTTGCTTGCTTTGAAAGAGTTATCCCAAGGGTTTGTTGTTGTTGTTGTTTTGGAGGGGTTTTTTGAGGTTATTGCAAAAGACATTGTGAAATGACATCTTTAATTGGTGTCCTCTATAAAATGTGTATTTCAAGGAGCCCTCAGAACACTTGAACTCAATTTGCTTTGTAGCTTTGCATCCAACATGAGGACAACGGTCCTCAAGGATCTACCCAAGAGAGCTTGTTAAAACACAGAGTTCTGGCACTACCCATGGTGGTTGGATCAGGCTGCACGGTCTGGTATGATCTCGGAAATGGCTTCTCTTCATTTATAATTGCTGTTCCTTAGCATATAATAATTCTGCATCATAATGGGTTTCATTATGACATTTTCAACATATGTGCATAATGGATTTCAATTACATTCACCTCTCTTACCTTGTCTTGCTCCCCTCTTACTCTCATTGATTTCTTTTCTCTTCTCAACTTGCCCTGGTTCTCCTCCCCACCCCCCGTCTCTCTCTGTCTCTGTCTCTCTGTCTCTGTCTCTCTCTGTCTCTCTGTCTCTGTGTCTCTGTCTCTGTCTCTTTCTCTCTCTCTCCTTCTCTCTCTCTCTGAGTTTCATTGGGCTTGTTTACAGGAACATGGCTAAGGGATTGTTTTAAGGATCACAGGCACCTTGCCAGTGACTACACCACTGGAGAAAATGTCTCTCCCTCCCCTGTCAATCATTAACCGAGAATAAACACTCAGAGAAAGGTGAGAAGTTATGAGCCCCGACCCCCTGCACAGCAACCTGGCTGACTCAATTCTGTTCGCATAACCACAACTGTTGTGTTTAAGAGCACAAGAGCCCTGTCATGCTGGAAAGCCTGTGTTCCACACCCTCCCCTTCCTCCACTCCTCTGGCTCTTATACACTTCCTGCCACTTCATCTGTGATATTCCCTGAGCCGTGGATGGAATGATGTAGGTGGCCCATTTAGGACTGAGATTCACCAATCACTCACTCTCATCACACTTAGCATGTATAAGCCTTTGTAGTTCCTGTCTACTACAGATAGAAGAGTGTCCAACCAAAGCTGGGGGCAACATCAATCTACAGGCATAAATGTAGTTATTTGGAAGGTAATTTGAGGGGCATATTATGTCTGTTTGGTAAAACACATGAGCAGGCTCCCAACTAGAGCCTATGACCTACCAATCATGGCTTTTTGATTGGGTTTATAGTACAAGATGTGAATTTCCTTACATGAAGTAGGCCACAGATCCAAGCAGAAAGTAGTTGCTTACCTCATAACAGATTTACCAATATGACCCAGCCAGTGGGCACATCTGGCTTGGCCAGTTGGTATTGTTGCACACATGATCCTCAACAGAGTAAGACTATTGACATTTTCACCCCAGCAGCCTGCATAGCACCTTCTGGCACCCTAAAAGCCAGCCAGAAGCAGGAAGTTTTCAGCTCAGTAGCAGCTCTGTTTCTCTGCCTTGGGAACAACTTTATCCACCCTCGTGACACCTCCACTCAAAGTCTTAACATTTCTTTGTTGTCTTATGAAATATTCGATTTCCTTATGGCTTTTCATGCATCATTTGTTTTGGGTGACCTTCATCCCTGCTTTACCTGAGCTTCCCTGTCCCCATCTCTCAATCCACTTTCCTACTTAAACCTCTTCATGCCTAATAATTCTTCTTCCGTTTTTTACATCACGTGTATCGACTACAGCCCCGCCCCCCACTCCACTTAAAGCTATATTTCCTCATTTTCATGAGCCACTTTCTAGTTTTCTGGGCTCAACACAGACTTTCTCCCACATACGTGCACATACAGATGGTAGGAGCTTAGATCTGCATGGGAGAGACTACTTCGTGAGGAATGGCTTTTCTAATCAATGTCCTGGTTATGCCAACACCTTTGCTCTGCCGGGGGGCCACACTTGGAGAACCTCTGCCTAAGTAAAATATTCCCCCCCCCCCTTTTTGAGACAGAGTCTCTCTGTGTTAGCTTTGGCTGTCCTGGACTCACTTTGTAGACCACGCTAGCCTCGAACTCACAGCCATCCTCCTGCCTCTGCCTCCTGAGTGCTGGGATTAAAGGCATGCGCCACCACACCCGACAATAAAATATTCCTCAAGGGGATGAAATCCTCAGGTTCTGAATCTCCAAACAAGCCCACAGAGGGATGATAAATATATACAAAATTCATTTGCTAATTTTGAAACCTCAAGGGAAAGCACATTTTTGTCTCCAGTGCCTTAATTCTGGCTTCTCATGTTTTGAGACCTGTGTATGGTTTTCAGATGATGAATTTACATTGTAGCAGGGGTTCACCACTTGGATTTAGGTTTTACGCATTTATAAATATTCAGGATGCTGCTTCTGTGAACAGAAGCTTATCATTTTTATGATGCTTATTCTGGTTTCATTTCTGTTGATGTGACCAAATATCCTCACAAAAAGCAACTTAGGGGTGAAAAGGGGGCTCATATCGGCTTAAATGTGATGCTGTGGTCCCTCATTAGGGGGCAGTCAGAGCAGGAACTTCAAGCAGCTAATCATGTCACATCTAGCCAAGAGCTGACAGGAATGAATGCATACATGCTGGCTTGCTTGTGCTCAGCACAATTTCTCCACTCTTACATAGTTCAGGGCTCTCTGTCTGTCTGGGGAATGCTGCTGCCTGTAGTGGGATGGGCCTTCTCATATCAGCCAAGATGTTCTATGTATACAAGCCCATAACCGGTCCAGTGTAGACAATCCCTCACTGAGCCTCTTCCCAGGTGATTCTAGCCTGGGTCAAGTTACACTACAACTAATTGTCACAGCTGGCAAAGCCAACTTATAAGGAACCAAAGTGTCCATGTCTCGCTTTGCCCATGACTGAGAAATGGTTCTAATTTTTTAAAAAAACTATTTTTAATTTGTTCACTTTACATCCCCGATTGTAGTCCCCTTCCTTGTCGCCTCCCTCCCTCACATCCTGTCCCTCCCTCCCCTAGTCTTCAGAAAGGGGAGCCCTTCTCCATCTGGACAGCCTGTGTCCTCTCCTCTGTGGCCTGGCAAGGTCACCCCACCAGGGTGGGGTGTGGGGGCCGGAGTCTATGTCAGAAGTAGTCCCTGCTCCCCATGTTATGGGCACAAGGAGACTGTGCTGCCTATCTACTACATCTGAGCAGAGGGTCTAGGTCCTCACCATGCATGGTCCCTGGTTGGTGCATCAGTCTCTGCAGCACTCCCCTCCTCTGCCTGGATTTGTTGGCTCCACTGGTCTCCTTGTGGAGCTCCTGATCCCTCCAGATCCTCTATTCCCCAACTCTTCCACAAGACTCCCTCTGCTCCATCCCGAAGTTTGGCTGTGTGTCTCAGCATCTGCTTGGATCCTCTGCTGGGTGGAGTCTTTTGGAGGACTTCTATGGTAAGCTCCCTTCCTATTCCTTCTCTTCAACTGCTTCCTGTGTCTATTCTATTTGTCTTCTGAATGAGAATTAGGCACTCTCCCTAGGATCCTCCTTGTCACTTAGTTTCTTTAGGTTTGTGTATTGTAGTGTGGTTATCCTGTATTATTTGGTTAATATTCACTTATAAGTGAGTATATAGCATGAGTGTCTTTCTGGGTCTGCATTACCTCACTCAGGTAATTCAGTTTCTAGTTCCATCCATTTGCCTTTAATCCCAGCCCTTGGGAGGCGGAGGCAGAGGCAGGCAGATCTCTGTAAGTTCAAGGCCAGCCAGGTCTACAAACTGAGGCCAGGACCGCCATGGCTACACAGATAAACCCTGTCTCAGAAAGGAAAAAAAAACAAACCCAAAAAGCAAACAAACAAACAAAAAACCAAATGGGCTGTAGAGATGGCTCAGAGGTTAAGAACACTGGTTTTAACTTTTTAATTCGTGTTTTAAGAATTAGTTTGCTCCTCTTCCATTTGAGAGAGTCTGTGAGTCAGAATTGTTGGCTGGCAATAATAGAAACTGCTTCTAATTAACTTAAGCTGGGGAGGAATTTTCAGAGCATTTGGACAGTTCACAGAAGACTCAGGAAGCCAGAGAGGGAACGGAGAAGCTGTAGAAGGTACCAGTTGCTGATATTCTGTTTCTTGCCACAGCAGGCACCTCAACCCTACCAAATAGCCTGCTTGTCACAATGTCCACCTCTTATCCTACACCTGTCATGTTCAGAAAACTCCAAAAGAAGATAGGACATTGGGGCACTCTATTTAGACTTGACTTGAAATCCTAGGCTGAACCCATATTTAATTGCCAGGACACAGGGACGGGTCTTTCCTCCCAGCTTTCCTGGGTTGGCTCCAACATGGGAAATGAATCTAAACAAGATTCAGAGCAGCCAAAATGGCAACCGCCCACTATAACCCAGTATTCGGAGGTAATGTCTGTATGATTAAATGCTCCACAGTCATTAAGCAGCCCTGTTCTCCTTGCACTGATGTAGAGAGGAAACTGACAGACCCTCAAAGAAGAAGGAAAGATCCTCAGGCCCCTCAGCAATCAGTGGCAAAGATGGTAGTTATAACTAGATCTCCAGAGCCTTTCTGAACGCACTGTAAGGTGCAATTCCTGTGGCCAAGACGTCAGAGAGGGCGGAGGACCACTCTAAGGTCCTATGCGAAGCCTGAGATGGAGAAAACCTGTAGTGAGTGTCATGTGCTATAGATTTGTTTTTCCACTTTCAGAACAGGAGAATTGGTACCTCCTCCTTACTGCACTGAAGGGAGGCTGGAAGTAAGCTCAGAGGAAGGAGACACTTTAAAAGCAAGAGAGTTTTGTACCAGGCAAGATGTGTCCACTGGTGTAATAATGGCACCAGATGTGGTAGCAACTAACTGCTGTCTATTGGCTATGGGGTCCACTTCACCAAAGAAAACTAATATCTGGTACTGTAAATGTGGTTTATCCCATATCTGGAGCTGGGGAGATGGCTCAGAGGTTAAGAGCACTGTCTGTTCTTCCAAAGGCCCTGAATTCAATTCCCAGCAACCACATGGTGGCTCACAACCATCTATAATGAGATTTGGTGCCCTCTTCTTGCCTGAAGATGTACATGCAGGCAGAGCACTGTATACTTAATAAATAAATAAATAAATAAATAAATAAATAAATAAATAAATAAATCTTTATGAAAAATCCTATATCTGCAGAGTTCTTAGGCTCTAAGAAGTGAACTGTTCCTTAGCTAAACAATTACGCCAATCTGCCTTCTAGATATTGAAGGAGAGATAAACCTGTTTTTTAGGATTCCAAATGTGGGATCGGAACGGTCTCGTGAGAGAACAGGTGAGGTTAATTCACTAGAAGAGCAACCACCTCGTGCAGGAGCTTAATTGGTGCCAGCTGAAAAGATCCCACGAACAGAGTCTGGGAGGAGATATATAAATGAGCCCAGAACTGGAGGCGGGGCGTTTTGGAGACTTGGGATAGAGTTGGCTGTTCATCACTGCACTTCCAGACACTCCTAGAGAGAACTGCTCGAGGGAAGGCTTTGGGGCTCCGGCTCCTGCTGAGGTTCTGGATTCTGGTTACTCCAGGTTCCAGCCGAAGAAATCCTGTGGCTCATGCCCAGAGAATTGTTTCTTGGAACTGATACCATTAAGGTTTTGTTATTGTGTCCATTAATCCTCATTTCCTATTGTTTTGGTTAGTCGGGTTATAAGTGACGTATGCTCGGTCACTAAGTTGTTAATAAAATATATTGGTTAAGAAAATTGAGCCTACAAGATATTTATGTTTATATCCATAGACAAACGCTGTGCTCAGTTTTAACCATAGAAGCCGCTCTTTGCAATCAATGGCAGTGAATGCAGAGATGCACGGCTGCTCATTGTACTGAAAGTGACAGTTGAGTGCTCAGCCCTAAACGTTTATATGTTATATATTATCCTCTAATATAGGAAGCACAGCTTAGAATAAGCCTTGGAGAGACCAGGATTGTCAATGACACAGATCTAGTTTCTTCAACAGAAGGAAATGAATGGCAGCTAGTTATCTGGAATGTCAGAGTAGAAAGTGGCCAATCAGCCTGATAATTCTTTGTTATTCAATTAGGAGTCAGGCCTCACCTGAATCCCCTCAATATCCTGAGCACTGTTTAGGCCCTAATCCTTCAATAAGTGCAGCACATCCCCTGTGTAAGAAGCCCCAAGTATTCCGCATCCTCTACCAGTAGAATCTGTTCTTACGCTTATCACAGATCTTTCCTCTAAGCCCTAGCTATGAGCTGTTTATCAGCCAATAGAACTCATTCTTACTGTAAAGGTCACAGGTCACAAATTCTGTGTTTAAACATAAACCATGAGGTCAGTGTCTGGAGGTCTTGACCCAGTGCCCACAAAGATGGTACTGTTCTGAGTTTCACTACTCATGCAAATCGACTTGCTCACTGCTTGTGGGGCAAGCATAGGGGTGGGGAGCGGGTGTCTCCGACACTCTAATGCTCAGAGTACTCTGCAGGAGAGGTGGCAGGACAAAAATAAGAGCTGGAAGATAGAGATATGGTGTGGTATAGCCCATGGAGTCATGACTTCACAGCAGATGTGGCCTACAAAGGTTTGGGCCTCTCAGCAATCGCTCATCAGTCATAGATGGGGAGGAGCTTATGGGGTCTTTCTGCTTCCTGCTGAGCTACTGGCTATTGATGGGTTCTGAGAGAGGGGCAGTCATTGTCTTCAGTTGTGTGCCTGTTGAGGAGCACACCAGGTCTAAATCCAGCCACATAGATGCTCCTGGCTAAACTCAGTGAGTCTCAAAGACAGATAAACAAATCACAACAATAACAACAAACACAAACAACAACAACAACAAAAAACAACTAACAAAACAAGAACAGTCATGAATACAGAGAGGGGACTTGTGGGGGCAGACAAGAGAGGGAGGGAGATTGGAAGGCATATAAAAACCAGAACGTAGGGTATATATATATATATATATATATATATATATATATATATATATATATATATATAAAGTTGTCAAAAAGCAAAACTCATTTTTAAAAAGACTTTTTAATAGCCACGTCTTAATGCTTCATCATCATTGTGGGCCATACAGTGAAGCTTCAGGGACATTATAACTGGGTAATTTTCTTGCTCGAGATTTAGCATTCCCTCAATTACATTTCTTTATATTCTTAGGAAAGGCAGCACTTCAGAAATAAGGTTGTGGGGGAGGAACCGCACATCTCTCCATCAGGTATAATTGATCCAGGCATTCTGGGAGTGAGGATACAGAACTGGACCAGGGGATGCCGCTTGATAATTATATCTGCAAAGCAATTTTTTTTCCTGAGTCAATGACACCTCTGTTTTATACTGAGAAATGTTATGCCCTTTCAAAAAAGTGAAGAAAAATATTTTAAAAAATATATTTTTGGTATTAACATTTTTGCTAGTCTCAGATACTCATGGAGAATAATAAAACCCTGACCCCAAAATGGGATCTTGCTGTGTTACGGTGGATTCCACTGTGTCTGATTCCCTCTGAGAAGTCCATTAGAGTTCGTGAGGTGGCTCATACTTGCTACATCCATGGGGCTTGTGCTCCAAGAGGCAGCCTTGGGATTCAGAAGCATTTCAGGATAAACAATTTGGGAGCTTGTTGCACCATTGCAAGAAAGGATCTGGGTGACCTAAGGTAATTCCTTCCTTTTCCTAGGACTTGGTTTCTCTTACTATATAATGGAATTATTCTTGTCCATCCCTCTATATAGAAGGTTAGGCTGATTCAGAAGGTAGCAGGTAAGAGTATTTTTTTAATGCCATATGCAATAGAAGTTGAGTCATTAATATATGATCATTTTGTGGTTCTCAGAATGAGAAACCATTAAGCTTTGAGTAGGTAGTTCTTGAGGTGGATAAAAAAAAGTAAAGAAAGATTTATTAATGGGCCTATATAGACAGACAAAACTTGGTAAATGGTTTCAATAAGAATGACCCCCATAGGCTCATATATTTGAATGCTTAGTCACCATGGAGTGGAGCTCTTTGATAGGATTAGAAGGATTTGGAGGTGTGGCCATGTTGGAGAAAGTATGTCATTGGGGGTAGGCTTTGAAGTTTCAAAGGCTCACACCAGGCCCAGAGTCTCTCTCTCTCTGCCTATGCATCAGGATGTAGCTCTCAGCTACTGCTCCAGTGCCTGGCTGTATGCAGCAATTGTCCCTGCCATGATAAAAATAGATTAAACCTCAGAGACCGTAAGGAAGCCCCCAGTTGAATGCTTTCTTTTACGTGGGTTGCCCTGGTCATGGTGTCTCTCCTCATAGCAATACAACAGTGACAAGGACAGTGAACTTTCCTGATGACAGTCATAAGGATTTCTCTATGTACCTTGCACTCACCATCACTGAGTTTCCTGAGGTTTTTCTGGGAGCACCTCCATCTCGGTGGGTATGGGAAAAGATCCTGCTTTTCTTGACTTAGCTGTAAGATCAGTTTGCCCAAATATAAGTCCTCCTCAGCCTTCTCCTTGTCCCTTGGAGCAGACGACAGAGCTTGACATTTTGGAGGGGAGGAGTGCACTGTTTGTTGACTTGTAACTGGATTTCAAGATCAAGCTGAAAGGTAGATGATGACACTGGCTGCATCTCAGGGCAATATTTCCCAGCATCTCCTGAACAGTTTGAGTAGAAGGCCTGTTTTCTAAGGTCTCTGTGGTCAGAGAGGTGAAGTTGAGAAGAGACAGAAAGGGCTGGGTCTCAGCTGTGTGGGAGACCTCGGCAAATTGTTTTTCTTCCCTAAGCTCCAGTCCTTTCAGTGGTAACATGTCAAAACACAGTATTGTCCCAGAGGTTTTGTGGTGGGGCATGGACTTGCTTCTCCAAATAAGCCTGATTTAATAGAGTGAAAGAGTAATGAGGGGCAGGCAGGGGCTGGCAGGAGATGGGACAACCAACATTGAGGGACTTTCGTTCGTGTGAAAATGCCCTCCCCCCCATTGCACACACCACACACACCACACATACCGCAGATTGAAAATTCACTGTTGCTTGTGCTCCACGTCACATGATGTCTAATGTACTCAAGATGACTTGGCGGAGATCACATAATGAGCTCAAACGATGGATTTTAGTAACTGCCATGATAATGGTGATATAAAACTGACTCCAATTTGAAATATAGTATCTGATCTCTCAGTATCGAATAACTAGATGTCTGCTCATGAGCACAGTCTGGGATACGGATCATTAAAATTGTTGAAAGTCCACAAAAATGAAAATCTTTGAACTTCAGTATGAACTTCACTTCGTCGGCCACGGGGGTTCTCTCCCATGCCTCACAGAGTCTAAGTCTTGCCTATGGCCGCAGCCTCTGTATACTTTAGATGTTCAAGTAGAATTTCCCAGCCCCAAAGTAGTGCTCACTGGGTTATAGAGAGGAGACTTGTGCAGCATTGATGCACACCCAGGAGATCCAAGCAATCACCAAGGCTGTTAGTCCAGGGAAAATGACACACACACATGGTCATTGATGACAGGCCATGTCATCTCAGGAGGGCATGGGGGAGGGCCAGGGCAGTCACCTTGGTTTCATACATGCTCATTGATGACAGAGGCACAAGGTCATTGCAGAGAGGTGGTGCTGCCTTCATGAGGGTCTGAGGAAAGTCTGAGGAAGCGTCTCCAGTATCCTTCCCCCCTCCCCCTCCCCCTTTCTCTCCTGCTTCCTATCCTGCCTAGGATTATCATGGGAAATTCACTTTTAGTTTCTTTGAACTTCCTGCTACAATGAATCCTCAAGAGTTGGCATAAGTTTGATACGGAGAATCTAAAGAAAATGAGGTTAATGTTTTACTTAAGACTGACCTCAATACAAGCTGGGCGATGAGGGAATCTGGCCAAAGGATAGAAGCTTAAACCACTACCCTACTGCTGGGTATATCCTTGGAAAACAAGGGAAATTCTCTACAGTGCCTTATGTTCAGGCCTTCATAGCTCTCTACAAAGAAAGGGGGCTATTTGTAATAGGAGAAATTTGTAATATCTTGGGTGATCCCTGTCTATCCAAACTCTACTCTTTAAACAAGAGACAGCAAGCAATGAGTACTGGAAAGCCTATCTCCTCCCACTCTCAGAGCTCTGTCCCTGCCACCATGTTCATCCCTGTACTCCAAGACACAAGACAAAAGGGAACTTAGGATGTGTGAGGATGACTATGACATTTCTCAAGAGATGTGCCTGGCTCTACAGCGGCAATCCAAGTCTGTGTCCCCTTTTCAGTCACAGATTTCTAACAGTGCAAGGAGCTTGGAAGCTTCTTTGAGGACCCATCCAGACTTCCCAGTAACTCCCAGACCATAGCTTTATCCCAAGAGTGTACGTGGAGAGACCCGTACTTGTGGGCTACTGTACTAGGCTACCTGCTGTGCCTCTGCTGGAAAACAGATTCCAAAGAAGATGAGTGATTTAGTCAGAGTCCTAATGTCCATAAGGCCAGTGTACAGGCTGTCCCTGATCTAGAACCCACAAGTTAGAGTGATAACACTCCAGAAGGGACCCTAGCCTCTTTTTCTGGAACTCTTTCCTCCCAGTGTATAGAGATAGTAAGGATAAAAAGAGTTCTCTGATTTCAATATGGTACTCTCCTAGCTCTGTTAAAATTAGATGACTGGATTTTAGAATATGTCCCTGGCCATCCCTTAAAGCCAAGGGGCCAGCCTGCAATTCTGCAGTATTCCAAGAGTTGTGGTAGACCTGGCCTCAGTAGTGCTCTGAGGAATTGTAACAAAGCTAGACTTGGATGTTTGGTAAACAGAGATGCTTAGTGGAGTCAAACCTCTTGCCCAGTCAAAATCCAGGTAGAGTCTGGAGTAAGTTATCCCAGTAGAAAGGAGTTCTCATTCAGAGAGGATGCTAGAACAAGATTGCAACCTATCATTAAAAAATTCTTTAAAACATGGTCTACTGGTCCTTTGTCAGTCTCCAGGTAAGGGGCAAATCCTTCAAGTAATCACATCAAATAGAGAAGTCCTCATGGTATAGACAGACCGTAGGCTTGTCAATGAGACAATAATCCTACTGTATCAACTGGTGCCTAATCCCTATGTCCTTCTTTCACAGTCTTCAAGACTACTAAGCAGTACACACTGTCACACTTAGAAGATGCCCTTCTTATATTTCTTTGCATTCTGATTCTTGGTGCTTGCCTTCATTTGAATGGGAGCATCCAACAACTACAATATGCCAACAGCATCCTTCTGCCTCCTTCCAGGGGTCTGGAGAGTCCCAGTCTGTTCATTAGGGTACTAGAAAAAGATACCAGGGCCCCATTTTTCCAGAAGGAGATATTTTACAATGTATAGGTGACATTTTTAAATATGTACTCTTATCAAGGAAAGTTCAAACTAAAATACCATCTGAAGCCTAAGCTTCCAGCCTCTCACAGCCACTGAGCCTCCTCAGGAAAAGGCCCAGATATGGCGGCAAGAAAATGCAGAATCTGGGGCGTGCTTTGTTTCTGGAGATATGACCATCATTCCTTTATTCCCATCTAGAATCCAGGCTTAACTGAACCACTTCCACCAACGACAAAGACAGTGTTGATGCTTTTGGGAGATGCCTGGATTCTGTCCAACCTAGATTACTAATCTTGGATTAATGATAAATATCTCTCTATGAGGCCCAGATTTTTGCATACTTTAACCGGGGTGATCAATGGAACACTTCTTTCATTAAATGAATCAGGCTCTCAACTAAAGCCCCAACTTTAGGCATGCCTGATCACTAAATCCCCCCCCCCTTTTTTTTTGTTATTTGACATTTAAAAAAAAAAAGCCTGTTTTTCAAGTGCTGACTTACTTTCTATGATCAGAAGTACGGCCTGAGATGCATCTTTCAAAGAAATTAGATGATGTGGTGATAGAGTTGGTCCCCTGTCTAGGAAGTGGCAGCCCAAACACTACTCGCTGTAAAAGCTTCTTCTTCTTCTTTTTTTTTTTAATTTTTAAAATTAATTTATTCATATTACATCTCAATTGTTATCCCATCCCTTGTATCCTCCCTTTCTTTCCTCCCTCCCGCTTCCCCCTCTACTCCCTTCCCCTATGTCTGTGACTGAGGGGGACCTCCTCCTTCTGTATATGCTCCTAGAGTATCGAGTCTCTTCTTGATGATTTATTGTCTTTCCTCTGAGTGCCACCAGGCCTCCCCATCCAAGGGACATGGTCCGATATGGGGCACCAGAGTTTGTGTGAAAGTCAGATCCCCTTCTCCACTTAACGGTGGAGAATGTCCTGTCCATCGGCTAGACTGGGTAGGGGTTCGAAGTTTACTGCCTATATTTTCCTTGGCCGGTGCCATAGTTTGAGGAGGACCCCAGGGCCCAGACCTGCCTGTAGTTTTCCAGGACCCTCTGGATCCTTCTATTTCCTCATTCTCCCAGGCTTCTCACCCCTAAAGTCTCAATAGGATTTTCTCCCCTCTGACCCACTTTCCTGGTAGGTAAAGTTTTTCATGGGGGCGTACCCCTTGGACTAGTGTCTCGATATAAGTGAGTATATACCATTTGACTCTTTGCTTCTGGGTGAACTCACTCATTATGATAATTTCTAGAGTTATTAACAAAGCTTGAACCACTCATCGATACCCACACATTAATAGTGGGAGACTTCAACACCCCACTTTCACTCAAGGATAGGTCCTTGAATAAAAAACTAAGCTGGGAAATAACTTCATTAACCAATGTCATGAAGCATATGGATCTAACAGATATCTACAGAACTTTCCACCCAAATGCAAAGGATTATACCTTTTTCTCAGCACCCCATGGAACGTTCTCCAAAATTGATCACATAGTGGGTCACGAAGCAAACCTCAACAGATACAAGAGGATTGAAATAATACCTTGTATCTTATCAGACCACCATGGTCTAAGGCTGGACTTCAACAACAACAACAGAAATAACAAAAAGCATACTAACACGTGGAAACTAAACAACTTTCTCCTTAATGACACATGGGTCATGGAAGAAATAAGGGGAGAAATAAAAGACTTCCTGAAATTCAGTGAAAATGATGGAACAACATACCCAAATTTGTGGGACACATTGAAAGCAGTGCTAAGAGGAAAATTCATAGCACTAAGCGCCTTTAAAAAGAAAATGGAAACATCCCACATAAACAACTTAACAACACATCTGGAAGCTTTAGAAAAAAAAGAAGCAGAAACACCCAAGAGGAGTAGACGCCTAGAAATAATCAAACTCAGGGCTGAAATCAATAAATTAGAAACAAAGAGAACAATCCAAAGAATCAACAAAACCAAGAGCTGGTTCTTTGAGAAAATTAACAAGATAGACAAACCGTTAGCCAATCTAGCTGTAAAAGCTTCTAATCTGACATGGTGGCAGCCATTAGAAGCCTTCACACCACATCAAGTAAAGGTTGCTCTAGAATAAAAGAGGTGTGTGGTTAACTGGGGGTAGACTAACGATATATCGGGCAGTTCTGATTAACAAGCAGAGATGATGTCTTAGTTAGGGATACTGTTTCTCTGATGAAACCCTGTGACCAAA
>OU015742.1:17292855-17324915 GCA_907169655.1 Acomys percivali | reverse complement strand
CAGCATCTTTATCTTGAACTTCTTAGCCTCCTACACCCCAAGAAACACATTTCTGAAAATTATAAATCATCTTAGTCTTGAGCATTCTCTTGCAACAATAAAACATGTGAGATACCCACCTTACCTGACTTAAGAACCTGACGAATCTTACCAGCGTTGACTGTTTCCAAGAAGTCTTCACATAGAAATGGGTTGTGAGATCAAGAGAATGAGCCGGTGGCTGGAAGAGCATTGTCACACTCAATAGATCATGCCTGCTTTCCTTGGTTGTACCAGTGGGTCACTGGAAGGGTCTGTCACAAATCACATGAGACAGCTGGGGTGGATTATATTTAGTGGTGAGAGAGGAAGAACTTCCAAAAATAGAACTTGTGCCTAAGCTCTGCTGTACAAGTTCACACTCAGGGGGAGGGGGCAGCTGGAAAAATGGGCTGGGGGATCTAAGCCAGAACAAACAAGTACACTGGGACAAAGCAGGAGGGCGGGGCTGAGGTGGCAGCAAGTCCCATCCCGATGGTGTTGGATGACCTCCATGGCGTTTTGCATTCTGTCCTCACTTCTCTTCCAGTTGTATTCACAACATGAAAGACCCATTTCCGTTTTTCTTTCTTAGTTTTGTTTCTCTGTTTCTTCAATTCCTGACCTTTCTCTCTCCATTCTGTGACTGATAATACAGGGAACAGTGGATGGAAGTCATTGTGTGGAACCAGCTGCATGTGGATAGAGTAAGCATCTGGTATGGAGTGTGGCTTTAGCTTTTGAAAGAGATGTCCATACCCCTAGCTTGGCTCTGCACTCTGATCAGCATGCTGCCTGCAACTTCCTGGTGAGAACAAAACATCTCCATAGAAAACGTACAAGAACTAGAATATCCAAGACCCAGAGAGATGAGGCCAATGTGAGGGTAGTGATGCCCTGAGACCTGGGACCAGCCTTGACTAGCCAGGGCTCATCGGAGTGAGCATGACACTTTCTGGTTAGGTTTTCTTTGTTTTTCTCTGTCTTGATTCCTCTTGTAAGGAGGGGCTCTGAAAACTCCTTCATCAAGTAGACATCATCCGAGGGTGGTTCCTTGGAGCTTTTTCATCCCAGTAGATGTTCAGGGAATATGAGACTCTCTCTGGCAAGTTGTCCCTGTTTGTGTGATGTATGTGTGTGTGCACATGCGTGTGTGTATGTATATGTGTTCATAAGTACATACTCTTACTAATTCAAACATAATGCTAGGTTCACAGAAAAGTTGAGTTGGAAGACACAGAGACTTTCCACATATTCCCTACTCCAGCATACCCATCTCTCCCAAACTAGCCAACTCCATACCAGAGTGGTATATTTGTTACAATTAATGAGCATCCTATTGGCATTAGCTGAACATCTGGGCATGGTAGGTGGGAGCATGTTCTTCAAAGTCAGATGGAAAGTCACTTTCATTGACCTTCTTTCCTTCATAAAATCAAGAAATGAGCACAATAACATAGAGGAAGGAAAATGAGGCTGAGTTAGCCTGCTGGATGACAGCAAAGAGGAGCAGGAAAGGGAGGTGCTTAGCCAGGAAGCAGCTAAGGCAACTATGAAGCCAGCCACTTCGTTCTTAATCATTCTCAACTCTGAGCATGTGTAGAAATCAAGGAATACCTGGCACCGATGGGGTAAGAGAGAGGAGAACTCTAATTACTAACATGAGAGCCTTATTTCAGAGAGAAGCACCAAATTCAAATTCTCAGGACATTCTACCAACTCAACGGAATCCTGGGTCAGTTAATGCTCAGCCACACAAAAGGTGTTTAGAATTGTTCATTACTTGCTTGTGATGACTGAAGAAGTAACTTGTCCTTTATGATTATTGAGGCCCAGGGGACAAAGACTACCAGGAATGCAGCTGGGATCAAACAAAGCTGGTTTTGCTTAGCTTGTTGCTACAAGGGAGTGCCCACACAAAGGCATCCACAAGACACCTGTAGGCTTTGATTTTGTGCTGTGTGATTCTTAAGAGACAGAAGAAAATCAGACATCAGATTTGGACTGGATGCATCAGAAGGTAGATACCAATTCTGCACTCAGTTCTGTCTGAAAATGTTTGGTCATTTGGTGCGATGGTAATTTTCATATACCTTCAAATAGTTTTTATTTATTTATTATTTTATGGGGCAATGCATGGGCCATGTACATGTGTGGAGATTGGGGGACAGCTTGCTGGAGTTGGCTTTCTCTTTCCATCATGTGTGTCACAGAGATTGAACCAGGTCATCGGGTTTCGTAACAAGTGCCTTGACCCACTGAGACATTTTGTTGGCACCGTAAATTTTATCTTGTAGATAAAAGGATTGAAACAGATATAGAGAATTGTCACTTGTAAAGAAACTTTGGTTGCTCCTATAACCAAGAGTAAAGAATTTGTTTTTATGGTTCAGGTATAATCTTGTCTCTGCCATGTCATCAGATGGTCTCAGAGCAGCATGGTCCAACTGTTGTTTCTAATCTATGGAACTGTTTTTGTTCCATTAAGAACACTTAGCATCACTCTAGCCCTTAGCTCCCAGCCAATGGAGGCCTTTATTTACCTCTTCAAAATGACTGAGACCTTTTGTAAGGCTCTCTAGAACCAGAAGTCCCTAGAGACACTTCTGACAGAACTAGAAAATCCTCTGAGAGCAGTGCTTTCTGGGACATGTGGGTTGTATTGCCTCAGATGGCCAGAGAGCCAGACAGGAGAAGAGTACATGGAGAAGACCCTTCTAGGAATGGGGAAAGTGTCCATGAGCTACAAATCAATGTTACCCTCATTATGGCTCTTAGAAGTGGCCTCAACTGCCAAAGAGGTGAGTAGCAGGGAACATTCTAGCCACCTATGAATATATAGAGTCAAGGCACCAAGAAAGGGGCAGATGAGACCTGTAGGAAAAGGAGGACACGGCTGTGAAAAGAGAACTGACCACGAGACCCAGGGGACGAGCCTGACTCTGAGGATGATGACCCGGAGAATCCTGAAGATGTGCCCTGGTGTTCCCAGTAGCAAGAAGAAGGGCCAAGGACAAAAGTCACATGGGGACTGCAGGCAAGTCTCCAAAGGTGTGAGTGGGCAAACTCAGGGAGGATCTAAAAAGAAATTATCCCACAAACGCCGCAGTTAAAATCACATCTTCAAGGCTGTCAAATACAAATAGCCAAGACACTAAGAATGGTAACATTTATATAATTCCTGATTGTGTCATGGTTCTTCTTGTTATAGGTAGTTTATATATGTGAAATAATATAACTGTGTATGTAAAAAATTTAAATATGAAAAAAAAAAAAGAAATCACATCTAAAATTAGTAAAGGATAGACCACACATTTTGAGACTCTGAGAATGCAGGAAAGGGACAAAGAGACAAAACTGATGACAGAACAGACAGCGGGAGAGGAATGTGGGCACCAGGACATTCAAGGCAAGAGACAGAGATATGAGGTCACACCTGTGTCTCACACTCCTTGTGCGCACTTCTTCCTCTGTGCTGATCTTTGTGAACATGATATGTGTTTTGTACCTTAAAACTATGCCTGTCTTTTCCTTACCCCTTTTCCTTGACCCACAGTCAATAGTGTGCTGTAGAAGTTGATGCCAGCAGGAAAATCAAGTCAATGTTAGCTAACAAGGAACTTCTCATTAAAGAAGGAACCAGGTTTTTAGACTGTGGAGAGGCTCCCTCGAGCAAGCAGACCGCAGCAGCTCAGTTGGGAGATCATAAGACTGAATATCAAACGTCACACAAAAGAATAAATGCAGGCAGTTTGCATTATGGCTGCTTTCCAGCACCAAGGGTTGGAAATTCACTGAGGCTGGAGTTTTTTATTTAGCCCAGTTGCTTGATTTTGAGAATTATACAGAGACATACAAGGTACAGAAGTAAGGACGCCTTAACAAAACAGAACTAGGA
This sequence comes from Acomys percivali, assembly GCA_907169655.1. Taxonomy (NCBI): domain Eukaryota; kingdom Metazoa; phylum Chordata; class Mammalia; order Rodentia; family Muridae; genus Acomys; species Acomys percivali. The sequence goes on along the minus strand of OU015742.1, from coordinate 17,320,999 downwards.
GGAAAGGGCTGGCCAGGCGTGGTGTGGGGCAGGAGGGAGGGAGACTAAGGCCCAGTAGCTCTACCTTCCTTCCATTGGTCCCTGCTTCCTTAGGGTAGTTGTCCTGGTGACAGGGGGACGTCCTTTAGTACAGTGGTTCTCAACCTGTGGGTCGTGACCCCTTTGGGAGCTGAATAACCTTTTCACAGGGATCACTTAAGACCACCGGAAAGCACAGACATTTGTGTTATGATTCATAACAGTATAAAAATTACAGTTATGAAGTAGCAACAAAATAATTTTATGGTTGGGGGAGGGTACACACAGCCTGAGGGACTGTATTATTAAAGAGTCACAGCAGGACGGTTGAGAAGCATTGCTTTGAGAGTATAAGGCTTTGGGGCATACTTCAGCACTACCCGGTAACAGATACGAACTCTGTTGGCAACCTTTCCGGCCTCACAGGCAGAAGGCATTTCTCCGGTTCTTCCATGCAGGCCTGGTTTCATCTGGCTGTATGTCACTAACGTATCTGCAGCTCCTAAATTGTGAATTCTTTGAGAGAAGAAAACATGCCCTTTAACCTCCTGATCCGCCAGTGCGTGCTGGCAGGACAAATGCCATGGGTCACATTCCGTCCGAATGTCTGCTAACGGGGTCAACCCACCCCGTATTTCACGGTCATTCCAGAGGGTATCACAGCCTACATTTCATTTCAACATGATAAGTGTTTACGGCAGAGGCCTCTAACCCTGGCCTATAAAACAACCCCTGAAGAGTCTGTGGAGTCTCCATGCTTCCTCACATCCGTCCTTCATTTCTTTCTAGTAGACTGTTGGTCTCCGACGCTTTCTTTGTTTCTATCACATTGGCACTTCCTTCCTGGGCCTTGGTTTGTCCAAGCTGGATTCAAAAGTTGAATCAACTTTCTTGGAATGGTGAGTCGTCTTCTTTTAAATCTGAGGACAATATTGGAAGTTTGAACTAAGGGTCAAAACAGCTATCGGGGGAATTTGCTTAGAAAAGTAGTTCCAGTACTCAGTGTCAATGGAGAAAGATGTTTGTGCCTTTTGTCGACTTTGAAAGACAACAAGGCAGTCTGCTTTGCCTACAGGGAGCCCAGTGGGAGGCTTGGGTAGCAATGCAAAGGTCCTCGGTTCCCTCCAGAGCCTCCACAACCTGAGACTCTGACAGGTCAGCCACAGCCCAGACCATCCAGCTGTGACTGTCCGACGCTTCGTCTGGAACACACCAATGGTGACAGAGTTGACTCAGGAAGTGTCAGAGCCCAAGAGAAATGCTGTCTTATGAGCACAATATACTTTTCCACTCCCCACATTCTCTGCCCTCTGCAGAACAGTCATTTGCTGCTGTGGGACAGTGACGCCATCTCACCTGTACAGTGTCCAGGCAAGTTCACGGGCTCCTGAGGCAGCAGGAGTCTATGCTCATCCTCTGGATCCAGTCCCTGCTCTCAGCTCCAACAAAACATGAGATCTAGTAGCACCCAAGCCAACAGAGGGACCAGGAAGTGGAGCTTGAGGATGGTAGAAAAGAGAGGCCTTGGCATATGAACCACTAATTCAGGGGAAAGGGGGGTGGGGGAGACTGGGGATTCCCAGAGATCATGTCTCTAAGAAAAGGCAGAAATGATCAGTTATTTCATTTTATTAACTTTGCGGACAAGAACACTGAGAGGCTCTTGAAAGCTAGGGGGGAAATTATCAAAAAGTTAAAAGTTAATAAACATTCTGAGTTAATAAAAAGCAAGGCAATTATTAACTTTGGGGGAAAGCAAAAATAATATAAGAAATATCACAGTAATATGCTGCATTATCCAACTGTAATTAATGTTTGTATTAACACAGTGATGTGAAAACAGAACAGTATTTAACCTGAAGTAATAACATGTGGAGTGAAGGAAAGTAGAGAGAGCGTGACAAAGTTATTTCAATTTAGCTTTAATGTGGACTCTTGTATTATAAGTAAAGCTGGGCATTTTTCCATATTTTAAAGACATTTATTTCATAATGAATTTCCATAAAAAGATTTGCTTTATTTTTAAATCATGTTTATGTCTGTATTTTCATGTAAGTGCATGGGAGTACAGTACCCACAAAGGCCAGCAGAGGGCATCAGGTTTCCTGGAGCTGAAGTTACAGGTAGTTGTGATCCACCAATGCGGGTGCTGGAAATCTTACCCAGGCTATCTGGAAGAGCTGTACGTGCTCTTAACTGAAAAGCCATCTCCCCAACCTCTCTTTTTATTATTTTTTATTGATTTGTTGAAATTTCCTTTCTTTTTTTTAACTTTTATTTTTTAATTACATTTTTATTAATTTATTCATATTACATCTCGATTGTTAGCCCTTCCCCGGTTTCCTCCCATTCTTCCCTCCCTCCCACTTCCCCCCTTCTCCCCTCCCCTATGTCTGTGATTGAGGGAGACCTCCTCCCCCTATATATGCTCTTAGAATATCAAGTCTCTTCTTGGTAACTTGCTATCCTTCCTCTGAGTGCCGCCGGGCCTCCCCATCCAGGGGACGTCATGACACCACATGTTGGCAAGGATGTGGAGAGAGAGGAACACTCCTTCATTGCTGGTGGGAATGCAAACTAGTACAACCACTTTGGAAAGCTATCTGGCGCTTTCTCAGAAAAATGGGAATAGGGCTTCCTCAAGACCCAGCTATCCCACTCCTTGGAATATACCCAGAAAATGCCCTACCACACAACAGGGACATATGCTCAACCATGTTCATAGCTGCCAGAAATTTCCTTTCTTGATTTCCAGTAGCTCTTTCCATAATAGGAAGGCTAAGCATTTGCTTAAGAGTTGCAATTCTAAGATATTTTTCAATTTTAATTTTGATTTTTATATGATGTTTTATATGGTTTTATGATAGTTTTATATTATTAACCCAGTATCATTTGTCAAAGTTTTATTTTACCATTCTGAAATTTTACACTACTTTTGGAAATTCTTCCCAATTACAAGATTATAAAGTAATTCTCTTTTTATTTCTTTTATTCTTTTATGGTCTCTTATTTTACAGTTGTTTTATTTTTGAGTGTATGGTACAAGTCATAAAACTTTTAGAGGATTTTTATTTTAATTGTAAAAGCGAAAGAAAAGAGGCAACATAAAACTAATGGGGTGTTTGATATTATATTTGTGACACTAACACATCGATACCAGGCTTGATAGGTCATCACAATTCACAGTGAGTTCTCATGGCGTTATCAGATAATTTGAGTTTAATTTTACTCAGTGTATTTCATTCTTTAAAAAGAAAATAATTGCTCACAAACATAGGTGCTGCCCAGAAATGGTGACATGATTGCACAGCAGGGGCTGTTTGTCTCTGAGGAGGTAGGACCTGCCTAGCAAAAAGACATGAGCAAAATGAAAACTGACGGTAGCAAACTTATCTCTGATTAATGTCAGAGATACAATTTACCAAATGTTGATCTCCCAGGAATCTTGAAATCTGTTTTTAAATTTCCCTATCAAATAGAAAAAGCAAGGCTATGCTATCCACCCCACCCCTCCCCTGTTCAGGAAACTGTGCTTATTTCAATAATATGTCAAAATACATAGGACTGTTTGCCTCAGCTTGACTTGCCCTAATTTCAGTTTCATTTGGCAGACTGTTTTGATGGAAAACATTGCACCTCCCTCATCTCATTAAGATGAGCCCATTAAAACTAGCAAACATTTTCACCTCATTCATGTATTTCATTTAAATTTTCATTGTCAATGTTGGCACACACTTTGGGCTTCATGCCATAAACAACTTGGTAACATGTTGAAAAATTAAAAATATTTTTCAACATTTGCCCTCAACTTATCCATCTTACTTCCAAAAGGTAAGTGGTACCACCACGGTCCGTGAGATGAGCCTTCCTGTGTAAATGCCTCACAGACGTGCACACACGCCAATGTGATTCAGGCAATTTCTCAGGGGAGGGTCCCTCTTCTGAGGTCACTGTGTCAGGTGATAAAAGCATGCATATGTTCCTACCTGCATGCAGAACCTCACTACAAGTGTGCTGTTATGTTTAACATACTGTGATGATCATAGCCAGAAAACACAGGAGTCATTAGAGGGAGGAGGCTATAGTTGAACACACTGGAAATGGAAGGTGGAATACTAAGGGCAGAAAGATCAAAACAAGGAGGCAGATGGAAACTCAGAGAATGAGTAGTAGGTACCTACAATAACGATATGTGGAAAAGTCATCAGAGAACCTATTATTTTATAAGCTCATTAAAATATTATCTTAAAAACTGAATTTAAGTGGAGGTGCCCTCCATGGATGGATATGGTTCCTCCCAAAATGCCATGAACTATGAAACAAAAACTCCAAGCCAGTTATGAGATGTCACCCAATGAGTTCTTAACCATGGAGACTCCAGAGGCCTCTCAAAACAATATGGACTATTGTTATTGCTCCCAGTTGCCCACCAGAACCTGCTGGTAAGACCCTATTGCTAAAGACACCACATGTGTTCATCACAGGACAGAGAATCAAGCTGGACCTGAGCTGGGAAGTTTCTCCCATCTGGCTATATTCCATAGGGCTAGCTTGTGATGTGTAGGCTGTTGAGGGACTCAACAATCATGTAAGAAAGTAATGTGAGAATCTAGCCACTGCTTGGGCTACAGTGTTCTGCAGCAGCTCTCCCCCTTCCACAGATACTGACAGGCACTGTAGGGAGACACAGTCTGGGAGTCCCAGCTAACAGACTTCTGGGTGCCAGGAGCTCTCAGATGGGAAGTGAGTTAAGATCAAAGAGGATATTGGTGCCATATTCTGCTCCTCAGACTCTTCCTTGCCTCCTACTAGGAAATCATATAACCTGGCTATGAAACCTCCTCCTAGTTAGAAAGATATGAAAAAGACACCCCACTTTTACCAGGAAAATTGATTTTCCTCTTCAGATACCTCACCATGCTGTCTGTAGCAGATACTGTGGCCTGAACTCTCCTTGGAGACCCTGCCATACTGTTGGCTTTCTGTCTGTCTGTCTGTCTGTCTGTCTGTCTGTCTGTCTGGCATGGCACTAATAATTTTTTCAAATAAATTCCTTCCCTTATTCCCACAGCAATATATCTAAATGTCCCTCTTGAAATGGCCCCAGCCCTGAAACCACTAAAATCTTATTCAGCTATAAATTCTGTAAGCTACTACAGTGACCTGACTCTAGCACAATAGTAGCAGGACCGTATGGAGCTAACCTGTTGTTTTCTAATTGTGTCTGAGGCCCACTCCACAAGAGAGGACTCTGATCTGGTTTCACAGACTTGATCAAGACTCTATGGTTAAGGAAGTCATGGATCCTAGGGGGAACCTTCTGATATTATTTTGGCACATTGTTATGTTATCACACCACCTCATAAATACTCATAGATTTATAAATTTATAAATCTAAATAGTCCATAGATGTATACTGTAGCCAGCTTTTACCAGAGAAGCTTTCTGACTACAGCAGGTGGCTAATGCAGAAACCAATAACGGGTCAAAAAGCTGAGAATAAGTGATGGTGGGATGCTTGTCCTTAAGTTGAACAGATGTAATATTCCCATGAGGCACAGAGAACATCATATAAAGGAAGGGGAGAAGAAAGAATGTAAGAGTCAGAGTGTGCAGCAAAAAGATGTCTCTGAGCTGAGCATAGTGGCACACCCCTTTAATCCCAGTACCTGGTAAACAGAAGCAGGCATAGCTCTGTGATTTTGAGGCCACTCTGGTCTATACAGCAAGCCCCAGGATACCCAGGGTTGTGTAGAGAGACTCTGCTTTAGTACTGTTTTAAAAAGCACATCTCTGGACATGGCATAGTCATTGCACTCATGAACACATTCAGCTATGATCATCCACACAAGCTCTTCACAAGACTGAGCCTGTCAACATTTCATCATGAATAGAGCAGGGGGGGGGCATGAGTTCCTACTCTCCATTAAGGAATTATTAAGCCTCTAAAGAATTGGTCATCACAAACTTATTTTCACTATTTCAGGATGCATAAAAGAAAAAATTTCCACAAAACTTTTATGTTTAAATTACGTGTGTGTTGAAGGGGCGTGTGGTATGGTGTACATGTGGAGGTGATGCCCATAGGGGCCAAAGAGGGCATTGGATTCCCTGGAACTGGATTGAGAGCTACCTGATATATGTACTGGGTACCAAACTTGGGTCCTCTATGATAGCAGTCAGTATGTACTTACTGTTAGCCACTGGGCCATCCCTACAGTCCCCATATTATTTTTCATAAATGGCAACTTCCACCATTCTTTCCCCAACATTGACTGCACCTTTAAACAAGGAGGAAAAATAAACCCCCTCTCCCCTCGGATGCTTTCAAAGAGAACAGCAGAAAGAACCTAGCTGGGCAGTTTACGGCAGGGACTTCAAAACACTCATTTCTGCTCCTTGTCCTTGACAACTTGTTCTGTCTTTCCCAGAAGCTGAAAATGTTCTTGTCCCATCAGCGGTTCTGCTTTGGCTGGAGGACAGAAATGCCAGAAACATTTAGGGGCACAGATTCATGCCCTGCTTTCTTGTTGTTCTCTCTCCTTTTATAGCAACCTAATGAGAACAGCTACCTGTAAGCTATGCGTGACCATATACTTCATTGGCTCTTGAATATGTGTGTGAAATCCCAGTAGCCAAGGGGCATGTCCCATGCAAGTCTTCACTTACCAGGAAAGTGGGACAGAGGGGAGGCATCCTATTGGGACTCTAGGTGAGAGAAGCATGGGAGAATGGGGAAATAGAAGGATCCAGAGGGTCCTAGAAACCTACAAGAAGAACATTATGATGGGCAGATCTGGGCCCAGGGGTCCTGCTCAAACTATGGCACCAGCCAAGGACAATACATGCAGTAAACTTCAAACCCCTACCCAGATCTAGCCAATGGACAGAACATTCTCCACAGTTGAGTGAAGAGCAGGGACTGACTTTCACAGGAACTCTGGTGCCCCATATTTGACCACGTCCCCTTGATGGGGAGACCTGGTGGCACTCAGAGGAAGGTTAGCAGGCTACCAAGATGAGACTTGATACCCGTTGAGCATATACAGAGGGAGGAGGTCCCCCTCAATCATAGTCATAGGGGAGAGGAGTAAGGGGAAAATGGGAGGGAGAGAAGAATGGGAGGATACAAGGGATGGGATAACCATTGAGATGTAATATGAATAAATTAATAAAATATTTTTTAAAAAGAGAAATTCCAGTAGCCACATGAACAGAGCATTTCTTAGTTACTTTTCTATTGCTGTGCTAAGACACCTTGGCTAAGATAACTAACAGAAGAGTTTATTTATGGCTTAAATGTTCAGAGGGTTAATAGACTCTAATTAATCTATGATCATCATATGGGAACCATGGCAGCAGGCAGGCAGGCAGGCATCATGCTGGAGCAGTAGCTGAAAGTTACATCTTGATCCACAGGCAGGAGGTGGAGAGAGATAACTGGTAATGGAATGACTTTTGAAATATCAAAGCCCACCCCCAGTGACACACTGCTTACAACTGGGCCACACCTCCTAATCCTTCCCAAACAGTTCTACCACCTGATGACCAAGTATTCAAATACATGAGCGTATGGGGGTCATTCTCATGCAAACCACCACAGAGGGGAATAGGAACACCTGATGGGTTGTAAATGTTGGTTTTTCCCCCTCAGATGTGGAGATGTGATAAGAGCTGTATGAGTACATGGCTTGGGCCGATCCCAGAGCATTTCTATCTCTGTTCTAACTATCCCTAAGCCTAGAAACTTGCAGAAGTTTCCAGAAACTTCTAGCCTCTGTACAATCTAATCTTCTGCAAGCCTGGACCTTAAAGGCTTCAGCTTCCAACCGCTGTCTGCTAATCTATGCCTAAAATATTTTCAGCTTCCAAGGCCTCTCACCCTTTCTAGCTCTTTCTGAACTCTGGCTGGCTGGTTCAATTCAGCTGTTCTGGCTCAAACTCCTCTCCAAGTGGGACTGATTCAAATTGGTTTATCTCGGCTTCTGGCTGAATTGCTTTGCTTAGCCTCAAACTAACTCTAACAATTGTTCTATCTTCTGGTTCATTCTCATTCTCTTGCTCATTCTGTCTTCACCTGGGTCTAGATTGTTCTCTCTGCCACCTGTGTCTATAAAATTGTCCTGGTAGAATTACCATATGTACTACTATCCCTATCCTCTCTCTCTCTCTCTCTCTCTCTCTCTCTCTCTCTCTCTCTCTCTCTCTCTCTCCTTGCACTGCCCTTAAGCAGCTTTCCCTTCCTGTCTGTTCATGTCAGACTTGGGCATATTGTATCTCTGACTCGTTCTGTCAAATCTTTCTTTGATTCATCATTTTGTCTGTCCCTCAACTAGGCATCACTTTCAAACATCACTGCTTCCTTCTATAAACTAATGTTACTTTCATTGTTTGGGATTAAAGGTATGTACTGAAGGTATTTCTGTGTACTAGCCAGATCATAACGTAATCCAGAGTGTGTCTGAATTCTAGCTGGATCACATAGACCTAAAAGGTCTTTAAATGTGATCCCTTACCAGAGCAGCCATGTTGCTGAATTAAAATTCCTCTACAATGGGTGGGCCAACTGGTCTGATAAGGTAACTTCCCATGATTCAACACAGGAAAGCTCTATTATAACAGAGACCCTTGGTGGCAACTATTAATTGGGAGACACTCCTGCTGTATGGGGCTCTGCTGGGTTTCTTTCTTTTAGACTCCTAGCTAGAATTCCTTCTTAAGTCTTTCTGATGTCCATGAAATCTATTTATTGAGTTCATAGATACAGGACCTGGAAACCACTGGTCTGGTGACCATTGATTTTCTGTGACCATAAACCCTTAGAGTAATCTCACCTGAGACAGGAAAATCTCTGTTATACTCAACAATAGCCTTCACCTTTTTTGTCCATTCCACTTCTCTTAGGTATTTTGTCTCAGCAATAAGAAAATTATTCACCACATGTACCAGTCAAGGGGAAGCTAACCAAGGGTCAGACTTCAGAGCCCACATAATCCAAACACTCACTGCTTTAGCAGCAAACAAGTAGTTTAGAAATTAAGGAAAAGTCCCTGGAGTAAACTACTTGTTTCTATTGCTGTGAAGAGACACCATGAATGTCAAAGAAAAACATTTGTTTGGGGCTGGCTTACAGTTTCAGAGGTTTAGTCCATTATCATCATGGCAGGAAGCATGGCGGCATGCAGGCAGAGATGGTGCTGGAGGAGGAGCTGAGAGTTCTACATCTTGATCCACAGGCAGCATGAAGAGAGAGTGACACTGGGCCTGGCTTGGTCTTTTGAAACTTCTAGTGACACATTACCTCCAACAAAGCCATACCTAATCCTTTTTAAGCAGTGCTACTCTCTGATGACTAAACATTCAAAATATGAGCCTATGGAACCGTTTTTTATTCAAACTACCACAGGGATCATTGGATCTCTTCTCTATTAAGAGTCAACTCACTGTGTGTGACTGATTTCAAGTGTAGCCTTCTCTCTTCACCTTTCATGACAAAATTCCCAATGGAGTTTTTAGAGTCAACCCAAACAATCCAGCGTCTGCCACTCATCCTTAAGAGGCAAGTGAGAGTGAAAAAAACATATAAGAGTTATTCAGTGTTGCCCCATTGTGGAGGATAACAAAGAAAGAAGGCCAGTGACTCCCTAGGCTGTCTTAGGCTTCCTGGGAGGCTGAAGAAGCTTAACTAAGCAATCCTTGTGAAGGCATGTTTCCACACATCACTGACTCATCATTGTCTCTGCCATGAGTTCCGGTTTCTCCTGGAAGCTGTCAGCACTGTGTGACTTCTCTGCCTAGCAGGAGGCCACTTCTCTTCTCTAGCACCAGGCTTCAGCCTAACCCCTCTCCCAGCATTGCTTAGGGTTCATAGATTCAGTCATCTGACACCCTGGTCTGTGGTGTGTGTTATTTGCAAGAGGCTGTAGGCTAGGCAGGATAGGTAACTCCAGGCATGTCCTGTATACTTGAAACCAGAGTTTCCCCTTGGTATGGTGCCTAGTTGTCGTCGGGAGGAGTCATGCGAATATTGCTCTCTGTATTGGCTCCTGTTCTATGTCTGTCTTACTGCTCCACACCCCTGCTCATACCATCAGCCCTTCACTACCTGCACTTCAAAGCTTGAAGTGCAAAAATTCTATTTAAGACAAATAAATTTTTATTATTTGCTTTAGCCCATAAATCTTTGTAAACAAGACTTGGTGGGACAGGAAGATGAGAAATACGCAGGCAATGATGTCAGGCAAGACTGGTAGACTGGTTCTAGAGCATCTGAAACATGCAAGACTGGTTCTAGAGCATCTGAAACAGGCAAGGTTGGTTCTAGAGCATCTGAAACAGGCAAGACTGGTTCTAGAGCATCTGATACAGCCCCACAGTCATTTATCATGCCCTGCTTGATCAGGCCACGGAAGTGTGCTTCAGCAAATCAGTTCAAGTGCCCTGACTCTGTGCTCAGTTATTGTACTGAGGCCAATGAGCAATACTCCAATCATTTATCTCCATGCATAATATTAAAGTACAGCTCTTCCTGCAGGGATGACTTGGAGAACTGGCTTGTGATGACTAGGTAAGAAAACAAGCTATGGGAGGGTACAGCTTCATCATGGGTACATAGACGTGCTTGTTAGAGCCACAGTCATATCTCTTTTCAGAGAGGTGACAACTAGATTTACAAATGGAGCAACAGTGACAGCCAGTGCTATAGAATGCTGTAGATCTTTGATTCTCTTCAGGAAGCTTTACCTGAGACCCGCATCTGAGCTTTGTGATCCCACACTCCCATACCTTTCTCACATCATGCCCCTTAAACCATAAAATATTGCTGTGGGTTCGAGGCCAGCCTGGCCTACAAAGCGAGTCCAGGACAGCCAAGATAACATAGTAAAACCCTGTCTCAAAAAACAAACAACAACAACAAAAAAAACCCATAAAATAATGAGTGTTTTCTCTGCTGTGTAGGTATCTCCTGGAAATGTCAGTTATAGCACTCCATGCTGTGATTTAGCACAATAGCACAGTACTCAGAAAACACAAACAAATGAAGAAGAATTTATCACAGGCAGGAGAGACTCCTGACCAAAACTGGGGAGCATCTGAACAACACAGAAAAATCTCCTTTGTGTCTCAAATCATCACTAAAAGTTGAAGACTGTGGCTGTCACACAGCATAGAATAGGGAAGATTTATTGTAGCTCACACTTTAAAGGAATGAAGTCCACCCAGGTGGGAGGGAAGGACAGCTTGGGCATCTGGTAGGCTGTGGTGGTGACAACAGTCTAACATCAAACAGGAGAAAAAAAAGAGTCATTTTAATGTAGTCCTCAAAATTCACACCCCTTGTTCTTGACTTAGAGTCTAGTAAATGGGATTTTGCTGATCTCAGAAGATGCCCAGCTTTGCTGCCTGGTGCACAGCGACCTTCAGCCCCTTGTCCATATTTCTTTTGACAACCTGGTACACTAAATCCTACCAGAACAGCCCATTAGGTTTTGCCTGTAGCATTGTAGAATGATTCCTCAGAGCACAACAGTCATCATCACCTTCAGAAGCAGCTGTGAGCAATCATGAACTATGCCGAAGCTGACCTGCCACCATAGAAGGCAGGAGTGAAGAAAGTCATCAGATCCTGGATTCACATCTCAGCCAAATATTCCTCCTGCATTCCCTCCCTCCCGCCAGTTATATGAGATTTTGTCCTGGCATCTTGGTCGCAGGAGGTATTAAAGTATTGTGAGGGTGGAAAGTCAACTGATGGCATGGGAGGGAGGGTGGGCTGTGACTCCATTTATGCAGTTATGGAGAATTCACCCATGCTGAGGTGAAAGGGTTTTGGGTTCTCTTGTTTGTTTGTTTTGTGATGTGCCTGTTTTAGTGTCACCCATGCTCCTTTCAAGTGATCTTCCACCCATTCTTTGTAAGTAATCCAAGTTAACTCTTTAGTTTACCAAACTAAACTTGGGCTGAATCATACTTGTGTCTGTTGTTGGTGTCCTAACTGGGTTAAATAGATTTTCTTTTTACATCTCTCCAGGAAAAGTTCACATGGTAAACATTCCAGGGGATCTCCAGCCCACAACTCTGGATGTCTGCTTTCTATTGTGATAGACACCATGAACAAAAGCAATGTGTAGAGGAAAGGATTTACTTTACCTTGCAGTTTACAGACCATCCTGAATGGAAGTCAAGGCAGGGATTCAAGGCAGTAAGCTCTGAGCATCAATAGCCTTTCCTAACCCAAAGCTCCAAAGTCCTTCCCCCAAACAACATGATCGGATCCATCATACCAGCACAGATGCTGTGGTACCAACTCCTGTCTTAGTTTGGTCTCACTGTTGCAGTGACTATTAACTAAAGCAACCTGGGAGTAGAAAGGGCTTATTTAATCTTACACTTCCATGTCACAGTCCAGCAGGGACTGAAACAGACTGCAGAAAAACGCTGCTTACTGGCTTGTTCTTGTATACAACCCACTATCACTCGCTCAGAGGTGGCACTGCCAAAAAGCAGAGAGAGATGAAAGCTGCATCACTTCACTTCCTCCTTTCTGTTTAGTTCAGCTCATGGAGTGACATTCCTCACATTCAGGGTGACTCTTCCCATCCCAGTTAAAACTCTCTGGACACACACACACACACACACACACATACACACACACACACACACACACACACACACACGCTCGTGCACACACACACGTTTCCTAGACTATACTAAATTTAGTCAAGTTGATGATGAAGATTTACTATCTGCCCAATTACCCACCTTGTTGTGAGCTCCAACTTGATTTTATATAACGGGTGGTATGCCAGGCATGGCGGCACACGCCTTTAGTCCCAGCACTTGGGAAGCAGAGACAAGCAGATTGCTATGAGTTCAAGGCCAGCCTGGTCTACAACGTGAGTCTAGGACAGCCAAGGCTACACAGAGAGACCCTGTCTCGAAAAACCAAAAAAAATTTTTAAAAATATAATGGGTGATATGGCACTGGCAGACAGTGATCACACAGACGATAGTTTGCAATAATCAAATGAGTGTGGGGCTTTTTTCACCTCTGTGATTGTGTTGTTAACTTGATAAAAAAAAACTAGAATTACCTGAAAGATCAGACTCTTAGAGTCTCTGGGTGGTTATCTTCATTATATTAGTTGGACAAGAAGACCCACATAGTATGGGTGGTACAATTCATTACTCGTATCTCAGGCTGTAAAAGATAGGGGAAGTGAGCTAAACACATTTATGCGTGCATCCATTGGGCTCTGGTCCTGGCTATGACTGCAATGCGAACAGCTCTATCAAGCTCCCAGTACTGTGACTTCCCAGCTTCGATGCTCTATAACCCAGAGTGTGAGCTAAAGAAAACCCCTTCCCATCAAGTTGATTTTGTCAGGTTATCTGCTCATATTGACAGGAAAGGAGACTGAGACGACCTTTCATGAGTCCAGGGACTCCACACACTATGGGCACATTAGTTTCCATCCTCTTCTGGGTTCAGAGCTCTTAAGTTAAATTCCATACAATGCTAAGCTCAGCCCGGTGTTGGAGGTTTGACTCTGCCAAGCAAGGAGTGGGAAACAGGCAAAGAGTCAAAGTTGCCCTTGCTCTTAGTGCTGGAGTTTCTGCATAATAAAGTCAGTGCAATAATCCAAGTCTCTGCTCAGTAAAGCATGCACCCTCTGGGCTAAGTAGATGGAGCAAAACGAGAAGAGAAGCGGTGGGGGGGGGGGGGGGGGAAGCTGAGAATAGAAGATGATTAGTAGCTACAACATGCAGGGGTAAAAAGCTAGCTCTATTTGCCTGAAAATAGAAATTTAAAAACTCACATGTGGTTATGTCTGATTGATCCTTAGTTGATATAATTAAAAACGCAATTCCAGAACTTTCCCCATTGGTAACTTAAGTGGTCAGATCTAGTTTGCCAGTGACATAATTAAAACTAAATGCCAGTTAAGGACCTTGGAGAGCCCTAAAATAACATCTGATTCGTCATCAAAAAATGTACACACAGGTATAGTGTGGCAGGAAGCGAGGAGGGATATTTAAGCCTCCGTTCTATTCTTGGCTGTGTCACTGACTTACTTGGGACTGTGTGTCTGGCACTTAACGCTTTAGGTTCTAGTGTTTGGAATCATCTCTGACACTATAAGAACCTCCCCTGCTTGTCTGCAGCAGTATGGCCAAGACCAGACAACACCTCAGGAGATACAGGGACACAGAGTGGTGCCTTTAACAGCACAAAGTGTTATCATTATAACGCCGATTACTCACGATGATGGATGGGGACATTTGTAAAAATGTTGCTGCAGGGTGCATAGAATTATAGAATGGCCTGATACACCAACATTTTATTCATGGAGAAAATGAAGTGACATTAGGACAGGAAGCAGGCTGAACAATGAAAATAGTTGGTTTGGTTCCCAGAGTTTTGTAGCCCCCTGGCCACAGTTGGAGACTAAGGAGACGGACGATGTATATTTTTGAGACAAGAGAAAGAGGAAGGAAAGGAAGGCAGAGAGAGGTGGGTTATTGTTAGTCATTTGGAAGACATATCAGAATCCTTTAGGGAGGACCCTGAAGAAGCAACAGGATGGTCCATCTTTAAGTGGAGACAAGCAACGGAATAGCCAAAGGTGAACTTGTTTATGTCCGTCTTCAGTGTTAAATCATGGGCCTAACAGTCTAGAATCCTGGATGCCTTTTAGAATCTTATGAAAGCCAGAGGCCCATCACATCTAGGGAAAGATCTGTCATCAGTACAAGACTACACTAGGAAGCCCATGAGTAAAAACCCTGTGCACCTGTACAATTTTCTCTCTCTCTCTCTCTCTCTCTCTCTCTCTCTCTCTCTCTCTCTCTCTCTCTCTCTCTCTCTCACACACACACACACACACACACAATTTTATTCCTAAAATATAGTAGAATATGTCCTTTCACCTCCATATTTCCTGGACCCATCTTGAAACTGTAGAGCACTGGGGTGCACTGCTCCCCTGAACTCACTGAAACCAGCTCCCTATGGAGTTGGATTCTATCACGAATCTCTCTGTTAAAAGGCACAAGATAGATGTGGGGCATGCAGCTCATTTTCCTTGCTCACATTTTTTTAATGGTAGACAGAGTATCTGGCAATGACTTAGTTGTCACATTACTGTCAAAGCTGTCTTGCAAACGGCTGACACATTCTCTCTTAATGTCAGTATAAACCTCACCCTCTCGCAGCAGCAGGACATTCTCTTATAGGTATAAAGTGTGCATGGTGTGTGCAAGCATGTGCCTGGGGTTATTTCTGATGCTGGTGAGAAACTCTCTCCTATAAAGGAATGGCCTGAAGCAGAGCAACAGTGACATGGTCCATGTGGAGACAGTTTCCCTGCTCAACTACATTACAGCCCACCAACTTCCAGTCGTCTCAGCCATGCAGTACCATTTCCAAGTGTTTCTCCTAACTCAGTCTCACTGTCTGCTTTACACAAACTTGTGCAACCAGAATCCACACATGCTAGGCTGTGACATCTCAGAAATATGCACACAGCAGACACAGCTTATTGTTCAGAACACTAGACTGGGCTTCCAGGCTTCCCCTGATGTTATTATGGCCAAGTGATTATTAACTCCAGCTGATGGAGAGTGAGTTTCACTGCCGTGTACCCACCCGCCCCATCAAAACCTCTCACATGTGATCCTCTTCTGACTGAGCTGAGAAAATGATGTCCCATCCACTCTGGCGACCGTGATAGCTACATGTGAAACACACACAGACACACAGACACACACACACACACAAACACACACACACACACACACACACACACATACACACACACACACACACCTCCTGATCTGAAATATTCTTGAACTACTTAGTCACTGGTAAATAAGTGCCCAAGGGTTGAGTTGAGTCATTGCATATTTGAGTCTTTTTGTTACTACCATCTATACTAGCCAAAGAAGCAGAAAAGATTCTACCAGAACTAGGATGTGGCCATATTTTAAAAGTTAAAGCTATGTCACAAATGAGGGGAACAACAGGATTCTAGTAATGGGAATGTGACAGGTAGAAAGGGAGCCTTAGCTGGGAAGGGAGAGGGAGAACAATACAGAAGGACAAGGAAGGGGGAGAAATAAATAACACTAAAGATGTTTAAAAAGCTTTATGGAGACAGTATTTTATGTTTACCTAGAATTACATGCAGTACCTATAAGTATAATTAAACAGAGAGAGAGAGACAGAGACAGAGACAGAGAGACAGAGAGAACAGAGAGAGAGAGAGAGAGAGAGAGAGAGAGAGAGAGAGATATTAAGTGAAGTTGTGGCATATGCCACTTGGGCTAACAGTGCTCCCAGGAGAGCCACAAATTATCTAACAAGAAACCTAGAGCCAGACAAGAGAAACTTCTTTCCTAGTTGTTGGTTATGGAGTTCAAGAGACTCCACAAACAGTATAGGCTCCTAATGCTTGTTGCCACTGCTTGCCTCCTATTGCTGAAGACAACCATGTACTGAGGATACCATGTACTTCGGTCATGAGTCTGACCCGAAAGCCTCCTCCCTGAGGACTAGCTTTCATAACATCAGAAGGAGCTTTGCACGCTGCAAGAGGAGGTAAGCAATCAATAGCCCTGCCTCACCGTGGCCCTCTGAACCACAACAATGACCAGCCCTGCAAGATATTCCTAAAGTGTAATAGTGGCACTCATGTCTTGGTGGCAAGCAGCAGGTATCTAATTGGCCTGATCAACAGGTGGAAATTCATTCCTGATATTGGAAACATACCTACCTGGAGCTAGTGAGGCCATGGATCTTAGAGGAGAGTCTGTTACTACTGCTTTAAGAGAGCAGCATGATTCCTAATTGCATGCTAAATATTACCACGGATAAGAAGAATTCTGACCTCTAAGCAAAGAAGATCTTTGCAGCAAATAGCAACCATCACAGAAAACCACAACGTGATCATGCCATTCACTGCTCCAGTGATAGAGGGATTGGGAAGCAAATAAAAAATATGTCTAGGGAAGACTATAGAAGGCCTTGCTTCTGGTACCCGAACTGAATGGAAGTGTAAAGATTCGTCAAAGCTCTACTACTTCAAAGAATGATGTGTTTCCAGCATCCATTTTATATGACCAAAGAAGTGGCTCCTAGCAGCTTCACGGCAGAGCCTGAGGCTTGCCTGTGCAGGACTTGCCACTGCTTTGGGTCAGTGGCCACTGAACACTCCTACTTCTTTCTTTGTAAGTGGGAATTTTGGTAGTAATTTTCCAGTTCAATTGTGTAGTGTTAACCTTCATTCTTCTTCATGTGTCTCATTGGATGGGAGTAAGATAGGTATCTGCCTTGGGCCACCCGAGTTACTATTAACAAAATACCGTAGACCAGGTGATTATATAAAACATGAAATTCTTTTCACTGTTGCATAGGCTGGGAAGTTGAAGACTATGGTGCTGGCATATATGACGGTGTGTGGTCAGGTTCACAGAGGGCACCTTACTATGTCCTCCCATGGCAAAAGGGGGAAGATGCTCTCTTTTAAGCACTAATCCCACCCAGAAGGACATCACCTCATGGTCCAATTGCTCACTCAGAGCTCTAGCTCCACCTAAAACCACCGGACTAAGGGTTGGGTTTCAATATAAGAATTCTGAGAGGGACGTAGTGAGTCATACTCAAATATCTGGTAAGTTCAAGCTAGGGGGGACCAAAATTGTCATTTTCAATCATCAACATAGGCATGATACAAAAAAAAAAATCTGAAGTCAGCAATGGTCCAGGTAAGCGCTGTACAGCAATCCCAGACAGGGCAGGTGACTGGCTGGATTTTATACAAAAGTCATGGCATTCATTTGCTGTCAGAAGTTCTGGTATCATAGTCCTGGGTGCAGGTTATACCCAGAACCCCTAAGCCCATGGCCAGTTCACATAATTCACTCTCTAAATCAGTCAGTGTGGCGACAGTAAGTGGACTCAAATTTCACTTCTGACTCTTGTTTGTGTCTGAGAGAAGTTACTACTCTCTTCAAATGAATGCTTCAAATATGTGATCTGGGACAAATCTGGTTTGCAATAAAAGGACTAGATAGAGAGATAGTGTTGCATTTCAACTCCTTTTTTGCATATAAAAAGACATTTGCCCCTGTCTTGTATTCCTGTGGCAGCCCTATAAAGAGATCCCAGTAAATTATGTGTTTTGGAGCTGATTTCATTCCCATAATTACTGTTGGACAAGAAATGGGTTCTTTAAGCTGAGTTACCTGTCCAAATCATAATTAAAGTCAACATCAAGTCTCCAGTTAGAAACAGAGCCTAATAGAAAAAGGCAGATTCCTCACAGAGATTTACCAGGAGGTAAAATTCACTGAGTTTATGATGTTCAGTGGCAGTGAAATGTTACACTGAGAAGTGTCCAAAGCAGACACATAACTGTGTGACCACGTAGACAGGACAGCATGTGCTTTGTAAGGACTAGGTCACGCACCAACACCAAGTAGAGCAACGTGTCATTTCCACAAATAGTCCATTGGCACAGCCAGTCACACGAAGCTGTAGCAGGACTGTGAAAGGACAATAGTCATTCTTTTCGCTTATTTCCAAGTTTTGGATAATTTCCCAAAAAGATTTTAATGAAGCACCTTTCTCTTAATTCTAATATGATGAGTATAGTTAGTACAGCATAAAATACTTAGATATGATATAAACTATGCTAAGTGACAATTAACCAGCATCTAATCTCAGCCCCTAAAGAGGCAAGGTCTTCTGAGGCTGTGAAATCAGGGCTGGTGGTCTCCCTAACCAGAGGCCTGGCTTCAAGCCAGAGCCAGTTCAAGGGATATGGCTGCCCCCAAACACAGTCCTTGCGCGGAAAGCCCCTGTCTCAACTCAAACCTCCCAGTCTCAGCCTTAATCAGTGCCACATAAGGCCTGTGAAAATGACGCCAATCGCTCTAGATGAAAACCCTATTTTTTCTCTTACCATACCCATTTCTTCTTTCCTTTTCTCACTGAACTTCCCTTTTTTTAACTCGACTTGACACAGTTTTCACTCTATATGTACTTGACACCTGCAGTCATGTATGTATTAATAACTGGGCAGTGAAGAATTCACTGTTTAGATCAGAATTTTAAAGCAAGCAAGCAAACAAAACAGCATATTGAGAATACCCAAGAAGAAAGACAAACAGACAGATCCCTAGTCTTGTAGACACAAGCGAAGTAGGTAGAGAGTGCAGCCCAGATTGGCTTGTGTCCAATTTGGGGGAGGTTAGTAGGAACTGTTGCACGCATAACTACCGTGTGTGCAATCTCTACCATGCAAGTGGGAGCCATGCATATCAATGACACACAAGCCTAGTTGATCAAGGTTCTATCCCAGGCAGAGGTTTGGGTACCAGGGCACTGGGCCATGTCTCTGTGTGTGCAGCATTCCGGGACTCCAAGTCTGAAGGCAGCTGTGTTCACCACCACACTATCTATACCCATCAGGGCTCCAGTTTGGAATTCCTGGTCATACTTGTCAAGATTTCTAACGGGACCAGCTTATTTTCTGATCACTTGTCAATGGACTTTCCTCCACAAGCATCTTGAAGGCTGTCCATCTCATGGTCCTGTAGAAGATTTTGTAGGATGGGGACAGGGGCCTGTACTATGATAACCCCTAACCTGAGCTTAGCCCTGCCCCCACTGCTGTTGATACTCCAGAAGTTTGTAATCCCTTGAGCTTGTCAAGCCTCTCTGCTACATAATGTGTTATGGAGTGCACCTCTGCATAGCTCCCTCTCATCTGCCAGGTCTCAGTCCCATGACACCATGTAGGAAAGCCATTTGTCAGTGTATAGACACGCTGGTCTCGTCATGCATTCTCACTGTGCGGTGTTGCTCTTGTCATGCATTCTCACGGTGCGGTGTTGCTCTCTTCACAGCTGGTTCAGCTTGTGACTCCAACCTTACCCAGATGTTACTCATCTCTGTTAGTACACCAATTTGACCACCAGGAATGACGTGCTGAACACTCAGATCCACCACCTAATATGGGCCCTTTCAGTGTTATCCCACTGTATTTTCAAAGCACAATTCCTCATTAACTATGGAATTCTGGGAATGATCTGTTGACAAGCCACTGTGGATAGTCCCAAGACACACGTTTCAGAGGAAAACGTGTTCTGTCTGGTTAGTCAGTCAGTCACTATCATCATTCAGGCATCAGTGGTGACCAGCAGGCCAGCAAGTATAAAGATTTGTAGGAAGCACTTGGCTTGGAAGAATCGACAAAGCCCCTCCCGTAGCCCTCAGCAGCTCACGTCACCCACCATACCATTGTCTTTTCAATTGCTCTGAAGAGCAATCTAAGTCTGTGTTTACTGCATTATGATCAAATAGCAGGAGGTAAGGATGAAATCAAGCTGACTTCTAGATTTTTGGACCTGCACACAAAACTGGTATGGGCACAGATGAGCCATAGCCACAGCGAACAAAGGAAGAGGTAAAATTTGACCATACAAGGAGTTCTTAGGACAACCTTCTGTGAGATGGTTCCTTTGAGTGCTTGTTGGGAACCCACGTCAAGCTCTCTAAGATCCCCATCAATGCCACAGAGAATTAAGTTATTACCTTCCTTTCTTAGTTCCCCTGTGTTCTTTTCCGAGTGTTTCCTCTGTCAATGAGCACAATGGAGTGGCTCTCACTTGCCAGTAGAGCTTGGTCATTTTTGCCTCAGAAGAGGCAAGTGGAAGCTGAGGTCTTACTCCATGCTGAAGGGAGCTAGTAATCAGTGTGTGCAGAAATAGAGAGAGGAGGGGCAGGAAGGGGAGGGGTTTGCAGGGTTCAGAGAGGAGGATGGGAGGGATGAAGAGAGAATGTGTGTGTGACTAGGATTGCATTCTCTTTGTTATTAAGTGGGATTTTCCCCCTCATTTGTTTGTTTTTGGAAATCTGGAGATGTCTCCAAGAATTTTGTTACTTTCTTTTGCCCTAAGAGGGCACCTAAGACCTAGTTCTCACAGCCTAGGAGAAGGACACAAAAGATAGCATTTGCTTTCTGCCCCTTACCACAGATTTTATCCTCTGACGAACACAAGGGCCACATTTTGTCCATTTTATGTTCATGGCTTATGTGAGATTTTTTTTTCTGGTTCTTCTGTGCATAGTAAAAATAGTCAAAATCAAGGCAAGTGAATGTGTTTGACCAATTAAAATGCAATGGATAGGGATGGCATAGGCTTAATGCATAGAGAGGTAACTGGAGTCACGGAGAAGTGAGGTGATCTGAGGACCATGGCTGAATGTTCTGAGAACTGAAGGACACTTGGCTGTAGGACTGACTGCCTGACCAGGGGACTGAGGCCAAATTTATGCCAAGGGAGCAGAGTGGAGGCAAAGCTGACTTTGGGCCAGAGTCAGAGACCTGAAGAAGGAAAAGGCAGCATCACTAGACAAGGCCAATGTGACAGCTGGCAAGAGTCCGGAAGAAGGAAAGAGAACCCCCAGGTGGAGGCTCCAAGCAGAGAGGACCTCAGAGCCAATCCAAACATAGAAGCTGGTTGCCGGAGCAATGTCACTGATGCTGTCAACAACACTTGGCACCAAGCACAAGTTCCAAAGTCAATGTTAATTCAAGCTCAATTTCTGCTGTTGACAACATTGAGGTTGTGGGGCAGGATGACAGCTGTGTTCAGAGGGAAGAGTGGGGTTCTCTGAGGCTGGTCCCAGCCTTAAGAATGTGCCAGAGTTCCCCTGAGGATCTGATTAAGGGAGCTAACACGTCATCTTGGAGTGTGCCAGCTTAGCAGCATTCAACTTACGCCTTTGCTGTCATGGTCAGGAAGACTCAAATCTCAGGGCAGCTTCTCTGAGGCCCCATCATCACTCTCACATATCTGCTTTTCTTAGGGTTGGCAGAATTAGGCCAAATGAAAAAGTCTGTGTTAAAATTAACACACTTCCTAGAGTTGTAGAGTTATCCTTCAGTCACCTAATAGGGACTGGATCCAGGACGCCATAATCTACAGGTGCACATCATCTGTATAAAATGGTGAGTAACTATAACAAGGATCCTCCATATTATTGAAATTATTAGTTTATTTATAACATGCAATACAGTGTAAAGAGATGCTGTCTGCTCTGTACTGATTGGGGTATAATGGCAAGGGAAAAAAATATATGTTCAGCTGACACTTCCCCCAAATATTTCAACCAACAATTGAATGAGTCAGACCCACAGATAGTGTTTAATGTACAGATTTAGTATAATTCCTATAAAAATTCTAAGAGCATGGAGGGGGGGTAGGCTCCATGACTTCATGAAGAACAACAGAGGATCCCAAACAACACAAGCAATTTTGAGAAAGGAGAATAAAGGGAGAGAAAGTATAACTCTTGATTTAACTATACTGCTAAGCTATAACAATAAAAACAGTATGGTTTGGATCTAAAAAGAGACACAGACTAATACATCAGCATTGAGATTTCAAGAAGGATATTCTGTTTGACAAACGTTGCTAGGCACACTGGATATGTAGTTTAGAAAAGTCAATGAATGAAATTAGATCAACATTTTATAACACTTGCAAAAATTAACCCAAAATGGACTATAAAGTCTTAAGTGTAAGAGTCTATAAAATTCTTACCAGAAAATATAGAGGCCAAGCTCCTTGAAATTGAACGGTGAGTATGTCATGCAGAGCTTTAGTCCCAGTGCTTGAGAGATTGAGCTAGGAGGATTACAAATTTGGAGTCAGCATGAACTGCCTACTGAGATTCTGCCTCCCAAAAATGAAAGATGCAAAGATCCTGACAAAACTCTTAGTATGATACCAAAGGACTGATAGCAGAAGATGAAATGAAAGTGGGACTATACCAGACTAAAAAGCTCTACACAGCCAAACAGAATAATGTGATGGTACCTGCAGAATGGGAGAAACTATTTGCAGGGAGTTTCCAAAGGTCAGAGCATCCTGATTTTCAGATGGCACAAACACTCAAGGATCCCATTGACTCCACCAGAAAGCCCTTCGGTCTGACAAACGTGCTCAACAAAGTATCCAGATACAAAATCACTCCACAGAAACTGAGTGGCCTTTCTATATACCAACATCAAACTGCTGAGAAAGAACAATAATAAAACAAAATATGAAGGAATAAAGCCAATCAAGAATATGAAAAGCTCAACAATGAAGTTTTTACGAATATAGCATAAGAACTTTAAGAAGATAGGAAACCTTTAATATACATGGATTGGCAGCGCCGGTATTAAATAACAAGGGTTTATATTGCCAAAAGCCACATATGAATTCAGCTCAAAAATCCATCGAAACTGTAAATATGTTCTTCACAGAACTAGAATAAAACAGTGCTGAAATGCGGAGGAAAGATGAGTCTTACATGATGTTGGGAGGAGTGTAAACTGATTAGCCTGTGGAAGCCAATGTGTAACTTCGCTCACACACTAAAACCAGAGCTAGCATACGACCCAGCTGTGCCACGCTTAGGTATGTACTCAGTATACAGAGAGATATTTCCATATCCATGTTGACTATTGTACTATTCGCAAGACCTAAGACATAGAGCCTACCTAAGTGCTTATCAACAGATGAATGGATAAAGAAAATGTGACACATATACCCAATGGAATTTTACACGACCTCAAAGAGTTAGGATGCCAGAAAGGAATGTGATGGCTGTGAGCAAAGCATGAAGCCTGGTCCTGAGCAAGTGGGCAGGGCCTGCTGCTTGCCTCATTCCCACTGCAAACCCACCATAAGGGGCAGTAGCTCCCAAGGATCCCATCTTTTTCCTTCAAATGAATGTATCCCGCTTATAATTATCAGGAGAAAATAAACTGTCTTTTTTTTTCCCTAAAGGGAAACATCACTTTTTAATTTTTTCATGCATAGCTGTCTGTTTGTTTTGATATTTCATATCCTATCATTTGGGCTTGCGGGGGGGTGTTTTCTGGTTCAATGTTTCTCAAAACTTGATGCACCCAAGAATCATTGGAGGGTTTGTGAAAGCGTAGGCTCTGATTCAGTGAGCCTGGTGCGAGGCTGGAAGCTGCATTTCCCAGCAATACTCAAGTGGAGCCCAAGTCCAGAGCAAGGTGAACACCACATGTGGATGGCAGAGGCAGGCTCACCTTCCCCCATGGATGTCTTTCATATCCTGGCAGTGCTGTGTTACTCAGCCCTAGATGGAGTACTTGCTAGTGCACAGTGTTACTCTAATCATCACAGGTGTGTAGGGACATCACATGTAAACCTTGAATAGTGGATGAGTATCTGTCATGTCATCTCTTCGAGTCTCCAGATCTCTGGGCTGTCTGACTGTGGGTCCTAATCGTTCCAGAACTCACTCTAGATCTTCATGCCTCCTACAATAAGGTGTCCAGCATAGGTTCTCGTAGAATTTTGGAGTTTTGGTTTTTTTTTTTGTTTGTTTGTTTTTTTTTTTTTGTTTTTTTTTTTTTTTTTTTTTTTTGAGCCTGCTGCCACTGGTTAACATCAAGGGTCCTTACCAAGGCACTGTGTGACACCCCACACACACACACACACACAAAGGCAGTGTTACTTTTCACAAGTTTTATGGGCCCCTCTCCAAAAGGCTGCTTCAATATGACAGTGCAGGCCAGAGGCATGAGGTAAAGATTCCATCCTTCACACAACTTCCTTACTTTCAGACGCCGGTCACACTTAAGGGAACTCCCAGGCCGCTTGGATGTCAGATTGGCTTTAAATTCCAGAGCTCTTAAGATCCCTCAGGTTTGTCATTACCTACAGTTAATGGACAGAATCACAGTATCACTGTGCTTGTGACAATGGTTTTGTTATAAAAAGACAAAGGTCAACATTGTGGGGGAAAATGTCCTCTGAGTCTAGCTGCCATTATCATCCGAGTCAGAGAGTTTATGGGTAGCTATGAGAGGTCCTCAAGATCCTCATCTGAGATTCCATCTGGCCCCTCCTGTGTCTCCCTCCCAGCTGTATGTCACTCAGCCTTGGCTGCGCATGGTGGTCTCAGGAGGTCCCAGATGGCAGGAGGTTAGCTGAAGGGAGAACCCTACCTATGCAGCCATAGAGAAGTCATCATCTCTTTAGTGGTGCAGCTATTTGGGGAGTCACTCACACACTCCTGGAAGTACGTCCAATAAACTCCTTGTTTCACTAGCCAAGACTTGGGTGGAATTGTTAGTCTGTCGTCATCTGTGCTCTATCTGGGAAAGCTCTGTATAGCAGAAACAGGCAAGAGACTCACACAGCAGTTAGGGGGAAAATGCCAAGATGAGCACTCCCTATAGATCAGTGTGTCACTTCCCTGGCAAATGGGCATGGCTCTGCAAGTGGGAAGCCACCCAGGGCTTTAGCAATGAGCAATTCAGTAAGTGGCTGCATCTTTGAACTAAGCCACTGTCTTGGCTCCCCTGCTCAAAGGGGGCTGGTCCTAAGTTCTTTGCATCTCTCCCTCTTTCCCTCTCTTGTCTCTATGCTTTTTTTTTTCTAGCTCCTAATCCTGTCTGGAGACCCACATTATTTCACTCAGTTCCAATGAGAACAAAGGGATACAGATCAGATGGTTTTTGGTTTTTGTTTGTTTGTATTCCACAACAATTCTAAGCAATTAGCAGCAGAACAGTGTTGTTTTATTCCGTTAGAAATGGGAGGATTTAGAAAACGTCAGTGATGGAAGGAGAAGAAAAGTCCCTGTTCTGTACTGTGGTGAGAGGTAAGTTAGTTGAAATCTGTCATGGACCAACCAGAGAATGTAAAATGAAAATCCTGCATGTTTTGTCAGACCCAACAGCCCTATGATCTGGACTCTGCGTTGAGGAAACATTCAGAAATATACAGGAACAATGATGTTTGTCACAATGTTTTTTTTTTTTTTCGTAAAATTGAGAATAGAAAACCCCAGTGCTATGGATGGCACGTCATGAATAAATAATGATAATAGCAAATGCCACGTGTACACAATAAGATAACATGCATGATTAAAAGTATTTCCACGGAATAAGTGACAACAGAGAAATATATTTAAGCTTGCCACTTAATAAAAAAGGACCAGACTTTAACAAGGATATTACGATACAGTGTTGTTCACAATTCTGAGTAATGTTGTGAGTTATTGTTATTTCTTTATATTTTTCTATGATTTCTATAATGATTTTATTATCTGCCTAATCAGAAAAATAACATTGAAAAAGAAAACTCTCTAAACCACTTGCAGCCTGGTTGAATACAGCCATAAACTATAACCACATTTATCTTTCTCATTCAATAAGGTACATCTGGCAGGATCTTTACTTGGCACCAGTTCTTCGGACATCAGCTTATGCTTTATGACTGAGAACGATATAGTCCCCAGTCTTTCCAAATTTCATGTAAGTTTTTTTTACAAGCTGTCCCCTTCCATAATTTGTTCAGAATTATGGAATTGTTCCTTGCTGTCATCTCTGGCAAGCTCAGAGAACTATGTGACAGCTGATGCCAGCATGATGTTCCTTATGTACCCACCGTTTCCATCCCACTCAGCTCTGACAGGCTGAGGAACTAGAGGAAGATCCCGTGTCTTTCATTGCTGGCCTGTGGCCCCCTGGAAGCCGCTAAAGCTGCCCCCAGGAATCGCCTTCAGGGGACCTGCACCTGCCTGCTGTGGAGGCAAATACCTGTTGGTGGTGCCCACTCCTGTGTAGTAATTCAAATCAGAGTTGAGTTCGAGATGCCATTTTGCTCTCCCACCTCATACTTCTGCAAAGACAGGAACCACTTTTCTCCCAAGCTGAGAACTTTCCCCCAAAGAATAGCTCTCTGTTAAAGTATGACACTTCCTAAGAGCATAGGCATTTCCTAAGTGGTGACAGTGGACCCTCAAACAGTGTGGGGCTTGCCAAGGCAGTTGGGTACCAAGAGCAGACAATGGGAGTGGTCTTCATAGAGGCCTATAGAGCAGGAAGGTTGAGAGGCAGGGAGCACAGAGGGAGGCCAGATGCTTAACCACAAAGCATAGTTAAACTGGGTTTGGAGGTCAGAACTCTGTAATCCTAACGCAGGAGAAGCCGAGGCAGGTGTGTGGGAAATCTGAGGCTATCTTGTTTGATACTGTCAAACACACACACACACACACACACACACACACACACACACACACACTGCACTCATACACAAATACACACACCCCAGAACCTCATCAAAGAAACACCAGCGGCAGTAATCCCCCCCATAAAACCCAAACACAACAAACCAAAAACCACAGTTTAACAGAAACACTAAGTTTCAGTGTTCGTAGCTATGACTTACAATAATCTATTATATATCTTATTAAAACTAGCCTTAGCCGGAAATCTCAAAACACAAAATAATGGCACAGAGATAGAAACACTGATTGCCCCAATACATACATACATACATACATACATACATACATACATACATACACACACATACACACATACAGTACACATGTACTAAAATATTACACTGTGCTCAACTAATTGATATGCATCAAAAGATTTTTTTTTTTTTGCCAAGTGTAGCGGCACATGCCTTTAGTCTTGGCACTCAGGGAGGCAGAAGCAGGTGGACTGATATAAATTCAAGGCCAGCCTGGTCTACATAGTGAGTTCCAGGACAGCCATGGCTACACAGAGAAACACACACACACACCCAAAAAAAGGATAAAAAATTTTAAGATGATAGAAATACTAACTACCCTAACTGGACTGTTACAAACTATTTACAGGTAACAAATTATCACACTTTACCAAATAAATACAAACAACTAAAATGATTATTGTTTTAAAAAGTAGCTATTTATCATCACAGATGTCAGCAGTCTAAGCAATGCCTGTGATAAAAATATTCTCTCTCTGAGACTCTTTCACTAGATGACTTTCTAACCTGTGTGATAATGGCTTTTGAGACTTAGGAGTATGCAGGTAAGCTACCTCTCAATGCAGTTTTGTCACTAATCCTTCATGAACACAGACGTTCCTGTGACGTACTCCTTGTTATGTCAGCCCGGACACACACCTGCTCAGCCTCCTGCATTTCATAACAGCTCCTGAGCCTGTGCACTTGCTATCAGGCTGTTCTACATTCTAGTTCTGTGCTTCTACACATGTCTGCCTTTACCCAGCATCCTGTGCTTCTA
>OU015742.1:17277162-17290189 GCA_907169655.1 Acomys percivali | reverse complement strand
ACACACACACACACACACACACACACACACACACACACACACACACACACACACACACACACACACACGCCCTCTGGCTTGAGAGAGAACTGAGTGGGATCTATTGTCCAGGCAAGTGAACACCTTAGCCTTCCTGAAACTGTCCTGTGACTGACTCGCCTCCGGGCCACTGTGTTGCCCCCAGCCCTGGCTCGGGAAGGTGCTCATCCCCCAAGGCCTCTGAGTTGAACTGCCTGCTGGCTCTGCAGAAGTCAGCCTATTTCCTACAATTCCCTGCTCGGTGAAGACTGGTGCAAGGCCCTCCGTGTCCTTGCCAGGGTACCAGAACTCACCGTCCTTCCTTACAGCAGGGTTCCACAAACACCCTTAAGAGAGGTTGTGATGAAGACGCCTGAAACAAATGAACTGGAGACATCTCACTTTGGGAGACTGCTCTTCATAATCACTTATGAAAGGGTCCAGGGAGGCTGGAGTGTGGCTCAGTGGTAGACCATTAAAATTTTCCATTAAACAAAATTTTTTTTGATCCATGGCACCAGGAAATGCAAGTTCTGAAAACTGCAGTAGGAGCATGTCCAGTCCAGTGTGCCCTGTATCTGACCATGGAATTGGCCCTTGTACTTTGCCTGTAATAGCCAATGTCTACATCATAGCTGGGGCTCTGTCCTGAGTTCTGTTAGCTTTGCTGGGAGTGGTGGATTAGACTCATTCTCCAGCTGTTTTTTAAGCTGTGGATGAAGCCAGGACTGTCCATTGCTTGTTGTGAACTAGTGTTTACCAGAAGCAGGCGTTGACTCCACAGTGGGTACCCTCTCTTCCTCCAGTCTGTCTCCAGGCACAGTGTATTCCTCTTTCTGCTACGAAGTTCCCACTGATGGCCAGGCAAGACCTTATATGGAAAACCAGTTATGTAGGGCAGAACAGGCTCCGAGAGCATGGTGAAAAGTGAGCGTGCAGCAGTGATTAGAGACTGACTTAGCAGGTAAAGTGGCCCAGAACGGCAGGAAGACAGCCAGCCACGGGGAACAGAGGGCAGTAAGGACCAACTTATGTTAGGACAGGATGGCACTGACGTGGCTATCCAACATGGGTCAGGTGTAATGCGAGTGCGTGCGTGTGTGCATGCATGCGTGAGTGTATGTGTGATGAGTCAGCACAAAACGGCTCTCACTACATGTCAGGAAAAGCAAAGTAAACAGTGGTCTAATGCATTGTATACATATTCCTGGCCGAGTGCCACTTTTGTGTGTGGTTTGTATAAATATGGCTCTAAGGATAGAGGCCTTTGAGTCTTTGCCTCCACCAGTCCAGGCTTAATTAAACTTCACGAAACCCCTTTTAAAGCCTTCTAGACTTTGCTTTGAGGAACTTGTTTATACTTGATTTTTGTTGTTGTTGTTTTTGTTGTTTGTTTTTTGTTTTGGTCACTGACTTTAGAGGTCACAAAGATAAGCAATCTTTTGTTAGTCTAGCTCTGGCGTTGCTGTGACACCTCTGACATATGCATCGCTCTATGAGTCAGAAACTTGAAGGTTACTTTTCTGGATGCCACCGACTCTTCACTTGAACCTGTACAAAAAATCCAAAAGGCAACCTCTTTGGTATGAGAAACACCACCATTGTCTGATCACATGACCGCTGAGGTGTGGGGAAGACGGACTGCGTATGTGCACACTGCTAATTGCTCCCCTTCTCCTGCCTTTCCCGAGCCTCACTTACCCAGGTTCAGGCCATGGGCAACTCTGCAGGCTGAATGTTTGCTCTCCTGTGCCCGCACGCTGGCCACTTCATGAATAGTTTCCTCTCACAGAGCTTGCTCTAGTGTCTGACGTGCTTGCTGAGCAGTGGACAAAATGGGCCTGGTTTGGTAACATTAACACCGAGGCAAGTAAACAATTTGGATCGTTTCTGTTTCCTTGTGCCTGGTTTCTTGGCTTTTGCTTTTAAACTTAAATTCTGGACGTGTACTGTCAGCAATTGCAGCTGTGTGATGCCTCCATTTCAGGAACTAGATCTGGGTCAAAGGTCTCCAGTGATGCAAAGAGGGGAGAGAAGGTGGAATCTAAGAAGTGTGGTGGTCAGAGTTGTGTGAACAAGTAGCCGTGAGGTTGCTTTTCTGCATCGCTGAGCACTCACTGTTCTTGCAGAAGACCAGAGCTCCCTTACACCACATCAGGTGGCTCATGGCTGCCTGTAATTCGGACTCCATGGCATCCAGCGCCCTTTTCTGGCCTCCATGAGCACATAGATGCATATATGTGGATGTGCTCTCTCACTCTCTGTATCTCTGTGCGTGTGTCTGTCTCTGTCTCTGTCTGTCACTGTCTCTCTGTCTCTCTCTCTCTCACACACACACACAAAATAAAGTTAAAAAAAAAAAAAAGAACACATAGCTAAAGTGGATCATGGCAACTATGCAGAAAACAACTGAGAGAATCATTCCATCAAGTGTGGGAAGCCGAGGAGAAATATTGTCTCTAGCATGCCGCCAACGTCAGTCATCTCCAACCAGAAACAGGCATCCTGTGAGCACCATACTCCAGCATCTCTGGAAGACCTCCATTTCCTCCCCAGGCTAGGTGAGGCCCAGGCACCACCTCTGTTCCCTCAGCGGCTGAAAGGCAGCTCCCAAATGGGGCTGTATCTCGGGGACCTGCTCAGTGCCCTTTGCACGCACAGCTGTATCTGCAGGCTGTACCTGTGGCATCCTTGGCCAGCCCTCTCACTCCAAGGCAGCATGTGACAACCCTCCCCACCCCACTCCCCTGCCAAGAATCCAGCCAAGCCACTTGTAGGAAGCGATGACATCCTTCCTTCTGCAGCTCTCACAGGACCGACCACAACTGAGGGAGAGCCTTGGGTGAGTAAGCACATAGTAGAAAGATCTCCCTTGTCTTCAGGAGAGAGTCGTTTTACCTTGGTGTATTTTCTGCCAGGCATTCGGGCAACTGTTGACCTCTTTAGTGCATGTCCAAAAGCTGCTGGGCACACGGCAAAACCTAGAGACGCCAGTGCTACCGTGCAACCGTTGCTGTCGATAAGGCATGCAGAGAAATGCCAGGGCACTTCCTGCTGAAACTGCAGGAGCTGTGAAGCATCACCACTCACACCCCACGGGAGGACCAAGAAAATTCGGCAATCACTGGGCACCAGAATAAAAGTGTCACCACGCTGTATAGCTGGCCTATAAAAAGGAGCAGAGTGCAGAAGGCAGGAGACAGGAGGCTGACTTGAGTGATCACTGGCAGAGGCTTGCCATAGTCACAGCCTACTGTTACCACTCACGGATGTTCCTCTCGGGACAGCTTTGAAGCATAAGACATGTACAGAGCCCTTGTTAATAAACAGGCTTGGCACTACAGCACCGCTCGGCTAAGCCCTGTGCCTATTTGCATGGCGATTTACTAAGTAGGAAAAGAAAGCTGTTCCTTAAAGAGCCCTGGACGTTTCCATTCCAGTACATACATTCCATGGGCAATTTTATCTAAATCCACTGGACTGTCAGTGCTGGCACTCGCTATCACTTTAACCATTCTATTGAGAACCAAAATGCAGATGCCCATCAGGAATCGAGAATAAAATTCTGCATCAGACTATGGACCACATATGCATCACTCTATGGACCACATAGATGAAAGCAGTGCTCATCACCATAGAAAAGACAAAGTCATAGGGAAATGGTTGCTCACGAAGGGAACTATGCTCCTCAAGACAGCTCAGAGCTGGACTCTTAAACTCCAAGTACAACGAGGAAGGCTTATTATAGACCAACAGTTCTCAACCTGGGGGTCGAATGAGCCTTTCACTGGGGGTAAGGGGGGTCGCATATCATATATCCTGCATATCAGATGTCTACATTATGATTTGTAGCAGTAGCAAAATTACAGCTAAAAAGCAGCGACAAGAATAATTTACGCTTTCGGGGGGGGGTCACCACAACACGAGGAGGGTCACAGCGTTAGGAAGGTTGAGAACCACTGTGCTGTCACTGTAAGTTTTCTGTGTGATGAAGATGTTTGGGCCCTACACTGCCTGGTATGACAGCTCCTGTGGCTAACACAACCTAGAGCTGTGCTGTTGACTCTCTAAAGATTTCAATTTATTTAAACTTTGTGTAGCCACATGTGGCTAGAGTTGAGCTGTATTTTATTCTTGGGTTCACGAGCGTTTCTTCAACTTAAGCTGCTTGGAGTGTTTGGCTGTTCTCCATCCCCTGTGGCAGGGGTTTTGGAATGCAGAGTTGATGGAATAGTTGTCACTTTGGAGACACCCAGCCAGAGGGGACAAAGCCCAGCCTGGGAAATTTTGGAAGCAGGCATGTGGGTGCATGAAGGCCAAGGTAGGTGGGACTCCTGCTGTAGAAGGCAAAGAGATGCTAAAAAAGATATTTCTAGACTTTTAGAATCTGCCCTCACTGGAATGTGTCCTTTGCAGACAGAAAAAAATGTGCTGGCCCCTCTGAGGAAATGGGCTGTCCTTGCAGCTAGAAGAGAGAGGAGGAAGGAAGAGAGAGCAGCAATTAGAGAGCCGAGGCCAGGCCTTTCCAAGCCTGAAAGAATGGGTCAAAAGAAGCTGTTCTCTCCCATGGCTTTCTACTCTTGAGAGAAGTGACCCCCTAGCTTCACGATGGCGCTTACACCATCAAAATCAAAAGCATGGCGAGCTTTTGATTAAGTATCAAAACAGAGCAGTGAAATGCCAGAGAAACTTCATCCACCCTGAGGGGAAGTCTAGGGTTCCTGGGCCTACGTAGATGGGAGGCCATGAAGAAAACATTCCTGTCATGCAATAAATAATGAGGGGGCACACAGAACGGGGCCTGGGAAAGGAAACTGACACATGGTTAATAAAGCGAGGACTCTCAGAGCAATCTCCATCTTGTGATAGCCCCAGGGTCATCCAAGGCAGTTTAGTCTGTGTCCTGTTTGAGCGTGCAGAGCCGGCAGCCTGGTAGCGTGGGGAACTCACCCTCCGTGTCTCAACCAGCCTCTAGCTTCTTCCGGCAGTTGTGTCTCTTGTTTAAACAGATGAATGTTTCATTTCTAAACAGCTCCCTAGCTTCAGTGCAGGATTGATCTTGCCTTCCTAGACAGAGGGAAAAGGTTGATGCTATGCAGCTGAAAAGAAAGGAAGCATCAAAAAAAAAAAAAAAAAAAAAAAAAAGAAAGGAAGCATTGTTGGAGTCATACCTTCTTTTACTGCAGGGATTCAGCCAGCCCCAGTGCTAGGGGAACAATCTACACAAGGCCACCCCTACTTGTGACAGCAGCTGTTGGGTTTGTGTAGTTCCCAAAGCTGCCATCCATTCAATAATTCCTTAGAAGAACCACAGACCTCGCTGAAAGCAGTTACAGTCATGACTGTGGCTTGTTAGGGAAAAAAAAAACATAAAAATCAGCCAGAAGATGTTCACTGGATGGGGTCTGGGCAAGCATCAAACATGAAGCCTCCAGGGGCCTCTCCCCATGCAGTCACAAGGCACTATTTTCCTCACACCTGTGCATGACAATATGCATAGTGCTGCCAGCCAGGGATGCTCAGCTGAGCCTCGGAGGCAGAGGTTTTATCTGGGGCTCTGTCATGTAGTTAGGATTAGTTGGTTGATTGGTTATTCATATGGTTGGTTTCAGTCTCCAGGTCAGCTGATAACTCATGACTCAAAGTCTCCACCCTAACCCTTGTATTTGGTGGTTGTGGTCCAGCTGAAGACATAGCTCAGAACTACAGTCATCCATCATTGTTAGACTATTCTGGGCAGCCCGAGGCTCTCGGTCAAATGAGATACTTCTGTTAGGAAGAACAGCTTTAAAGGTTTAGGGGTCATCTCCA
Organism: Acomys percivali; assembly: GCA_907169655.1. NCBI lineage: Eukaryota > Metazoa > Chordata > Mammalia > Rodentia > Muridae > Acomys > Acomys percivali. The sequence goes on along the minus strand of OU015742.1, from coordinate 17,284,360 downwards.
GAAACTCAAGTTCAATGCTGGATTTCATTTGGGGCAAGGATAATCTGCTTTTGACTGTATGTACACATATAACAATATATTTAAGGTGGTTTGAAGATGTAAATATAAAAACATGTTTATAGCATAAGTGAGAGTTTTTTACCCTATGGTACAGAAACCTAATCCAAACAGCATTAGGCCTCTGAGCCATAAAAGAAAAGACTAAGTGCATCAATATAAGAAACTTATAAACTGAAAAGACACCAGTAACAAAATGAAAAAGTAATAAAAATCACAGAATGTGACATGATGTTTAAGTAAAAAGAAAAGCAATACATTGGAAAAGTGGATCTACCTACTCCAAAAGCAAATTAGCAGAAGAGTTAAATTATCCATTGAGGAAGAAAGTGTAAATCAGCACAGACTTTGGGAGACAGTTTATTTAAAGTAATTAAAATGTAAAGTTTAAAAGGACATTTTACTGCTAGAAATATGGTCCATGGAATTATGCTTTGGCTCAGAAATGTGTGTGTACAGCACAGTTGGCAATGAAATAGGGAAATAGCACAATAGCCAATCCCAATCACATAAGCTAGCATTATGGGATGTAGTCTAAACAAATAGAGAGCCAGCCCTCAGCTGATGTGAACAGGAATCATAAAGCAGTCACCAAATGAAAAGTTACAAAGGAATAATCATAGCTATATGTATGTGCACATGCGTCTGTGCATGTGTGTGTCATATATGTGTGTGTCACACACACACACACACACACACACACACACGTGTACAAGTAAAACAAAAACCTTTAGGAGTTAGCCCATAGTGGCTTGAATGAAATTGTCCCCCATAGGCTCGAGTGTTTAAATACTTGGCCTCCAGTTGGTGCCGCTGTTTGTGTAGGTTTAGGAGGTGTGGACTTGATAGATGAAATATGTCGCTGGGGACAAACTGAGACTGTAAAGGCTTGTACTATTCTAGTCCCCTCTCTCTGCTTCTCACTTGTGTACAAAATATGAGCCTTGAGCTTTCGCCCCAGCTGCCAAGCCCGCTGCCTGCTGCCAGACGCCTCCACTCCACCATCATAGACCCTAGCCCTCCGGAAACAAAGCCCAAATAAACTCTTTCTCCTGTAAGTTGCCTTGGTAATAGTGCATTTCCACAGCAACAGAAAAGTAACTAATGCATATTTTAAATGGGCAGCTTTCCTGCCATTTTTTTTTTTTTTTTTTTTTTTGGTAGGGATGAAGTTGGAAACCAGGACCTTGAACATGTTAGCTTAAGCTTTTTATCACCAAACTACACCACAAGCCCTTTTCTATCACACTTTATATCCTGTGAGTTTATTTGAATTTGTTTTGGGCAGCACATACACATGTGTGAATTTAAATGCACAACAAACCCCCAGGCCCCGAGCCCCATGAACCTATAGTAATTTTTATACCTTGTCAGCTTGGCTACTGTGGAGTTGCTTCCCAGAATCCCCTTCTCTGTGTGATTCTAGCTTTAAGTTGTTTGAGAAAGAACTTTGTAGGTGATGTAAAGGGCAGGTGAAAATGAGCAGGCTTTGCTCCATGGAAGTCATCATGGTCACTGAGAGCAGCAAAGGCAAATAAATGGGTGGTGGTGGCTTCTTCCTTCCTTGTCCCCTTGTCCCCCCTTCCTATTTTCCCCTATTCTACATCCAGCTCTTCTAACTCTGGCCTCCTTCCGATTCCGGACCGCAACCTTGCTATAAAGCACAGCTGAGAGAGACAGCAGCCTTCCATTGACTACCCCTCCCTTACAGCCCTGCTAGACAGCCCCACCGCCCCTGCCAGCTCTGACTTGTCCCCCCACATACAAGGGCTTTTCCAGCTGCCTTCAGGAATGCCTGCTTCCCAAGCTCCTCCAGTGTTTCAGCATAAATCCTTTCTTTTATTACTGTCTCGGGGGTTCTGCTTCCCTGAGTGGATCCTAAATGTAACCCGAATGCACATACTACATGTGTGTGTTAGGGGTTGGTGATCATGTGTTTTGAATAGGTGTGGCCCCCACAGAACCGTGTGTGTGAACGCTTGGCACATAGGAATTGGCACTACCAGGCAGTGTGACCTGGTTGGAGTAGGTGTGGTTTTGTTGAAGGAAGTGTGTTACTGTGGGGGTGAGCTATGAGGTCTCAAGCTGTGCCTAGTGTGGCACACAGTCTCCTGCTGCCTGTGGATCAAGATGTAGAACTCTCAGCTCCTTCTCCAGCACCGTGTCTGCCTGCATGCTGCCATGCTTCCTGCCATGCTGATAATGGACTAAACCTCTGAAATGAAATGTTCTCCTTTATAAGAGTTATCTTTCTCATGATGTTTCTTTACAGCAACAAAACCCTAACTAAGATAGTGATATATAAAACCAGCAAAATTTTTCTGATGGGAAAGTTGAATTTCAATTTCCCTTTAGAGACCACTGACCCCTAACATTTTAGGACTGAGAAACTTACCTGTCACTCCCTGGCCCACTGGAATGCCACTTTATTTTTGTGATGTCTTCTAAGATAGCCAAAAACATTTATTTTTAATGCTGAACTCTGAGGGAAAAGCAAAATACCCCAAGATGAAAGCCAGATCACTCCCAGAGACTGCTGGGGTTTCTCCAGAGCTCAGCTATGGATTCTCAAATTCAGTTGTACCTTTCAATTTCCCTAGAAATGCCTTTAGGTTTTTCAACCTATCAGAATCTCAATACGAATGGGAAGGAGGAAGAAGGACCAAATATTTTAGCTGTGCCTCCACATGCTCGGTATTTAGAAACAGGTTTGGTCCTCACAACTTCCTGCTGGGTGACCTTTGTTCCATCCCTGTTTCATGGAAGCTCAGAGATGCTGTGAAATCCCCCAAAGGCCACAGCTCATCTAGAGGAAAACCAGGTGTTCAGAGAGTTCACTTAGGTTATAGGCATGCACTACAACATGACACACTTTGAGATAGACCCACCACTGTCCTCTTCCAGATCCCATCAACCACTGCTGCAGAAACAAACAACCCCAAGCTCTTAATGGTTCCCTGTGAGAAAGCGGGTTTGCACTTGGGAGCATCTTGGCTGTGGGTCACCTGCCCTCAGCTGAGCGTGGCTGATTCAGACATCTGCTCTGGTCAAGGTTTGTTAATACCAGTTCATTCTGGACTGAGGCAGAAGAAACAGGGACCACTGTTTTGTGTTCTTCTCTTGGTGGACGGCAAGTGGACAAAAGGACGGATGGACAGTTATATGTTATTTACAGTATAATAAAGTCAAAATCAGAACACCCACTTTCCTCTTATCCCATTGGCCTACAGACATTTGTACCCTGGCAAGAGCAGCAGTGAAGTTCCTACTTCTACAGAGGGAGCAAAGCAACTCATGGAAACACCAGCCTTCTGACAGGGAAGGAAGCTCTTTTCCTTGGTAGTCAATGGAGAAAATTATATTTCAATAATAAATCATTAAGTTTAACCGATCTTTCTTTTTTCTTTTTTTTTTTTTTTTTTGTTTGTTTAGTTGGTTGTTAGTTGGTTTGGATTTTTGGTTTTTCGAGACAGGGCTTCTCTGTGTAGCCTTGGCTGTCCTGGACTCACTTTGTTGACCAGGCTGGCCTCAAACTCACAGAGAACACCTTTTCAGCTTTTCTCATTGAAACTAAAAATCCACCATACACATGTTTGCTGTGGGAGCAACCATATAGCCACCCACATCATCATAAGACTCTGTGGTTCACAATTGATTGGACCAAGTTCATCCCAGATAAACCTACAGATAAATCAGATTAGAGCAACACAGTCCCAGACAACAGATGGATGAGCTTCGGCAGGGGTGAGAAATCAGAGAGGCCCAATAAGTCACAGGACTTCTACACTGGTGACTTCTTTTTTGTTGTTACTTGTCTTTACTTAATGTATATGAGTGTTTTGCTTACATGTATGTATATCGTGTATGTGTAAAGCCTGTGGAGACCAGAAGAGGCCTATATAGAATTTTTGAAGTTAACCAGACTTCACCCTGGCTAACAAACTCACCAGGGGTGTAGCAAAGCTCTAAGCAGAATATATTTCACACCTGCTCTTTGGGAACTCCACTCCTTAGATGATACCCTGGTGATCAGGTAAAAAAAATCAAGGGATGTTTGTTGAAGTAGGGCTGAAGTATAAAGGAATATGCTAGATTCACATGTGGAGTTAAGAGACAGAGTCATAAAGAATGATGGACAATGGGGACCTGGGGCTAGCAGGGGATGTCATACACTACAAATGACACAGGGATGTCACTGGGATGGGGACCACGATTCAAAAAGCAGAAAGAAAAAAGGGTTTGCTCTGTTTCCACCTTGACTGTTCAGATGCTGCAAGAAGCTGTATAACTTTTGTTTATGACAAAAATTCAAATCTTTTTATCTCTACTATCTAGTAAAAAAAAAGACCTTTATGCAAATGAATGTTTTAGTCCCCAAAGCCCCTGCGTTCCTGGAACATGATGACCTGGAATGGTGACCCCCTCCACTCTTTCTTTCATTTTCTTCACCACGATTCTTTTAAATCTAGCCAATCCTGAAAGACTGTGAGGTTGGACTCCAGTCAGTGGAGAAAAGACACTGTCTGCACCTGCATTAGAATAGAAATAAAGTGTATGTCATTCCTTGGTGTGCTTACTCTTCCGAGATCACTCTCTTGATCAAGAATGAAGTTTTGTCTTGTCCGGACGCTTCAAAGGGAGCGGTTATGTTGGTTTGGGTGAGAATTATCTCTGTACTGGATAGTTTTAAGTCAACTTGACACAACGTAAAGTCATCTGTGAAGAGAGAACTTCATTTAAGAAAATGCCCCCATAAGATGGGGCTACAGGCAAGCCTGTAGGACATTTTATTAATTAGTGATTGATGTGAGAGGGCCTGGCCCATTGTGTCGGGGGACATCCCTGTGCCATGGTCCTGGGTTCTATAAGAAAGTAGGCTGAGCAAGCTGTAAGAAGCAAACCAGAAATCAGCACTCCTTCATGGTCTCAGCATCAGCTCCTGCCTCCAGGTTCCTGCCCTATTTAAGTTCCTGTTCTGAGTTCCTTCAATGATGAACAGCGATATGGAAGCATAAGCGAAATAAACACTTTCCTCCCCAAGTTATTTAGGCCATTGGGTTTCATTACAGCAATAGTAACTCTTAGACTCATATATTTGAACGCTTGGTCCCCATTTGATGGAGCTGTTTGGGAAGGATTAGGAGGTGTGGTCTTGTTGGAGGAGGTATGTCATTCGGAATAAACTTTGAGGTTTCAAATGCCTATGACATTCCCAGTTAAGTCTCTTTGCCTTTCTCTGTCTCTATCTCTGCTTCTGTACCTCCTTTCCTCCTTCCCTCCTTCTCTCTCTCCCTCTCCCCCTCCCCTCCCTCTCTGCCTTTGGCTTGTGGATCGGAAAGGTAAGCCCTCAGCTACTACTATAGCACCAGGCTTGCCTGCCTGCTTGTTGCTATGCTCCCCACTATAGTGGCCATGGACTCCAACTTTCTGGAACTATGAGCCCTCAATTAGGTGCTTTCTTTTACAAGTTGTCTTGGTCATGGCGTTTTTGTCATGGCAATAGAAAAGTAACTAAGACAATGGTAGTCTCTTTCTTTGAACTTATTTCCAATTTTCTGCAGTTCAATCCAGACACTAAGTGCTTCGAATTTTCACAGATTTCACATTTGATGGACACTATCTTTAAAAAGAGTGCAGAACTTTCAGATGTCAACTGCACTTTGGTATTCCAAGGCCACTTTAGGCCAACTGGGTGTGAATGCAGGTGCTCCAAGACCCTATGGCATTTCATAATTCACAAGAAAGACTCAGCGTCACCAAGGCACTGTCATTTTAACTGCAGTTTTACTATGAAAGCTACACAAAATGCATGATTTGTAAGTGCTTTGGAGCACTTTGTCTCTGTGGAGTCAGGGCACACTGCCCACCCAGCACACCAGTGTGTTCAGCAGCCAAGAAGGAGCTGCACTGAACTCCAGTGCTAGATTTTTTTTCATTTAAGGTCCATTACGAAGCCACAATTGAGTAAATAATTATCCTAGAAGTTAACCTTCAGTCTCTTCCCTGGGGATGCTGGAGTGTTACTCACTTTTCTCTTCACTGTGAGAATATTCCTAACTAAGGCAGCTTGAGAGAGGAAGGACTTGTTTGGCTCATGACTTGAGAGGGCACAGTCCACCTTGGTGAAGAAGGCCTGGTGTGTTCATGGCAGTGGGAGCATGCTGATGCATCTCTTCAAACCTCAGCTGACCTGGAGGCAGAGGGACGTCAGGCCAAAGCTGGAGCTCATAACCCCATGCCATGCCCCTGCCAGCTAGATCCTTGTCAAATGGTTCTGCAGCCTCCTAAAATGAAGCTACAAGCAAGAAAGAAACTATTTAAACATATGAGCCTATGTGGAACATTTCACATTCAAGCTTCAGAACCGAGTGACTTGGAGGCCATAACCCCCTGATCACTTATTCCCTGTCTTCAGTGACCAGCTTTCATCCCCAGAGTACCCAGCACCCACTTAAATCTCAGGAGTGTTTGAAGTTCTGTCAAAGACTAGGGTGCATTCTCTCCTGTATAGATACCAATGCATAGATTATTATAAGTCAGGTGTCTTTTTCATGCTGCAGGAGGGTTAGAGTTGGAAGGACCAAGGTGGAGAAACATCTGGTTTAGACAGGGTGTCTTGGTTTCTTTGGAAATAGTCTTTGGAGTATAGCATCTTCATCTGTAATGTTACTTTTAAAAACCTTGATTCAACAAAGAAAATAATGAATATGTAGAAAACTACCAGAGCAATATATGGCAGCATCATTAATAAGGGTCATCTCCGAAGGAGGTTGTTCTATTATAATTGCTGTAGTATGTTTACATTTTCTGCAGTATGAAAACACGTTACATCTTTTGAGTTAAATATTTCTTTAAATCTACAACTTTTAAAAATTGAAAATATGATTTTGTACTTAAAATATACAGAGTTTAGAAATGTTTTGACAATTTAATTCACCTCTACAAACACCCACATCAAGATGTAATATAGTCCATTACCCTGAAAGTCCTGTCCCATCTCACCCAAGCCACCACTACTCTGATTTGAATGTACACTTGTTTGAGCTACTCTTGAATGTCACATAAACAGGAAACACAGCTTGTACTCCATTGTACCTCTCCTCTCTCTCTCTCTCTCTCTCTCTCTCTCTCTCTCTCTCTC
>OU015742.1:17267137-17277152 GCA_907169655.1 Acomys percivali | reverse complement strand
TCATCCTATTATGTTGAAATACAGTCATGCTGTTGGATTGGCAAAATTAATATTGGGAAAATGGCTATATTATCCAAAATGATCTACAGATTCAATGTACTTGCCATCAAAATGCAGGGTTTTTTGGGGGGGTGGTTGGTTTTGCTTTGGGTTTTGTTTGTTGTTGTTGTTGTTTGTTTGTTTGTTTGTTTCAAGATAGGGTTTCTCTGTGTAGCATTGGTTATCCTAGACTCACTTTGTAGACCAGGCTGGCCTCGAACTCACAGCAATCTGCCTGCCTTTGCCTCCCAAGTGCTGGGATTAAAGGCGTGCGCCACCACACCCAAATGCAGTTTTATTCTTTGCAGAACTGGAATAAGCAATTCTAAATTTTATACTAAAGAACAAAAGACCCCCTATTAGCCAAAGCCATCATATTCTGAAAGAGCAATGCTAGAGGCGTAACAATACCTGGTCTCAAACTGTATCCAACAATCTGTTGTAAACCAGAACAGCACGGAAGCCTCACAAAGAAAAACATGTGGACTAAAAGCGATGGAAGACTCAGAAATGAGCCCAGACACCTTGTAGCCACCTATTTTTCAACAAAATGTAAAAGAGTACACTGAGCTAACAGACATTCTCTTCAACAAGCAAGAATACTTGTGTGCACCTGTAGAAAAGTGGAGCTGGATCCATATCTTTTACCCCAAATTCAGTTAGAAATGAATTAGAGTCTGGAAATGTGAAACTTCCAGAGGAAAAACATAGGTAAACCAAGTCAATATATAGCACAGGCAAGGACTTTCCGGAAAAGACCCCCATAGAATGGGGAATAATCCCAAAGACTGACACATGCGATTGACTACACAAAATCAAACAGCCTTCATAGAGCAAAAGAAGCAACCATCAGAGCAGAAGGGCAGCCTGTGACTGGGAAGAACTTTTGCCAACCAGACACCCAACCAGATAAGAATGCCTAGAATCCACAAAGAACGGCAAGAGTTAAATACCAAGACAGATAAATCACCCAATCAAAAAGTAAGCTGCTGGGATGAATTAGGCAATTCTCAAGAGACATAAAAATGGCCAATGTGCCTTTGAAAAAGGGTTAAACATCTTTAGCTACCAAGGAGATGTAAACAAAAACTGCTTCGAGATCCTTCTTACAACAGGCAGAATTGCTATCATGAAGAAAACAAATGACAAAGAATATTGAGTGGGTGTGTGAGGAAAGAGGGACCTTACACACTGCTGGTAGAATGTAAACTGTGTAGTCACTCTGCAAGTCAACACTGAAGTTCATCAAGGAACTATACACAGTGCTCCCATATGTCAGAGCTACACCATTCTTGCTCGGACACCCAAAGGACTCAAGTCAATAGACCATAAAGATTCTTACACACCCATGTTTATTGTTGCCCTATTCACATTAGCTAGAACATGAAATCAGCCTAGGGCTCATCATCAGACCAATGAATAAAGTACATGTCATACATGTATACAATGTAATCTTATTCAGCAGTAAAGGAAAATGAAATTAAGACATTTGTACGAAAATGGATGGATCGCTGGACATTAGGTTTGAGAAAAACGCATTCAGAAAGATAAATACCACATGCTTTCTCTCATATGTGAGGTTTATATTTAAGTCAGGAGTGGTGATGAAATAGAAGGAGACCATGGAGGATAGTTTAAGGGAGGAAGAAAAAGAGAGTAATGGGATACATGGGACATAAAAGCAGAAGTGAGTACTAGTGGGGGATGGGAAACATGATGGGGACAAGAGGGATGGGGCTGGAAATGAATTAGAACAAAGCCTAGCATATGTTTGTAAAAAATGCCACAATGGTACCCATTTCTTTGTATGCATCTTTTAAAATGAACAAAAGTTCTGTTTCAGTTGAGAAAATTCTTAACTTTATACCAATGTTTTCATATCATTTTCTCACTTTATCCTCTCCAAAGCCTGAGAGGTCAGTGGCTGAGCTCATAAAGCATGTGGTTCTGTGCGGGGCTTTCTTTGAGAAGCAACATCTGGGCTATTGTGTGGGGCAATGGTGGGTTATTTTTTCATTCTAAAACAATAGCATGTAGAAGCCTGGACATTTGCCAATTAAATTATCAGTTTATTATTGACCAATAGTTGGGTTGTTTCCAGCCTGAGATATTAAATACTGTCTTGCTTGAGGCATTTTTGTTAGTACTTTTTTTAGAGAAAATAAGCATTCATTTTCTGTTACTATGTAACCATGAATCATAAAGTAGTGTTTAACTTCATAAGTGTTATTTTTGAAATATTTGCACTAATTTTGACTCTCAGTAGAAATAATTATAAAAGCTCTATGTCTTTGCCAACCTTTGATACTCTCCGCTTTTTATTTTAATTTTGCTGTATTCTATTGGCTGGATATTATAGTTCTGATTTGTGTTTCTCTGTAAGATTTTAAGAAATGTTTGCTCAGTGATGACAGAAATGCTATTAAAATCAGAGTAGCTGAGTTGGTTTTGCTGTTTTGGAAATTTGCATTTGTAAAGCAATGCTTGGTAAAATGAGATCGTCTCCTCCCCTTGAAGAAGGCAGCAATTACAGTAACGGACACCAGTAGGTGTTTGCGATCTTTCCAGACAGCCCCTTCAAAGTCTCTTGTCTCTTCCTGGAATACTAACATTTAGAAACCTAAGGGGGTGACATGTTTTCCCTCATCTGTACTGTGGTTAAATTTTTCTTTGTATACTTGAAGTACATATTCTTTGTTTGTTTTTTGCTTTCATTTTGTTTTGTTTTTCGAGACAAGATTTCTCTGTGTAGCCTTGGCTATCCTGAACTTGCTTTGTAGACCAGGCTGGCCCCAAACTCACAGAGATCCACCTGCCTCTGCCTCCCTGAGTGCTGGGATTATAGGTGTGTGCGACCGTGTCCAGCATGATGGACATATTCTTTCTTTTTTTTTTTAATTTTTAAAATTAATTAATTTATTCCCTTTACATTCTGATTGTAACCCCTTCCCTCCTCTCCTCTCAGTCCCACCCTCCCACCCTCTTCCCCCATACCCCCTTCTATTCCTCAGAAAATGGGAGCTCCACCCACCCACCCCAGCTCATCAAGACTCATCAGGACTATGGCAGCTCCGACATGGGGGAGTGATCAAAAAGCAGGCAACAGAGTCCATGTCCGAGACAGGCCCCTTTCCTGCCCCCCTTACTAGGGGACCCACATGAAGCCTGAGCTGCCCATCTGCTACACCTGTGTAGGGGGTCTTGGTCCAGTTTATGTGGTCCTTGGTTTGTGCTTCAATTTCTGCAGGCCCTTCTGGGCCCTGGTTAGTTGGCTCTGTTGGTCTTCTTGTGGAGTTCTGTCACCTCCAGGTCCTTCTATCCATCCCCTGACTTCTCTACAAGACTCTTCTCCCAATGTTTGGCTATGAGTCTCTGCGTCTGTTTGGATCAGAAGGCCATATTCTTAAAAGGGTCACTATAGCAAGAGGGACTAGAACTGAGCTGCTCAATTGACTCCTGCTAAAGAGGAAAGTTTGAATAATTTTAATAAACTACATATTTGATTTTAAGTAACATTTTATATTAAAGGATGCCCTGCACAACAGATAAAAATGGTATTTGGTTTTTAGAAGTTATTTACCTATAGCACGGGTTTGTATCCTGTCACTTAAATAAATTAACTTTTTTCTGAAGGGACCACATTTATTTGGACACCATGGTGACAGTATGTGTGATGATTGAGACAGCACCTGCTGTGTGGTGGGAACCAAGGCAATGATGCTGAATCAATGAATGAAGACTTCTTTTCATGACTATTCTGTGTCTAGCATAGTGTTCTGGACATGAGGGGCTGGTAAAGAGCCTGCTGTGTAAGCATGAGAACCTGTGTTCAGATCCTCAGCACCCGTGTAGCAGCCAGGGAGTGTAGCTCAGGAGTGGGGAGTGGGAAAAATCAGAGCCATAGAGCACTGGGAAGCCAGGCCATCCAGTTAGTAAGTTATGTGAAAGACCTCATCTCACACAATAAAGGGAGAACAATAGAGGAAGAAAGTTAGCATTGACTTCTGCTTACACAGACACAGACACAGACACACAGACACACAGACACACACACACACACACACACACACACACACACACACACACACACACCTCCACCAAGAGCAATGACCCAGAAATGTTTATGAAAGGAAAACAGAAAAACTTGCAAGAATGAAAATTAAACAAGTAAAAGGAAGGAAGGAAGGAAGGAAGGAAGGAAGGAAGGAAGGAAGGATGGAAGGAAGGAAATTTAACCCTTCCCAGAAGCAAGCCTTTCCTATTATAAAGCATATTCTCCAAACATCCAGATGTCTCCTCAGCTCAGAGTACTCAAAATTGGACTGACTGTATGCACTGAGCTGCAGCCTCTGAGCCCTAAGCGTGCACTGAGCTGCAACTTCCAAGCCCTAATATCGCAGCCTCCAACACCATCATAAGCCAGCACAGTTCCCCAAGAAAGAAAATTAAAAAAGAGTTACTCAGCTCTTTCTCTTTCTCTCCAGTTTGTTCATTCAGAAATTATTGCATTCAACCAATAATTTACTGGGAATCCTGTAGCTCTCTGACTCTGGTTATTACATAATCAAGCACATGCCTTTTGGATCACCTCACCTTGAAAGGCACTTTTATTATCAAGGCCTTAACTATTACAAACTTGATTTCCCGGGTGATAATCTATCCTTTGAGACATCCCAGACTTGAGAACAAAGGCTGGAACATTCATTCCCAACTTAATTTTCCGCTCATAGACAGTGACTCAAGGGTGACTCATCCGATAACCATTTCTATTGAACTGCTCTGTCTGACTGAGAGAAATAGTCCCATTAATGAAATTCTCGTTTCTTCCTTAGCACACAATAGAGGCTCACTGTGCGTTTAATCAAGATTATCGATTGTGTGAGGACTCATAATCTAATTAGAGGTGGAGTTTGGGGGTGCATCAGGAGTATTGGGGCTGCCTGGGAAAGGGCATTCATGTGCATGATGGAAGGCATGGGACACATTGACCCAGTAGGAGGATGAGAGGATGTCACTTGGATTCAGAAATCTCATTTTCTGGCAGTATGAATGTCAAACTCTGGACAGTGGAGAATGGTAACGAAATGAGATCACAAACAAAAATCATTTAATTTGTGTAAGCATCTGGCGAGTGCTTACTGTAGATGTTGCAAAAAACGAGGAATCCACAGTTAGAGGTATCAGCTCTCCAAAGGCTTGTCATGCAAAATGTAATTTTGATTCAACGAAATTCTTTCCACTCAGTCCCTCACCTTCCCTTTTGTAGCCAGCATCCAAGAAGGAAGCTGGGACATGTATTTGCCTGGCTTGGTATTTATTTCTAATTAATCTCTTTTCCATCACTTATCTTCTACCTCTGGCCAGTGTCTTTTACTCCAAACAGCACTGGAATCCATTGTAAACACACCTTGTCCTCTTGTTCTTTTCCTTCCTTCCTCTTTGATCTGTCTTGCACTCTCTCCTACTCTCTGCAGTTTAAAATGTAAGCCAAAAACAATCCTGGCCAGTGTTGAGGTGAGCAATGTTTGGGCTGAACTTGAAGGAAATGGAAATGTTTAATGCTACCTATGTGTGTCCAGAAACTATAAAATTCTTAATTGATTTTTCCCTTCTTCAATAAGTCTTTCTGTTATCAAGTATGAACATCCAAGACAAAATAAAAAAAATAGCCTGGATCATATTGTACATTATCATTTAGAACTCTGTTCATCAATATTGAAAAAGGATAATTGCATGTTGTTGTGAATGTACATTTCAGCCATATTAAGGGATTTTATGGGGACACAGTAACAATAACAATGTCACTATTGAAGGCAAGAGGGGTGACACAGAAGATAAAAGAGCTTGCTGTGCAAGCCTGGTGACTTGACTTAACCCTCAGAACCCACATAAAAAGTTGAATGCGGTAACATGTATGGAGAATCCTAGCATTCTTATGTCAAGTGGGCCATCTAGCCTGCAGTACACAGTACACAGTGGCAGAAACATGAGACCTTGCCTCAGACAAGGTGGAAAGTGGGAACCAACTCCACCTACATATCACACACATATACATCATATGGGCACACATTCATACATGCATGAAGCAATGTGATTAGTGAGACTGAGCAGATGACTAAGTGAGTAGTGTACTTGCTGTGAAACCATGACCACATGACTTCAGATCCCTATCACCCATGTAAACACCATGTGCAACATGTCCATCTGTAACCCCAGCTCTGGGGTGTCAGAGACAAGCAGATCATTTAGGGCCAGACAGTCTAGACCAAATGGCAAACTCCAGATAATGAGAGACCTTGCCTCAAAAAAATAAGGTAGAGAGCAATAGGAGGGTCCCAAGCATGGTGCTGTTGAGAAGTGATGGGACCTCTATAAGGCAGGGCCAAGTGGGAGGTCTTTAGGACACTAGGACAAGCCCTTGAAGGGGGCTATGAGATCACAGCCCTCTCCTCTCTCTTCTTTGTGCCTTGGACATGATGGAAGAGGTTTCTTCAGACACATGCACCTCCTGTGATGTGGTCTCATTTTAACCCAAAGCAATAAGGACCAACTGATGATCGTGGACAAGAACCTCTAACACTGTGAACCAAAAAAAAAAAAAAAAAAAAAAAAGATTCCTCCTTATGAATTGGCCATCTTGAGTATTTGATAACTGGTGGAAGGTTAACATGTGGTCAGTTCAGAACACAGAGGTCAGTCTCTGAAACAGAACACACTAGAACTCATGGCCAAGTACCTCCCATGGTCTCTGGAACAATGTATGAGTTCTTCTGACTTAACCGGCTCTCATAATTGCCTATTTATATATTAATTTCTCAACAGCTTAAAGCTATTTACTTGTAAAAATAAAAAGTATTTTTCCATAACTGTATCAAATCATTTCTATTTCCTTCCTTTGCTTTCTGCCTTCAGTTGAATCTTGGGCACTAGGTAGGTGCCATATTACCTTTATTTGTGGATGAAAATATTCAAGTGTGTAGCATCTAAATAACTGGTTTCATAGATAGATATTGGATTGAGGTCTGAGTCAAGTCCTCTGACCCCAGAGCTTTGAGTTAACCATCATGACATCAAACCCCTGCTGCAACAAAGATGGAATGCCATGGTACAGATTGTCTCTATCTCATAGGGACATTGACAGAGCTAAATGAGGGAACTTAGGCTCAGAACCTGCAACATGGTAAGAGGTAACTAATATTAGTGACAGAAGTGATAATGAATTGATGGTGCTGGAGATGTGGGAGGACAGAGAGAAGAACATCCACATTTCACCTCCCCCCTCTTCCCACCCCAGTGCTTTGTTATTGTGTGAACTCCAATGGGGGAGTAGCTGTACACAAGAGAAGGAGCTGAGTTGGGAGGCACCATAGTTAATCTTGATTGACAACTTGGCAGGACTTAGACTCACAACGGAAGCAAATCTCTACAAGCAAAAGCAGTTTTCTAGACCAAGTTCAATGAGATGGGAAGATTCACCCTAGTGTGGGCTGCACCATCCAATGGGCTGGGGTCTTCCAACTGCAGATGCAATGTGACCTGCTGCCCTCATATTCCTGCAGCCATGGCATCCCTGACATGGTGGACTATACCCAAGAGCCATGAGCCAAGTCAAACCTTCCTTAGCTGTTTTTGTCAGCACTGAGACGAGTGGCAACTGGAGAACAGTCTACAGTTTGAGAAAATCTTCACTCATGTAGAGTTTGAAGAAGTGTTTGTTTTTAGATCTTGAGATGTTATGCTGTTCACCTCGCTTCTAACAGGAATTGGAGACATTTGGTCAGACTGATCTTGTGTTCATTTCCTTACCCTGGAATGAGTCCAGAGGACAGTGACATGTGACAACATTTCAGGAAGATGGGAGGAATCAGAGACAGCTCTGATACCAATGATGGCTCTTGTCCCCTTTCAGATCTTAATCTCGGGTAGTAAAGAGGTCACTATCCATGCTCTAAATACCACCCTGTGCATCTCAAAATTTGGGGTACACAAAAAGCCTATGCCCATCGTTGAGTCCTCTCTCAGGGAAAGAGAAGCTAGAGTTTAGGCAAAACCAGTCTAACTGTCATAAGACAGCCAATCACATGTGATAAGTCCTTTACTTACTAACAGCTAGCAAATATTAGCAGCATGCAAGGCAACTGAATACTAGTTACCCGAGGCCTTCAAACCTGTGGGGAGAAAGCAAGTCTAAGCCAAGAGCAATGATCAGTATTCTCACATGTGTCTGAGATAGCTAGAGAGGGTCAGAAAAGGAGGCCTGGAATGCCAGGGATTCCAGCCCACATGGTCTCATCATGTACCACACTGCGCTCTCGAGAATAGCTCTGCCTTTAATAACAGATAAACAAAGCAAAGCCCATCAGAATAAAAGCAAGAGGAAATCTCTCTCTCTCCCTCTCCCTTTCTTCGTCACATGCACATCTTACCTACCTCTAATTCCTTGACTGTAAAACAGAGATCTTTCTTTAGCAGGCACTTATATAGTAACTAGGCTTTATTTTATTTACATTACTAATATTAACTCATTTCCTCATTGAATCCAGGATTGTGGGGACTAGTGCTGATAAGCAATCCCAAGCATAGTTAAAGGAACTAGACCAAGGTTTTTTTGTTTTTTGTTTTTTGGTTTTTTTTTTTGTGTGTGTATACATACATACATACATACATACATACATGTAAATACATAAGCTTATATACATATATGTGGGCATTGTTTAGACCTTTAGAAGATTGTTACGGTTAAATTACCAGTATGGCCTAATAATGTTTGCTATTAGGCCTATAATTATTATTAAGGCAGTATTTTCTAACCTGCTAGCAATCAAGCAAGACAAAGACACTTGTTATATTTTAAAATAGCCTTAGTTAACCTGGGGCAAGGCAGATAGATATATTAATCCCCTAAACTACTTCCCATAGTGGGGCAGGTATGGGATACCTGTCCCAATCCCATGCCATCTGGTTCTAACAATTTCCATCAAGCTACCGCCCATCCATAATCCCAAATACTTGCTAATGTTCTTCATCTGGGCCAAATCCTCCATCCATGCTGGCCATGTGCTTTTCCTCCATCTAACCCATGATGCACAGCCTCCTTCTCCTCTCCTCTCCTCTCCTCTCCTCTCCTCTCCTCTCCTCTCCTCTCCTCTCCTCTCCTCTCCTATCCTATCCTCTCCTCTGGTCTCTCTTCCTCCTGGATTCTCTCTGTCTCCCCACACCCCAGGAATCTTAGCCATGGCTATCCCATTTGCCCTGCCCAGGTGTGATGGCTTTTTATTGGTCAAATAGGTTAGGCTCTAGGCAAGGTACAGGTGGGGCAGATATAGCAAGCAACAATTAACATCAAAGTACATCAGACCAACCTGCAACAGAAGATCCTTGAGCTGAATACAAATTTATAAAAATTTGTCCCTGTACTTTTTAAAAATTGAAAATTTTTTTCATTAGTGAAGTTTTTTAAAACTTAATTTTTTTTTTTTTTTTTTACAAAAGTAAGATGTCTTGGCTTTTGTCACTAATACTTCCCCCTCTTCCTAGCCTCTTGCCTACTTGACACATACTTGACTCAGTGAGCATCACTGCATTAGCACCACACAAATGGCTCACTTCTTCAATCTGACAGCCATGTGAACCTTCATTTGCCTCCCTAAAACATGGACTGGTCAACGGTGCTCCCTGACATTGGTCCTCCACTAGGCTTGCTGTAATTGTTCCAACGCCACCTAGACTCTACTAACTGTCTCATTGGCTTTCCATCCTTCTGGCCATCTGCCAGATCATAGCAGGACAAGATGGGTGGATAAGGTTTTCCATTGTACCATTTCTTTCTTCTGACTCTCAGGCATGACATGGCAGTATAAAAACTCTGTAACACTAACAAATTCAATTGAAAGTTGGTATACGGGGCCCCAGGGTTGGCGCACGCGCACGTGTGTGTGTGTGTGTGTGTGTGTGTGTGTGTGTGTGTGTGTGTGTG
>OU015742.1:17247794-17265413 GCA_907169655.1 Acomys percivali | reverse complement strand
ACCACAACCTGGGTTAACTCAGTTGACTGCCAGGTCAAGGGCCACCCTCTTTGTGGTTCTTTATTAACAGAAAGCCCACTGGTGGGTTTGAATTCTATGGCTCTGAAGTCATGGCCAGCATAACTGATGACTAGCACCTGACGTGAAAATATGTTCAGAGTCTATGGATGACCAAGTCCCAGTCACAGCTAACTTCATTAGAACACAGTCAGTACTTCTGTGTGGTGCTGGAAAGCTAACCCAGGGCCTTACTTGGCTTCATCAACTGCTCTACCATGGAGCTATAGTCAAGTGCTTGGTTCTTTGTTGTTGTTATGATGCTGTGTGTCTCAGGCTGGCCTTGAACTTGTGTTTCTACATCCTCCGTCTCCCCCGTGCTGAGACTACAGGCGCTCACCACTATTCCTGGCTTTTGCCTGATATTTTGATAATGGAACCGAACTTCAACCACAAGTTCATGAAAATGAAGATATAATGTTTTCGTAAGTCCGTCTACCTCTTACGTTCTACTCCATTAGGGTCGCCTGCCTTGGATCATGGATGCTAGAAAAGGAGGAAGTGCCTCGCAGCACGCAAAGGTTCCCTCCCGAAGCTCAGCCTTCCACTATCTGGGTTCACAGATTATGAAGTTAGCACTGTGTTTCTGGGAGGGGAGGAACAGCCCAAGCGTGGAATGGCTCGTAAAAGTCAACTCAGAGCTTTAGAGCTGGATTATGTAAGAAACGGGAGCAGGAAACGGGAGAGACGGGAAGCCAGTACAGATGCAGGAGCTGCCCCCGCATCCAAGGATGCCCATGGGGTCCTAAAGAAGATCTCTTTTGCTTTCAGAATTCTGAGTTTTGTCATCATATTCGTGCAAAATTGCCTCTGATCTCTCAAAATCCCCATCGTGTCAAACAGGGAAAAAAAAGCACACTATTTCTAAGGCAATCCTAAAGACTCTCGGTGATACAGGTGCTTTCATTATTACCTTGCATGTAGGGGGACAGGGTAAAGACCACCCAGCCAACTGCCAGGTGGGCTTTCACGAGGGACCTCAAAAGGCTGAAGAGTATAACCTTTTTGTACATGCAACTGCTTGGAGTGGTCCACTCAGCTCTGAGTACACTGGTGGGGAGGACAAGAAACAATTCACCATCAACATGACTCATATCGTTCCCATATTGCGGTTCCCACATTTTTACTTCATAGTATTGAAGGATAAAGTGCCGGGATGATGCAACAATGCAAGATGGTTGACTGCAGAGTGGCTGTGTGGTGGAATCCAGGACCGTCTTGGCGCTAGAATGTTCTCAAGGGTGCACAAGGACCTGGTGACATTGATTCTACAACTGAGATCAACAGTGCCCCCTAGAGGTATCAGAGCTGTATTGCCAACAAGGAATGGCTGTTGCTTCCCAGATTTTCCCTAGGCTTTTCCTAGACCCCAGCTTTGGTGATCTTTGAGGTGGGCAGAGCTTGTGTCACAGCAAATACCTAGGAACAGCCACTAGAAAACCAGCGATTATAAGAGGCAACCAAAACGTAATTCATGCCAGTAACTTAGCAAGTAGCTCATAGGCTTCCTGGGCCAGCAAGAACGGGGGTTGGGGATTTGGGGCGGGGGGGGGGGGCAGGTAGGAGTAGAGATGAAAAGAATGCTTTAGACTCCCCTTCAGTGACAGGAAGGAACTGTGTCACGATATGAACCTATGTAATGCTCAGACCCACACTTCAGATGAGGAACTGATGAGTTAAAGTGAAAGATCGTTAGGAGACCTGTTTATGTCTTAATGTTATTGATAATAATCACCTATATTACGGTGCTATTATAATAAAAATAGCACAGCACTGGCTCAAAAACAGACATGTAGATCAATGGAACAAAGTAGGACCCCAGACATGCGCGCTCAAAATTACAGCCATTTTCTATTTGACTGCAGCTCCACAAATATATAACTGGAGGGAACTTGGCATCTTCAACAAGCAGTGCCAGGGAAAGAGGTGTCCACAGGCGGGAGAATGGAATTAGACCCATGTCTGTCACCATGAGCAAAAGTTAACTCTAGCTGGATCAAAGATGTGCAACCTGACACACTGAAACCACTAGAAGACAACACAGTGCCCTACGTGGTAGCCTGTCTTCATTTTGCAAACATTTTACTGAGAATTTTTACATATGTGTTCATCATGGATACTGGACTGTGGCTTTCATTTTTGTTGTGTCTTTGCCTGCTTTTGGTAATAGAACAATGCTGGTTTTAAAGGAGTTTGGAAGTATGCTTTCTCTTTTTACTTTTTTTTTTTTTTTTAATAAGAAGTCTCTGTTGCAGTTCTTTAAAGGTCTGCTAACTTTCTGCTGTGAACCCATCTAGGCTTGGGTTGTTGTTGTTGAAAGTTCTTTTTTCCCCTATTTTGGTCTCCTTTTTTGATATGGGTTTGTTTAAGTTTTTTTTTTTTTTTTTTTTTTTTTTTTTTAATCTTTTCTTGGTTTAACTTTGGTAGTTTGGATGAATCTACAAGTTCATCTATTTCTTGTAGATTTTATAAGTTAGTAGAGTATAGGTTTTTAAAGTATTCTTTTGTAATGTTCTGAATTTCCTTGCAATCTGTTGTAATGTTTCCCTGTTTGTTGCTGATGATGTTAATTTGCCTCCCTTTTCTCTTCCCTTTAGTAAACTGGACCAAGGGTCTCTTGATCTTGCTTATATTTTCAAAGAATCAAGTCTTAAACTCACTGGTTATTTATATTGTTTTCTTTGTTTATATTTCATTAGTGGGGGCTGAGAGTGTAGGTGTTTTGAACACAGTTAGAAGTTATATTGATTTAGGAAAATTCCAATCACAATTTCTCATCTTAGGTCTGTGATCTCTCTTGCCATTCACAGTTTACAATACCAGGTGTCAATTCCCTCCTGTTGAGTTGGCCTTAAGCCCAATAGACAGTTATTGCTTACTCCAAGACACAAGTACCACTATTACAACACTGTGGAAATCATGGCAGTCCAGCCATTCATATGGTTCACAGGCCTTACAACTGCGTAACACTACCGATTCCTCCTCTCCCTTAGCAATTTACATAGAACCTTCAAGTACTTTATAAGCCAGTCCCCTGGGAGGAGGCTTCCAGGTCAATTCCAGACAGATTCCTCTAAATCCTGTGTTCAAAGTGTGGTATCTTCAGCAATAGAGCCTTATCTTCTGGGAGATGAACAATATAAGCAATTGTTTGGGGGTTCTCTTGGACTCCTCTGGCCAACAGTGTTAGAGGTTTCTCATGAGTACACCTGGGGTTTTGTTAGTCTATGGCTCATAGGGGATGCATTATCCCCCAAGTAGCATAACTTCATTTAAACTGTGTATCTGTGCTTACATGCAGGTAGGCACCTTTCTAGAATCTATTTTACTTGGGTTTTTATGTCTCTCTCTCTTCCTTCAACCTTTATGCTTATCACCCTAATACTTTCCACCACCACCCCCAGCACTAGGGTAGGAGAGAAAGAAGGTTAGTACAGAGAGGGGGCATAGAATGCCTCTTTACTACTTCCTGCTGGGTAGGGTTGCTGGGTTCTTTGGGGCAATACAAACCTCAACCACCAGGATATCCAGCAGTCCAGCAAACTAGCAACAGCAAACACAGCAGAAAGATGAACCAACAACAACACGGGGAGCAGCAGCGTTCTTCTTTGGAGTCCCCACCACCACCACCCACTCCCAACCCTCCCCACCCCCCACCCCTGCCACACAGCTCTCTCTTGGCTCTGGTATGTATGTCATCTTGGAGTCCTCAGGATTAAACTATGTCCAACTTGCAAAGATCACACTCTTGCCAGAGCATGAGACAAGCATAGGTAACAGCTGTGGACAAACTAAAGCAGCCCCGTATACCTGGGGTTAAAATGCAAGACAAAACAAAACATGTTTACATAAGATAAATGAGTTTTTAAAGAAACCAAAACTTCTACTACACATACAGACATAGGTGTTATGTGTAAGTTTAGGTAAACATAAAATAATATGATTGCCCATGTCGTTTTCTTTTTTTATTTAAATATTTTATTCAGATTACATCTCGATTGTTATCCCTTCACTTGTATCTTCCTGTTTCCCCCTTCCCTCCCTTTTTCACCCTATTCCCCTCCCCTAGGCCTATGACAAAAGGGGACCTCTCTCCCACCATATGATCACACTCTATCAAGTCTCATCCGGGTAGCCTGCTTCCCCTTCCTCTGAGTGCCACCACGCCTGCCCATGTCCTTTTCAATCATCCTTAGTGTTGTTTATTCCCCCTCTTTCCCTCTGTCACTCTACAGCCCTTCCTTCCCTTTCCCAGTTAAAGCCCCTCCCCATTTTCTCGCCTCCCCTGTTAACCTGTGTCCTACTGATCCCCTCCCCCAATGAAGTCCCTTTAGCTTTCCTGGTATCTGCTGCTATTCCAGGAGATAGACTCACATCTAAAGATTTAGAGCTAGGATCCACAAGTAAGAAGAACACGTAGCGTTTATCTTGCTATGTTACTCACTCAGTGTAATATTTTTCCAGTTCCATCCATTTAGTTTCAAATTTCATGAAAAAGAGGAGAAAAAGAACAGAAAGTCTTGTGAGTGGAGAGGTTAGGAGTAGATCTAGGAAAAGTGGAGGGAGTGGGGTGAATACGATCAAAATACATCATATTAAATCTCAAAGAATTAGTAAAATATTGTCTCAAAACAAGCAGATGAATGAATAAAAAAAAAAGACAACTGAAAAGCTCTTAACAAGTGAATAAGTGATGTCATTCTTAAAAATGGACAAACGACACTTCTCAAGGACAGAAATATAGTCCATAAGTGTATTTAAAATGTTGAAAATCTTTAGCCATCAAGGAAATGCCAATCAAAACATCTTGACTCAATCTCAGCCTAGTCATAACTATTACACAATAAAACAAAGAATGCCAAATTCTGGCAAGAAGGTGGGGAAATGAACCGTTAGACACTGTTGGTGGGAGTGTAAATTAGTACAGTCATTTTAGGACACTGTGGAGGTTACTAAAAACAAAACCACACACACACACACAAATGAGCACTAGACCTACCAAGCTGGGCCCAGTGGAATGTGTCTGTACTCTCAGAATGTGGACAGTGAGGGCAGAAGGATTGTGAGCTTAAAGCCATCTTAGACTACATCAAATCCCTACCTTTAAAAAAGAAAAAAGGAAAACCATCACATGATCGATAATTGTATTAGTTTGCTTCTCTCTTGATGGATAAAACAAAAAACAAAAAAACTGGGGCTATTATTATGCTTCTCGTCCACATGATGATCCTTCACTGAGAGTCAGGGCAGGGACTGAGGCAGGGCTGGATCAGAGGCCGTGGAAGAGCGATGCTCACTGGCTTGCTGCTCACCATGGCTTGCTCAGCCTGCTTTCATGTGTAACTCAGAACTGCCTGCCCAGGCGTGGCACCACCCACAGTGGGCTGGGCCCTCCTACATCAGTCATCAGTCAATGAAATACACCGTAGACCTGCCTACAGGCCAATCTGGTGGAAACATTTTCTCCACTGAAGTTCACCTTTCCCAGATGACCCTGGCTTGTGTCAAGTTAAACAAACAAACAAACAAAAAAGAAAAAAAAACCTAACCAGCACACCATGTCAAATATCTTTATCTCTCATGGGTATTTATTTGAAGGAAATGAAGACTCCATAAATATATCTTCACAACCAATCTTACTGAGCAATATTCATAATTATAAAAATATATTTTATGAAAAAAATAAGTGTAGTTCTTTAGTTGAGGCAAGCAGGGTATTACAAGCCTTTAATGCCAGCACTTGGGAAGCAGAGGCAAGTGATCTCTGTGAGTTCAAGGCCAGCCTGATCTACACAGAGAGTTTCAGAAGGGCTGGGGCTATATAGTGAGACGCTGCCTCAAAAATTATTTGTTTGTTTGTTTGTTTATTTATGTGAAGATATGGGTAGGTGGGTAACATGTAGTGTGTAGTGGTCAGAAAACAATTTGCAGGACCAGATGCTTTCCTTACCATGTGGACTCTGGGCATCAAATGCAGGTCATCAGGTTTGGTGGCAAGTGACTCTACCTGGTGAGCCATCTTGGCAACCTTGGACTGTCCTCCAAGGGCATGGTCTTTTCAGGATTAGGTTACTATGGTGAGCAAGACTCTACTGCCCTGACTTGCAGAGTTTTCTCCATGAGTTATTCCACCAGGCAATGTCCCCAAAAATGTGTGCCACTGAGTTGTCAATGAGGAGCAACTGGTCCCATAGCTATCAGGGCATGGGAGCCTCAGAATCAGATTTCCCAGGGGATCAGATTCCAATCTCCTTAGAATGTTAGGTTACTGCAGGACTCACGGTGCTTTTGCAAATCAGAATGGTGGCTGCCAGCACACTCCACCGAGAGGACGCGTGGCATTTTATCACACCTGAAGTGAGGGCTTGCATCGTGAAATTGGAAATATTTCTCCACCCAGTCAGCAGCAGCAAGATTCACAGTTTTGGGGCAGATGTGTCTCAGAACTTTAGCCAACTGGTCAGTTCCTTGGAGTTAAAATTCAAGCTGCCAAGATGTCTTTTCCAAGACTCTGATCTAACCTGTCTTGTATCGGAGGATGCTGTCCCCACTCCCTGCTTCCCCACACCGAGCATTCTGCTGGGTCCTTTGATCATGTTTGCTTATATTATAAGGGTCTTTGTCTCAAAACCCACAACTTTCAGAGCACAATAGGTCTTTGTTGTTGCAACATGTTTTATTCCTCACTACCGCCAAGAAGGATTTTATTGTAAGGAAAGGCCTGACTTTTAAAATCCAAATCCTCAGTTGGTGAAAAATTGGGTTGTTTCCACTTCTGGGCTTTTTTGAATAATCCTGTATAAACATGCACATACAGTTTTTATGTGGACAGGGCATGTGGTTTTTATTTCCTTTGAACATATCTCTAAAATTAAAATTATCGGGTCATGTGGTAGTTCTATGTTTAACATCTATGTTTCAACACTTTGAGAAACTTTTAAACTCTTTTTCTCAAAGTCGGTCTGCCTTTTCACAATCCCACTAGCAATATGTCAGGCCCATTTTTAAGTCAAGTGGGCAGGGTTTTTTTTTTTTTTATTGTCAAGCTTAACATTCTTTATCATCTCTGGATATAGCTGCCTGTCATATAAAAGATATTTTCTACCATTGTGCAGGGAAATCCACAGAGACTGAAGATGTTAGTGACTTCCAGGTTGGTACAGGGGAAACAGGAATGATGGCTGGCACCTGTACCATTTTCTTTTTCTTTTCTTTTCTTTCTTTTTTTTTTTTTTTTTTTTTGTAATACTAAACAAGTTCTAAAACTGTTGAAAGTTGCTCCATTCTGAAAATATACTTTTAAAAATCCCTATATGTTATATAATTTACAGTGGAAAATTTTGTGGTACCTGACTGGTATCTCCATAAAGATTTTGGTAACTGAGCATTGTAGAAATGGCAGGACTAGAATTTAAACTCATGTCTGTAGAACAGCAGGGTCTATGTGCACAGGGGTTGTCGCTTGGGTTGGAATATCTTAAAAGGTCTTGGTGCTGAGGGGTTGGTACCTAGGCTGTGGTGCAACTGGAAAGTGCTGGAACATTTAGGAGATGGTATCTTATAAAAGGATGTTAGGCTGAAGAGGTTTGCCCTTAAAAGTGGTAGCCTGGCCTTTACTTTCTTTTTTAAGATATTTTTTTTTATGGCAGATGTGCACTCAGGGAGGGGACATATGAACTCCTTTTATTCTTGATATCCTGAGGCCTTCTTCACATTTCATAGACTCCCAAATCGACATAGTCAGTTTATCATCTCATAATTTAATTTTCTTCTCATCAGTTAATGTGGAATGCACAGACAACAAGTTGCTTACAGAACTCCTTGTAAAGATAGATGAACCCTGTGATGGTGGCCCACACCTTTAAGCCTGGCGCTTGGGAGGCAGAGACAGGCAGATCTCTGTGAGTTCAAGGCCAGCCTGGTCTACACATACATAGAATTCCAGGATAGCCAAGGCTACATGATGAGACTTTGTCTCAAAAACAAAACAAAACAAAAACCAAACAAGACCAAAGCAACAAACAAATGCAAGGCTATATTAAGATTGTGTTCTGCAGCAGACAACTTCCTGAACAGAACACCAACAGGCCAGGCCTTAAGGTCAACAATTAAATGGGATCTCATGAGGCTGAGAAGCTTCTGTAAGGCAGGAAACACTGTCAACAGAACAAAGCAACAGCCTATAGACTGGGAAAAGATCTTCACCAACCCTATACATGGCAAAGGTCTAATATCCAAAATATATAAAGAACTCAAGAAATTAAACACTACCAAACCAAATAACCCAATTGAGAAATGGGATTCAGAACTAAACAGAGAATTCTCAACAGAATTCTTTAGTCTTTAGTCATCAGATAAATGAAAATCAAAATGACTCTGAGGTTCCATCTTATACTCATCAGAATGGCTAAGATCAAAAATTCAAGTGACACCACATGCTGGTGAGGATGTGGAGAGAGAGGAACACTCCTTCATTGTTGATGGGAATGCAAGCTTGTACAATCACTTTGGAAATCTATCTGGCGCTTTCTCAGAAAACTGGGAATAGGGCTTCCTCACGACCCAGCTATTCCACTCCTTGGAATATACCCAGAAAATGCTCCACCACACAACAAGGACATATGCTCAACCATGTTCATAGCAGCCTTATTCATAATAGCCAGAACCTGGAAACAGCCTAAATGTCCCTCAGTCAAAGAATGGATAAAGAAACTGTGGAACAATTACACTATGGAATACTACTCAGCTCTAGGTAAGAGAAATATAGGAGATGGGGAAATAGAAGGACCCAGAGGGTCCTAGAAACCTACAAGAAGAACATCTTGACCAGTGGATCAGAGCCCGGGGGGCGGGGTCTTGCTCAAACTATTGCACTAACCAAGTACAATACAAGTAGTAAACATCGAACCCCTACTCTGATCTACCCATTGGACAGGACATTCTCCACAGTTATGTGGAGAGCAGGGACTGACTCTAACATGAACTCTGATGCCCCATATTTGACCACCTCCCCTTGGTGGGGAGGCCTGATGGCACTCAAAGAAAGAATAAGCAGGCTACCAAGATGAGACTTGATAGCCTATGACCATATAATGGAGAAGGAGGTCCCCCTCGGTCATAGATCTAGGGGAGGAGAATAGGGTGAAAGTGGGAGGGAGGGAGGAATGAGAGGATACAAGTGATGGGATAACAATTTAGTTGTAATCTGAATAAATTATTCATATAAAAATAACAGAAAATAAGATTGTGCTCTGTGTTTAGCCACATGACCTGCTCCTTTGTCAAAAATTAACAGAACAGTTAGATTCATTGAAAAGCAAGTAAAGATATAGGAAATTGAGCTTAAAGAACAGCATAAGGAAAAAAAAGTAATCCTTACACACTGCGGTAAGAATGTGATCTAGCACAGCCCAACGGAAATCAGTGTGGAGAGTCCTCAAAAAATTAAACATAGAACTGCCAGATAATACAGCTTTGCCTCTAATAGGTATATGCTCAAGGAGTATAAGTCAACATAGCAGAGAGATTGTTGTCCTTCTTTGCTTATTGCAGGGCTATTCACAAAAGCCCAGGTGAGAAACCAGCCTAGATGCCTGTCAATAGGCCAAGGGTAAAGAAAACGTGGTATTTAGACAAGGTGGATTTTACTCACCTGTGATTTTCAAGGAAAGTGCTACATCTGAGATTTTCATGCTAAATTAAATAGGCCAGATTCAGAAAGACAAACATTTTTTATTTCATATGCCAGAAAAAAATGTATGTGGGCATGCATGTGTATAAAAGGAATGCTGTTGGTGGAGCAGAGAGTCTAAAGGGATTGAGTAAAGAGGAAAAGTGCATAATAGGAAGGAAAAAATAGAAATATTATAAGTTTACATTCAAATGTGCAATCCCAATTTAAGTGTATGTAATTTACTTAAAACATACATTTAAATACATCACATATGTTGATAGGAAAGCAGAGGAGGAACACTTTGGAGAAAGGAGAGGTCAAAGAAAGAGAGAAGTAGGACAAGGTAGTATAGTGAGAGCATTTCTAATAATATAAATATATGGTGCTCCCTCAAAGATGGTGGACTTGGATCAGTGGAACAGGCCCTTTTATGAGTCCAAACCATTCACAGGTGTTATAGATTTTGGGGTGGGCCAACTCAGAGTCCTGGATCTGGGCCTGAATGGTACCTGAGCTGGTCAATATGTCGAATCTCCCTATCCCTATTACCCACACTACCAGCTAGGCCACCCAATGCTGCCATTGGCAAGAAGCAAGGTCAGCTCTCCTGCTCTCATGCCCTTGGGGCCAATTCACCTGCACCCATGCCCCCAGAGCCAGTTCCACTGTGCTTCCCATTCAAGGTGCGGGGGTCCATTTGACAAAGTGCTGTAACTTGTGAGGGACTGGGCCAGCTCTCCTGCTTTCATGACCCCAGGGCTAGATTTCATTATTGCCAAAGGTGGTGAGGGACTGGGGATAGAGGGGTGTCACCTCTGTACCTGAAACACCCCATGATGGATGAGGAGGGATAGGAGTCAGCTCTCCCACACCCTTGGCTTTTGCACCCACCACCCCTACACCTTCCACCTCCCATGCCCACCCACTGAGTTGCTCAGGCAAGGTGCAAGGCCTACTCTCTCAAGTGCTACAGCCAGTGAGGGGGGCAGGGCTAGCTCTTCCATTCTCACACCCTCAGGGCCAGCTTTCCTGACTACCACCAGTGCTTAGAGGGGAAAGGCATCACCCATGCCACCTCACAACAGATGAATAGTGGCGCCAGCTCTCTCCTGCTCTTCCCCTCAGGGCTGGTTCACCTGAGCCCTCTCACCCAGAGCCAGCCCTACTGTGCTGCCCAAGCACAGTACAGCACCCATCCTCCTGAATGCTGTAGTCAGTGAGAGGCAGGGCCAGCTCACCCACTCTCATGACCCCAGGTTAAACTTTTGCTACTGCTTCTAGTAGTGAGGGGTTAGAGGGTGGAGGGCATCTCCCCCACTCCAAGCCACCTCACGGCAGAGGAATGCTAGGGACAGCTCTCTTTTGCTCATGCCCTCAGAGCTGGCTCACTGGTGCCCCCACCACCTGGGCCAGCTCACCCATTCTCATGACTCCAGGGCCAACTATTGCAGGTGATGAAGGGTGTGGTGGGGGAATGGAATGACCCCTGAACCCACAGTATGTCATGGAAGATGTGTGGAAGGACCAGCACTCCAATGCTCTTACCCTCAGAGCAGGCTCACCTGTGCCCCAACCACCAGGGTCAGCTTTGCTGTGCTGTCCAGGCAAGGTGCAGGGTCTGTTCTCCAGAGTGCAAGTGAGGAGAAGAAATAGTGCTCCTGTCACCCCATGGTCAGCTTTCTTAGCTACCAAAGTTGGGGGGCAGAGGACAGGTCTATGGGCATCTTTCCCTGGCTGCACTTTGAGGCATGGTAGAATACAGGTCTCTGTCTGTCTTCTTCCTCCTACACTGTGATTCCTGGATTTGATTTGATTTTTATGTGCCCTAGACATAAAACGGTTTTGGCCACCAAGTCAGGCTGAAGGCTAGAATGAACAAAGGACTGCCACCTGCTCTCCTCTGTTCCGCCACCACCAAGGTGTCTCTTTATCCCTTGCCCTGGCATTATCTTTTCTAAAAGCCAAAGTTTTGCTTCAGTTGTTCTCACTATTGTTTCTCTAATCTTATTTACTTCTCCCCCCCCCCCCCCCCCCACTCCTTTCTGAGACATGGTTTCTCGGTGTAGATTTGGCTGTCCTGGACTTGCTTTGTAGACAGGCTGGCCTTGAACTCACAGAGCTCCACCTGACTCTGCCTCCCAAGTGCTGGGATTAAAGGCGTACACCACCAGGCCCGACCTCTGTTCTAATTCTTATTTTTCTATCTCCTACTAACTTTCAGATCAATTTGTTCTTTTTCCTCAGGCTTCTTGAGATGTGAAATTATGCTTGAGATTCTAATCTTTTTTTTTTTTTTTGAGGTCCATATCAGCATGGATCCCTATAAACTTCCTTATAATGCTGACTTTCTGCATTCTGTAAATTTTGGTACATTGTTTCATTTTCATTTCTCTCAAGATATACACTGTTTTCGCTTTGATCCTGTGCTAGCTAGTTTTATGCCAACTTGACACATGCTAAAGTCACCTGAGAGGAGGGAACCTCAGTTAAGAAAATGCCTCCGTAAGATCGGGTGTAGGGAAAACTGTAGGGTATATTTTCTTAATTAGCAATTGATGAGAGAGGGCCCAACCCATTGTGGGTGCTGCCATCCTCGGCTGCTGGTCCTTGGTTCTATAAGAAAGTAGGCAGAGCAAGCCATGAGGAGCACTCATTTATGGCTGCAAGTTCAAGCTCAGCTCTCTCTCTCTCTCTCTCTCTCTCTCTCTCTCTCTCTCTCTCTCTCTCTCTCTCTCTCTCTCTCTCTCTCTCTCCAAGGTTTCTCTACATAGCCCTGACTGTCCTGGAACTCACTCTGCAGACCAGGCGGGCCTCAAACTCAGAGAGAGATCCACCTGCCTCTGCCTCCCGAGTGCTGGTATTAAAGGCATGCACCATCACTTCTGGCATGGGAGTCTCAATTTGAATCATAGGAAGCAACTGATGACTTAAAAAAAAACCAGCCTAATCCAACCTGCTGTAGTAGCCTCCATTATTTACCAAAATAGAGGGCAAGATTTTACATGGACAAGAGCTGGCACTAAATTCTCCTACAGCCATTTATAGTTGGCTCATAAATCAGAGGCTAAGGCCAAAAAAGAATTTTAAAATTGGAATCTAGCCCATCATAATCTTTATGAATCTCATCCCTGTTTGGTAATGACTAGGCTGTGGTAATGAATTCCTTGCTTTTGATTATGGCCTGTCCATTGCTAGATTGGTAATATTTTAGTCTATAAGATACATTGGACTTTATTTTACCTGCGTAAAGCTATCAGCAGATGTAAAATCAGTTTATTAAAAATAGTCCAATCACAATTAGTAGCTAAACATCACTCAAATCCTTTTATACTGTACAATAGCATTTTGTGCTCAGAGGGTAGTGTCCTTGTAGTCCTTAGGAAAGAAAGGCTTTATCCAACTTTCTACACTGAGAACACAGATAGTAACATAGATGTATTAGGGTTCTCTAGAGGAACAGAACAAAACGTGTGTGTGTGTGTGTGTGTGTGTGTGTGTGTGTGTGTGTGTGTGTTAGTTTGAATAGGAATGCCCCCCATAGGCTCAAATATTTGAATGCTTGGTCATCAGGGAATGTCACTACTTGAGAGAGATTAGTAGGTGTGGCCTTGTTGGAGTAGGTGTGGCCTTATTGAAGGAAGTGTGTCACTAGGGTGGGCTTTGGGGTTTTCAATCTTCAAGCCAGGCCCAGTGGCTCTCTTTCTGCTGTCTTCGGATCCAGATGTGGAACTCTCAGCTCCATCTCCAGTGTCACATCTTCCTGCATGCCAATGATGACATTGGACTAAACCTCTGAACCTGTAGGTAAGCCCCAATTAATTGCTTTACTTTATAAGAGCTGCTGTTGCCATGGTGCCTCTTCACAGCAATATAGCATATATAGCAAACATATAATCTAACTAAGAATATATATATACCTAAATATCCATACTATATATACCTATATAGAGAGAGATATAAATTCAACAAGGGTTGTCTACTAATGGAAAGTCTGAGGATCCAGTAGCTGCCCTGTATCTGCAGCTGGATGTCTCAGCTGGCCCTCAGTATATGCCGGAATCCCAAAGAAGTTGGGTCAAATGATAGTGAAGGGATGACCCTGCCAGTGAGAGTGAGAGCAAGCAGGCAAAGAGCAAAACTTCCCTTCTTCCAGGTCCAGCAGAAGGTGTGGCCCACGTTAAAGGTGGATCTTCCCACTTCAATGATCTGAACAAGAAAAGCCCCTCACAGATGTACCGAGATGCCTGGGTTTTAGTCCATTCCTGATGTAGTCAAGTTGACAACCAAGAGCAGCCGTCACAGCAGGCAAGCCCAGTTTCCAGAAAACTCAGCATGTATAAACCCAGATTTATAAACCTTAAAATTGGAGAACAGTTACTTGCTGGAAAGATAGGCTGACTGTCTCCCAAGCCCTAGTCTCTGTAGACGCAATCACTCAATCACTTCCCCCCTAGACATGGGAACAAAGCCTTTGAGAGAACTGTAAATACTCCTTGTATTTAATACACCACATCCTGTAACCTTCTCACGCTCAAGCTGGCAATGACGATAGCAGCTTTTATTAAGCTATTTATTATCAAGAAACATGTTCAGCTTTTAAACATCAAATGTCTATATTGTCATAGTAACTGTTTTGGGTAGGTATTATTATACTTTTTTACATAGGGGAAACTGAGGCACAAACTAGATATCTGTCCAGGATCACTGTGCCAGCTATCTATTTCTGTGCAGTAAGCCATCCCAATGCTGGTATATTGAAACAATACAATTCATTTTGCTCATGATTCTTGGGAATCAATTATTTGGACTGGGCTTCGGGTGGGTTGTTCTTGCCTGGAGAAGCTCTCTGTACTTCTGTAGTGAGTGCATGTCAGATTTGCTATACTCACTGGGATGATTCTGTTTCCTAATTATTTCAATAGAGCCACAATGAACAAGGAATTGCAGGTTATAAAGAGTTGGTTGGTATATGCCCAGAAGTGGTATAATAGGTCATATGGGAGTGTTATTTCTAAGGTGATTCGTTTTGGTTTGGGGTTTGTTTTGTTTTTGTTTTGTTTTTGTTTTTGAGAAAACTGCACACTGATTTCCAAAGTGGTTACACCACTTACACTCCTAGCATCCATATATAATGGTTCTTGGATATTTACCCTTATCCTTTTCAGCATCTGTTACCATTGGTATAGATGATAGTAAACACTCTGACTGGAGTGAGATGGAATCTTAGAGTAGTTTTAATCTGCATTTCACTGATGGCTACGAACGTTGAAGACTCTTTTGAGTGCTTCCTAACCATTTCATTTCTTCTCCTGAGAACTCCTTGTTTAGTTGAGTAGCTGATTTTTAATTGGGTTGTTTGTTTTCTTGAGTTTATTTCTTTTAGTTCTTTGAACATTCTAGACAATAATTCTATGCCAAGCATATGATTGATGAAGATTCTTCTCCCATTGTGTCGGCTGTCTCTTCATTTGATTGACAGTTTCCTTTGCTGAGCCAACACTTATTAGTTTCATGGGGTCCCATCCATCCGTTGGTGGACTTCCTACGCTACCAGAGCCCTCGTTAGAGAGTCTCCACCTACATACTGCCTGTCTGCTGCAGTGCAGTCTTCTCTTTTCCTCTTGCAGTTTTGTGTGTCAGGTCTTAGTTGAGGTCTTTAATCCGGCTGGAGTTGAGTGCTGTGAGATGTAGTGATCCAGTTTCATTCTTCTGCGTGTTGATCTGTTGACAGTCAGGTTTCCCAGCACATTGTCCTCTCTCCAGTAGGTCTTTTTTCTGGTGTCTTTGTCTAAAATCTGGTATCTATAGTTGTGTGGGTTGATGTCTGGGTCCTCTGTTCCATTCCATTGATCTGTATGTCTGTTTTTGTGCCAGCATCATGCTGTTTTTATTACTGTGATTTTATGTATCACTTGAAATCAAGTGTGGTGATACCCCCTGCATTATTCCTGACCAGGATTGCTTTGACCGTTTGGTCTTTTGTACTTCCATATGAAATTTAAGGTTATTTTTCTATATCTGTGAAGAATGGCCCTGGAATTTTGGTCTGGGCTGCACTGGATGTGTAGACTGCATATTGACAGCCATTCTTACAACATTAATTCTTCTTACACATAAGTGTGAACTGTCTTCCCATTCATTTCTTCAGCATCTTAAAGTTTTCATTGTGGAGATCTTCTGTTTCTTGGTTGAGTCGCCTTTCCTACTTCCTAAATATTTCATTTTACTTATTTTGTTGTGGCTATTGTAGCTAAAATAGGTTCCCTGTTCCCTGTGTGTTCTGCTTCCATTCCTAGCCTTCCATGACTTTGATCATGAAAGAATGTTGATTATGTTTTCTGCATCTCCAGAGATAATTATGTGATTCCTGTCTTTAAGTCCATTTATGTAATGTATTGCATTTGCTGCTTTTCTTATCTTGTCTCACCCCTGCATCCCTGAAATGAAGCCAACTTGGTCATAATGAATGATCATTTTGATGTTATCTAAATACAATTTTTAAGTGAAAGAGAAATAGGTATAATTAATAGTCACTTTTTAGTCTTGCTAAAGCCTTCTTGGCACATTTCCCAGGAAAAAACAAGTGTATGAATTTTGTAACAAGCAAAATTGTTCTATTAAAGTTTTTATAACTTAGGAAGCATCTATTTTTTTTTAAGTTGAAGGAAAGTCATTATAACTTTCTAAAAATCATTCAAATAATTTTAACAACTTTTAAGGAAAGAGCTCAAAGAATTGAATGAAATGGGTATTACACAATTCCATTCCTACTATCTGTCTTTGTGAATGGGGTTTTTAGTAGTCACATTTAGAGATATAAAAATTACAGCCACAGTTTGTTTTAAAATCATCTAATTCTAAAGTAAAAAGTAACATCATTTATGTAGCTATACACTAAATGGGAAAAACTGATTTCATTCATTTCACTGAAAGAAATGCTTGCATGGCATCTAACTTTGATGTTTGATAATTGCCTAAAGTATAATATATTTATTTTTATTACATATACTGATAACTGGAATAACAGCAATTCATAAGGAAATTATAACATTTGAGTATTTTTATAGTCACTGAAAATAATCAAGTATAAGTTTCATTTTATAAACTTATTCTTTGACAAGGAAACATACTAGGGAAATAAAAGGTGTTTAGGGATAAATAAATACCTTTAAGACATAATTTAGAGTACATGTGAGATGAAAATACAAGCTCAAAGATAAAATGTGAACATTATTAAAAATATCTTTACCTGCTTCTTTACCTACTTCTACAAGTAGGTAAATGTAGATAATAAATCACTATACTAGATTAGATATTTTAAAAAGAGCAATGTGGATGTTGTCATTTGAAATCTCAACTAAATATTTATATGTTTAAAAAACCATATGTCTTAATTAAGATTGCTATTGCTGTGATGAAAAACCATGACTAAAGCAACTGGGGGGGAAAGGGTTTATTTGGCTCACACTTCCATATTACTGTTCATCCTCAAAAAAAGTCAGGACAGGAAATCAAACAGAGCAGAAGCATAAAGGCAGGAGCTGATGCAGAGGCCATCAAAGGGTGCTGCTTACTGGATTGCTCCTCATGGCTTAGCCATCCTGGTTTCTTATAGAACCCAGGGCCACCAGCCAGTGGATGGCACCACTCACAATGGGCAGACCTTCTGAAGGGATCCGACCCCAGCGACCCCAGGGTCCCCAAACCTCCAAAAGACCCCAGTTGCTTGACTAGACAAACTCCATGACAGGCTTCAGGTTTTCACTATGCCTAACTAGGACAAGTTTCTAACAATTCCTGGAAAACCCACATGTTATTGACAGCTCATGGGCAGCTCATGGACAGCTCATGGGCAGCTCATGGGCAGCTCATGGACAGCTCATGGGCAG
>OU015742.1:17228679-17247784 GCA_907169655.1 Acomys percivali | reverse complement strand
GCTCATGGACAGCTCATGGGCAGCTCATGGACAGCTCATGGGCAGCTAACCAGCTTATAGAACAAAAGGACTAGATACCATGTTTTGATTTTTTTGTTTTGTTTTGTTTTACTTCATGGCCTTGGTAAAGAACACAGCTGGACCCATCCAACCCAATTAAAGGCCAGCTCCTGAGTAAGAGCCAAAACCTCAGTGACTCAAAAAGTCTTCAGTAACCAAACAAACAGCCAATCCTGAATCCCCTCGTACACGTACACACTGACTCAATTATGACCAATCAAAGCTTGTCATGCCGGGCGTGGTGGCGCACACCTTTAATCCCAGCACTTGGGAGGCAGAGGCAGGCGGATCTTTGTGTTTGAGGCCATTGAGGCCAGCCTGCTCTACAAAGTGAGTCCAGGGTGGCCAAGGCTACACAGAGAAGCCCTGTCTAGGGGAAGAAAAAAAAAAAAAGCTTGACACAAATCCCTCCAACTGTCTATAAATTGAGCCTGTATGCTCATTTCAGGGTCACCCTCTAGAGGAGAAAGGTGATCCTAGCATGCTAGAATAAAAACACTGTTTTTGCATACTGCCTTGGGTCTTTTTCAACAGATCACTTGAAACCTAAAACTTTTCCCATTGATGACTA
Organism: Acomys percivali; assembly: GCA_907169655.1. Taxonomy (NCBI): domain Eukaryota; kingdom Metazoa; phylum Chordata; class Mammalia; order Rodentia; family Muridae; genus Acomys; species Acomys percivali. The sequence goes on along the minus strand of OU015742.1, from coordinate 17,247,153 downwards.
ATTAAGAAAATGCCTTACATCCGGATCTTACAGAGGCCTTTTCTCAGTTGAGCTTTCCTCCTTTCAGATGACTCTAACTTGTGTCAAGTTAACATGAATCTAGCCAGCACACATATTTCTATTTTATTTATCCTAAAAAAACAAAAAACAAAAAACAAAAAAACACACATCTATCCTACAGGCCTCTTGACACCATTTGAAAGACTAAAACACTGGTTATTTGTTTAGGAGATATTCTGTGGTCATAATAGATGCTCCGTCAAATCAGACATTGCTTCTCAAGTGCTAGTAATAATCTCTGGCATGTAGAGAACACTATTAATTGTTTAATTAGTGAATTATGAATGAATGAGTGAGTGAGTGAATGAATGAATGAGTGTTAGGCCACTTGAAGAAGTAGTTAACAGGTTTAGGTCAGGGTCAGGAAAATGTTAGGAGGTCCCCTAGGCACACCACAGAATATTCAAGGATGATGGATACAGCCTGTGAGCTCGAGAAGGTCACAGTTTCATCATATGAAAATGACATACAAGAATGAAAAGCGCCATCTCCAAGAAATCATCAGATCCACGAGAGAACCCCACAAACTCAAAAGTGGAAGGCTAGAAATGAATGAACCCAGGCAGATGATCTAGCCCAACTTAAAGTTGGTAGGAGGTAGACTCTATTCATAATTGACATGCAAATAGTTCTTAAATGATTATCTGGATTATTATGTAAGGAAAATATTTAACCTTTTGTCACCATTGTGATCATTTTTGCCTACTGAATATGGTTCCTGAAATCAAGAAATGAACAAATAAAAACCCCACAAAGAATCCAGGCATGGTGGCGCACACCTGTAATTCCAGCACTTGGGAGGCAGAGGCAGGCAGATTGCTGTGAGTTTGAGGCCAGCCTGGTATACAAAGTGAGTCCAGGACAGCCAAGACCACATAGAGAAACCTTGTCTCAGAAAAAAAGAAAAAAGAAAAGAAAACATAGATTTCCCCTTTGCCAATGGATATCAACTGCAAACAGCTTCCTGGTTAGGGGAGGGATCCTGTGTCCACTTCCCTCGTCAGTGCTGGAACACTGGCTTGAACCTGTGCAGGCCTTGTACACGCTGCCAGAGGCTCTGTAAGCCTGTATATGCATCAGTCCTGTTGTGTCTTGAAGTTACTGTTTCCTTAATGATGGATCTCACTCCAAGGTTGTTCATAGCTTAAATATCCACCATAGAACATTAGCCTATTGCTTTGGAACTTTGGTCATATGAAAATGGGTTGGGTTTTGACTACCAAAACTTCACCATAAATGTTACTAGCCTCACAAGTAAGTGTTTACTAAATTATTTTGACTCTTAATTTACCTCCAAATAAAAAAGGCATTAGAAGAAAGAACCCATTGATGCCCAGTTCTTGGTAACTGTCATTCTCCATTCCTTCTTCTACTCTCAATTTCATCATTTGCCCTTAAAATCCTTCTGTTCTCTTGATAGCCAAACGTGAATCATACTATTTAATATGGATAATAATGAGTAACAGTAATTGAAAAGATAGAGGATCTTGGTTCATTTCTTATCCAGAAGATGCTAAAAAAGCTGCCCGAGAGTGCTCAGACTCTTTGGGCACATTCCATAATTTATGAACACGTGAATGCTCCTCACGGATGGCTCGGATGAGTCAGACATTTTAATTGCACTTCCTTAAAATTAGCACAGGAAGAGCCTCATTCCCATTTCTCTGGGTAGCCTCATGGCGGATGTTCTAGTTGGAGGAGCCAGGGTTGGCATTTCAGCTACAAACGAGTAGGGTAAAGCACACGTGTAGGTAACGTTCTGATTTTGTCCTTTCAGTTGGAGGTTGAAGGATTTTTAGGTAAACTTTATTAGAGAAGTCTTACTCTTGTGTGGAAATTACCTTTTGGTGTCCTCTTCCAGGCAACAAGTATGAAAACCAGTTAGGATTCTATCTTTCTGTGCATTTCTAAAGAAGGCTATTTAATTATAGCTTTTTTTTAAAAAAGGGTTGTTGAAAATGACCCATCCAAATGAGAAATAAAAGAAATTTATACATAGTATTCATGACCCAAGATGCAATAGTTTCCTGTACATTCCTTAGTGAGTCGCGTGTTCATGGATCATCCTGTGGGTCTGATGCTGTCCTCGGTGCTCATGTTTGAAGCTTTGAGCAAGAGGAGCCTCTGGGACTGACTGGTAGAGGAGAGAGATGTCAATCAAAGTAAGTGTAATTAAGTAACCAAGTGGAACTTTCAAATAAAGCTATCACAACACATTATAAAATAAGTTGTCAAATCATCATATAACCTTTAAAAGGTTCTGTCAAAGTCCTTCCCAAAATGGAACAAGTGAGAGGGGGCTGTGTAGTTGAAGAGATGTAGAGGACTTGAGAGAAAACTTTCTTGAAAGCACTGGCACAAACCTTCCCACTGTGAGAAAGGACAAAGATGCTTCTCTCTTCCTCCAAGCCTAACAGGGAGATGCTCAGTATGACCAGTTAGAACACTCAGGCTCTTCTGTGCTTGGGAAGAATGGCAGTGTGTTTCTCAGGACAGAGGACTCCAGAGTTAGACTTGGCTCTTATCTGGAGTCCATTCTCTACCTTCCAAAAGCAGGTCAAAGGCATGGAAATCCAAGGCACTAAACACTGTTCCAGGTATATACTGCAAAATATTGCTTCATAGCAAGGAGCAATAAAATAGATATCCATGAGCATCAGCTAGAGGCATTTATTGGGTATTAATGCATGCATGCGTGGGGTTTTGTCTTAGTTGGGGTTTCCATTTCTGTGAAGAGACATCTTGACCACGGCGACTCTTATAGAGAAAAACATTCCATTGGGCACGGCTTACAAGTTCAAAGGTTTAGTTCATTATCATCATGGTGGAAAGCATGGTGGCATGCAGGCTGGTGCTGGGAAAGGAGCTGAGAGTCCTACATCCAGATAGGCAGGCAGCAGGAAGAGAATGTCACACTGGGGACAGATCCTCGTGGGTATCTTTTGTTTGTTTGTTTCCTTCCTGATAGGGTTTTGGTTTATATAGGCTGGTCTTGAACTCTCTATGGAGTCTAACTTGACCTTGAACTTTTGAGTTTCCTATCTCAGACTTCTAAGTGCTTGGATTATAGGCATGTGCCACTGATGTGTGGCTTCTTGTGGTTATCTTTCCCCTGGCCCCTTCCTGTCTCTCCACTCTGCTTCCTATTTGCCACTATGTGCTCACTCTTTGCCTCGTGCATCCACTGTTGTGATGTACTGCTTCACCAGAGGCTGAGAAGCACAGGCAAGTGAGTGTGGACTGAGTTTTCTTTTCTTTTCTTTTCTTTTCTTTTCTTTTCTTTTCTTTTCTTTTCTTTTTCTGTTAGGTATTTCCATTGCTACCATATCTTGACTACTGTGAATAATGCTGCACTTTCTCAGAAAACTGGGAATAGGGCTTCCTCAAGACCCAGCTATTCCACTCCTTGGAATATACCCAGAAGATGCTCCACCACATAACAAGGACATATGCTCAACCATGTTCATAGCAGCCTTATTCATAATCCCAGGACCTGGAAACAGCCTAAATGTCCCTCAGTTGAAGAATGGATAAAGAAACTGGTACATTACACTATGGAATACTACTCAGCTGTTAAAAACAAGGAAACTCTGAAATTTGTGGACAAATGGATGGGACTAGATATTATCATAATGAGTGAGTTAACCCAGAAGCAGAAAGACTCACATGGTATATACTCACTTATAATTGGGCACTAGCCCAAAAGGCATGTCCCATGAAAGTCTTCACTTACCAGGAGATTGGGATAGATGTGAGGAGACTCTGAGACTGAGACTCTAGGTAAGACAAATATGGGGAAGACAAATGGGGAAATAGAAGGACCCAGAGGGTCCTAAAAACCTACAAGAACATCGTGATGGGTGGATCAGGGCCCAGGAGGGTCTGCTCAAACTATTGCACTAGCCAAGGACAATACAAGTAGTAAACATCGAACCTCTACTCTGATCTACCCAATGGACAGGACATTCTCCACAGTTATGTGGAAAGCGGGGATTGACTCTGATATGAACTCTGGGGCTCCATATGTCATCACCTCCCCTTGATGGGGAGGCCTGATGGCACTCAAAGAAAGAATAAGCAGGCTACCAAGATGAGACTTGATAGCCTATGACCACATAGTGGGGGAGGAGGTCCCTCTCAGTCTTAGACCTAGGGGAAGGGAATAGGGTGAAAGTGGGAGGGAGGGAGGAATGGGAGGATACAAGTGGTGGGATAACAATTGAGTTGTAATCCCAAATGCTGGGATTAAAGGCATGCACCACCACTGCCCGGCTTCTCCATATTCTTGATGTCAGCGCTTGATATCTTTTGGGTTGTAAAACCAGCCCTCTTGTACAGGGTATGAAATTCTAGCTCCTTGTATGGGAAGGAGTTGGGAGGGTGCTGGTGCCTATGTAGGTGGTGGCCAGTGGTAGATATGGTATGTCTTCCTCTACTGGTTTTTCACACATTTTTGAATAGTATCTCACTGAACTTGCAGTTAGCTTATTTGGTGAGACTGACCAGCCTCTGAGGCACAGAAATCTCCATTTTTCCCTTTCTTGCACCCTACTTTGCCCAGTTTTTATGTGGGTCTCAAGGACTTTACTGGCTGAGACACCTCCTCAGACCTGGAATTACATTGTGTTGTGGTTTTGATTTGTACTTCCCTGCTTGTCAGGAGTGTTGCACAACTTTAAGCACCCATTTCTCACCTGTATGTCTTCTTCAGACAAGTGGGTTCTAGAGATCAGTCATGCAATGATGCTCTTCCAGTAATCAATATGATACTGTACATTTAAAATCTGTGGCGCAAACAAATGCCATGCTGTGTTCTTACCACTATAAAAACAGACCTTGTTATTTCAAAGCCCAAATACTTATAATCCCAATCAGATGGTCATGAGGCTCTGGGTTATAAAAATTTGTGTCTTAATAGTCTCTCCCATCTCTGGGCCTGTGAAACTAAATACACAAAGGTGTCTGTCCATAGCCTCAATACATTGCTGGGGCATAGCCCAAAAGATATAATACCTTGTTGCAAGGCTGGAGCCATGGATATTTTTCAGTGCCCCCTTCCAGAGATGTATAACTCCTTTGGAAGATGAGCCAGCCACAGGCCAGCTTCTAGGATGCAAGCTGCCCTGGCTTTGCGGAAGATGGGCTCATGCTGAGCTTTCTGGGGCCCCACTCCAATGCTTCCCGGTGGGGGGGGGGCTTCTTTGTCTATGAATCATCAAGGTCTTGCTCAACCTAGATTGCTAAGTCTCTGGGAGAGAAGTGAGAACCAACTGACAGGAGAAAAGCTGCAGACGTACAGGAGGGACAAAGTCAGAGAAGAAACAAACAAACAAACAAAAAAGAGCGGGCGAAAGGAAGGAGCCCAGCTTGTCCCATCTGTGCAAAGCATCCTCCTGAAATTTCCTCTATCTTATATGATCACTTGTCCTGCGCTGCTCAGTTCTTCCCATCAGCCCTCACTTGTGCTATTCTCCGCCTCCTCTTTGAAAAGCCTATATGGCAAGTCATTCCCCCAAATCAGCGGCTTGGGACACACCTATTCTCTCACGCAATTTGTGAGATTCAGAGACCTTGGAATGGGTTGCCTTGCTGGTTATGACTCCAGGTTGCAGACAAGCTGCCAGCGAGGGCCTAAGCTTCAGACAGGGGCTGGGAGTTGAGCTGCATGCTTGCTCATCTGCTTGGTTACTGGCAGGCTTCAGTCTCACTGCTTGTTGGCTGACACATCCGTCCCTCATCTGTTGGGCCACACACAATGCAGTTTCTTGCTTCTCACAGAATGGACGGGGGTGGGTGGGGTGGGGGCGGGGCAGTGGGGGTTAGGGTTAGAGGTGCGGCGGGGAGAGGAAGAGAGAGAGACTCCAAACTGGAAAGTGCACTCTCTCCCATGTGACTGTGACACATCATCTCTTCTGCCATATGCTTGAGGTCCCACATGGTAACCCGGATGTTACAAGAAAGGAGACCATGCAGAACGCTGAGCCTCGGGAGGTGAGTGGTTCCTCTGGCCGGCTCTGGAGGCTGCCCACCTGAAATCCCTTCCTCAGGCCTCTGTTCTTCTCCACATTGCCCTGGTCCCTGTAGAGAAAAAAACAAAAAAACAAAAAAACAAAAAAAACAAAAAAAAAAACTCATGTTTTCCAACATTTTCCGTGTCGCGGTCTATGATTTCCTGTCCTCCGTGCTCATTTGAATCCCTTCCAAGAAGGCATTTGTTCCCACAACCCGAGTCTTGTCAAGGTCACCAGAGGCGTTCACGTTACCAGATCCATTGGGCAAACAATTTTCAGCCTTGGCTCACTTGTCACGCACGAAACACGTTGCATCCCTCTCTTTTATTTGAACTGTTCTCCGGATGGCGCTCAAGATACAGCACCCACTCATCTCTGCTGGTTAAGAGACACTTAATTTTAAAAAATAAAAGATGAAGGTGAGGAAAATACTTAGCAGTCACAGAAAAAAAATAAACTTTAAAATAGTGCAATTTCAGAAAGAAGAGAACTGGTGTTGTAGTGGTGGAAACGGAACCCAGAGCTTTGTACCTGGTTTAGAGCCCCGGGTCACCAGAAAGTTTGAAATCACACAAGAGATAGGACATTAGACCCCCTTGTTCAGTTACATGGTGAATAGACCGAATACTGTCAACATGCACCTTTTGTCATTTTCCATAACTATATTGAGAAGAATGAATAAAGGGAATGTATGAAGAAAAGTTATAAAAGTTAGTAGGCTGTGGGGCTGGGGAGATGTCTCAGCAGTTAAGAGCGCTTTCTGTTCTCGCAGAGGACCCAGGTTCAGTTCCCAGCACCCACAGGACAGCTCACATCCATCTGTAACTCCAGCTTCACGGGATCCTACCCCCTCTTGTGACACAGGCACACATGTAGTGTGTATAGATGCATGCAGGCAAAAAACATTTCTTATGCATAAAATAAATAAACCTTTTTTAAAAATATAAGACAATAGATTAGAATAGGGCATGTGACACAAGCAGATAATCTCTTCAATTTGGGAAGGAGAGGCTAGTGTACCCAGAATACAAGGCCAGCCTGGGACACTTATTGAGATCCCATTAAAAAAAATTAAATGAATAAATAATTAGGATGAAGAAAATCCTTAAAATAGTGACAGCAAGTTGTACACAATAAGAAAGAAAGAAAGAAAGAAAGAAAGAAAGAAAGAAAGAAAGAAAGAAAGAAAGTCAGTCCTAGGGACAAATCATCAACTCCAGAGTGAGTAAAAAGACAAAATCCACAGGCAGGGAGACAACCTCAGCGAAACACAAACCAGAGAAGAACTAGAGTCAAGTTCCAGGAAAAGAGAGCCTTTCCTTGGGAAGAAAGTCCCCATCCCGGAGGAGGTAACAAGGCCACCTGGACAGCGACAGCGCTTGCAGTTACTGAGAGTGCTCAACCTCCGTTCAGACGCCTCGAAAGCACGGGAAGACCAGCCCCCTTTACACACTAAGCCTTGCTGCAGACCACCTCTGAAAGCGGTGGGGAGGTGATGAAAAGCAGGCGTTTGTTCTGGGCTTTAGATGTCTTAACTGAGGTTTTTATTGCTGTGAAGCGACGCCATGACCACGGCAACTCTTATAAAGGAAAGCATTTAGTTGGGGTTGGCTTAAAGTTCAGAGGTTTAGTCCACCGTCGTCATGGCTGGAAGCATGGTGGCACACAGGCAGACGTGACGCTGCTGGAGGAGCTGCGAGTTCTACATCCAGATCTGCAAGCAGCATGGAGTGTGGAGGATGGGGGCCAAGAGGAGAGAGGAGGGGAGGGGAAGGAAGGGAGGGAGGGAGGGAAGGAGGGAGAGGGGGAGGGGGAGGGGGAGGGGAGAGAGAGAGAGAGAGAGAGAGAGAGAGAGAGAGAGAGAGAGAGAGAGAGAGAGAGAGAAAGAGTGTGTCCTGGCTTGAGCACTGAAGCCTCAAAGCCTACCCTGGGAGACACACTTCCTCCCAAACGCCACACCTACTCCAACAAAGCCACACCTCCTAACAGTGCCACTTTCTAAGAGCCAATGGGGGCCATTTGCATTCAAACAACCAGAGAAAACAAGATTGACAGATATGTGATGGGCGTGTTCTGAACCCACCACAGTCGCTTCCCTGTTCTTGCCTCTGTGTCTTCACTTTGCTTTTGGCCCTGACGCTCTTTCCAATTCAGGTGAAAATGTGACCCCTGAGAAAGACGGCAAACAGAGTAGTTCCGCTGAAACCCTAGCGGGGGCGGGAGTGAAAGGTGGGGGACGGGGGGGGGGGGGGGGGGGAGCCAAGATCCCCGCCCCTGCCTCTCCCCCCAAGCTTTCTCAAGACTGAGAGGAAGGCCATAGTGTGCGAGCCCTCCAGGATGAGTAGTGAGAACTGAGCCTGTGGTTCAGGAAGAGGAAGGATGTGCTGCAGAGTCACAGGAGAGTTAACGAAACCAGGAACCCTGCAAGGCCACGTCCAGAAAACCATAGTTACCCCTGAGAGAGAAGACGGAGTACCTTCGGTCCTTCTCTTTGCTTATCTGTGCCTGCGACAGAGAGCCTGCACAGATGCCACAGCAAAAGCAGGAGAGGGAAAAAAAAAAATCTTTAAAGGACTCAAATTATAGGTTAAAATAGAAACTAAAATTATATGGTGCTTCCAAGAAACAAACCTAAAACAAAATGATATCGAACAATTAAAAATAAATGTTTTTTTAAAAAAAGGACTGAGATTTATCAGGCAAATACAAAAAGAGCCAAGATAACAAAATTCATTTCAGATTGCATAGAATGCAAGGCATTGCACGGAACAAACAGCCTCATTGTGCAATGAAGTGTAGCCTCCAACGCAGATGTAACCCACCTACAGAGTCTTGGACGTCATTTAACCCACTTAGATCTCCAGGGAGAGGTACCCACAGATCACTGCAGTCCCTTGAAAGGGTGATTTCGCTGTGGAGTCACTGAAGGTGACAGACAAGGTTAGAAGTAGATCTCATGTGTTCAGCAAAGCATGGACTCACATTGGATATTTGAGAAAAGCACCCTCTGACTGGTGGAAACAGCCGACTGGTGGAAACAGCCGACTGGGGATCAGCAGCTGGTCCCATTCTGGTGCTACGATGCCCTGGAAACATGAGGCTCTCTAGTCCTGCTTTGGTTCAAATGCTCCCCCAAGGCTCATAGACTATAAACTTAATACCAAGTGCATATGCCTGTGGTGTTCAGAGGTGAGGTCTCCCTCTGGGGGGGGGGGGTAATTAAGGTTAGGTGGGATCTTGAAATGAGACCTTCTGGGTGGCATTTGTGGTTTGGTAAAAAAGAGAGATCTGAGTCAGCACAGTTGCTCTGTCTTGCCCTGTGACACCCTCTGCCATGTTAGGATAAAGCAATTAACCCCTTATCAGATGCTAACTTACGCAAGCAACTTGTTAGTCCAAAGCTATGACAAAAGGAAGCTCTGTTCTTAATAAATTCCCCCAATCTAATGTATTGTGTTACAGCAGCAGAAAGCAGGCTTGGACGATCAGACAGAAGGAAATACCTGCAAGTGCCCAACGGAGTACCTGACTGTGTACTGGAGTGGGGTCAGGAATTGGAGTTTTTGAGGTGTGTATGCATCCACATCTGTGTGTTTGAAATCTTCCATCCTTCTTCAGCGTTCTACAGATTCAACCATTTTGGCCAGGCCCAGCAAGCCTAGCTTGTCTCAGCTGCATTTTTTAAAATCACAGACATGCTGGCCGCACAGTTTCTCTTGGACACACAAACAAGTCAAAGCTCCATTTCCCAATGCCCTGGAGGGGCTGGAGTAGAAAGCTGGGGCAGGTGCCCACAGGCAGAGCGGAGGGTCTGTGAACTCGGATGGAAAAATCGGTACTAGATTTTTGCCCACTGCTTTCCAGTGGAAGCAGAAGCTGTTGTTGATGTTCAGAAAGATTTTGGTGGTTTTTTTGTTGTTGTTGTTTTTTGTTTTTGTTTTTGTTTTTGTTTTTTCAGAAGTATACAGATTTCAGATTTGGTTACATGACATCTTCAAAAAGATGCAGAGTTATTTCTGAGTCACCAATTTGGTTTGAGTAACGTAGTTTGGTTAAGTGTAATTTGATACACTTGCTTTCATTTGACATTCCAAGTACTTTATTAGGTATATGCGGGATTTCTGGGGAGGCTGCAGAAGACTCACCAGGCTGCAGAGTGAAGGCAGGGAGAAGCAATGCTAAGACTGATGATGTCAGGAGCCTCACCCCTCCACTGCCCCTTGGACCCCTCTGAGAAGCAGCTGAGCCAGAGCTCAGCATCAGGGCTCCCCAGACCTCTCTCTGCCCAGCCCTCAGGAGGAGGCACCATAGCCACGGCTGAGCAGCAGTTTTGTGACATTTGTTAACAATCTTCTATGCCTCTCTCCCTTTCTGCCCATCTTCTATTCACATCAAATGGATCTCTGATTGGATTTGAGTCTGTGCTTTCATTTTCATTTACAAACATGATCGTAAACATATTTGTTTACATATACGTATATGGGACTTTCCTTTTTCTGTGTATACAGGAAGCATCATACATAACTGGCAAAATATTTTCAGAGATTATAACATTTTCAGTAATTATAAATGCAACATATTTCCAAAAATCTGGAGCAAAGCACATGTGATTTGGACAATTTTATTCTTAATGTCATATTGTATTTTCCTAGATTGCTAAACTGTATTTAAAATAATTTCTATCCCTATATACTCAGGTAATCAATGTTATTCTTTCTCAAGTCTCTGATGGGGGTTGAAGCCCAGATAGTTTAGTTTTATAATTAAGCTTAGTTGCTGAGGGGTTAAGATGTTTTTAGGTCTAGATAAATGTTTTAAGTTGATAATGATGAGATATGATAGATATTGATTTACATTCAGAATTTTAGACACACCAAGATAGGAAAGATATTTTCTTCAAAGCTGTAAAATACCAATAGCCAAAACAATATGAACATTTATATAATTCATGATTGTTTTGTGGTTCTTCTTGCTGCATGTTGTTTATTATATCTATGTATAATAATATAAATGTATATGTAAAAAATATTTAACAAATAAATAAAGGTGAATTAACAAATAGGAAACATAAAAAAGTAATTAAGATCCATATAATGGCACACATAAAATTACTATGCATTGTAATGCATGAGCACAGAGAGAATTAGAAGAACACAAGTCTTGTGATAACACTAGTTAAGGAAAATTCCTGAGCCACATGAATTCAATTCTTTACTATTTTCTTCTGTAAGAACAGCTGCATGTGTTTTCTATACTTTTTGTTTCTTACATAGCATGAAGTATTATGAAAATAAATCATTTTTATGCTTGTTTTTTATTAAAAAATAATAAAAATAAAATCATTTCTGACTGCATGTATGTCAAATAAGGTTGCAATAAAATATACCATCTCCCCCTTGGGCATTAGCATTTCTGTGGGCTTGCGTGGGCTGGGCATATAGCTCAGTGGTATAACACTTACCCAGCATGCTCTGTGTTTGAGCCTCAACATAGCAATAAAAATAAATGAATGAAAAATTGCTGTAGCAAACCTCACCATACATATCTCTCTGGGAAAAAAAAAATTGACTTGCGCTTTTAAAATAAACTCCTAAAAGTGCAAGTAATGAGTGGGCAAGCATGGTTGTTCTCCACTGTCCATTTGCTTACTAGAAGGATAGATGATGTGGATTCCAGGCCCCCGGCAGGAAGTGAAAGTGCCTCTCATTCTTCCTCAAGAGCAACAGAGTTGATTGCTTAAAAGGAAACCTTGGAAGAATACACATTCCTCTGGATTCTCTGTGCCCTTGCTACACACCCCTTCAGATCAATGCATGCCTCAACCCTCATCAGAGGCTTCCATTTGCAGTAGACGCTGATTAACACAGCGACCACACTGGCCAAGGTACAGAGAATGTGAGACTGCAGAGGGCTCGGCCCTAAAGGAAACAGATATAGATATCCACTACCCCACCCCACCCTACCCTACCTCACCCCACTCTACCCTACCTCACCCCACCCCACCCCACCCCACCCTACCCTACCTCACCCCACCCTACCCTACCTCACCCCACCCCACCCCACCCCTGCCAAGGCTCAGGGACTGTTGCAGAAGAGAGACCAAGAGAGTGTAAGAGCCAGAGACAGTGGATGACTCCAAGGACACAATGCCTTCTGGACACTACAGGGCAGCTGCACAGATGAACTCACGATGGTGTGACAGCGTGCGCAAAACCTGTGTGCGCCCAAGCCAGCCCAAGTCCCTGCATGGAGGGGGAGCTGACTACACACTCTCACCCCTAGCTGTGCAGCTGTGTGTAATTCTTAGCAACTGGGAAAGGGAGAGGCAGTTGTCCCTCTAAGAGTGTAGCCCGCGATAAGTTGACCACTCTCCAGGGGAAGACTATTTGGGGGAGCACAAGTTGGTCTTGAACGATTAAAAGAAAATAGAATACAAAGTTGGGTAAGTAGGGAAGGGAAGGGTGGATTTGGGGAGCGTTGTGGGGAGGGAAGTGAATAATATCAAACACATTGTATGAAACTCTCAGAGAACTAAGAAAAAAAAAAGGAAGTTTGCTGATTTTAAAGACAAAATTGTCTCCCATTTTCTTTACATTTTTACGAGGGCAGTGTTGCTCAGCTTTTCAGCTGTTTATTGGTTGTTATGTACTCCTGCTTTGTAACTGCTAAATCCCTATGTTTGCTACTGTGTATTGTATTCTAATGTTGTCTCATTTCATCAGCTCAGGGCCTGTGGAGTAGTCCAACTCTAGGCAGGGCACCAATGCTCAATCCTTCACTCATGAAACTGACAACACTTCTTCAGAGCTGGCCTCTGGAAACATCAACTTCATAGAGTAGGATCTGTCGTATAATTAAAATTATCTAAATTTCATCATGGCAAATCATCAGTGTCCTCATTTTACAAAAGAGAAAACTGAGGCCCAGAGAGGAGAGATGATTTGCCCACGGTCACACAACCGACAGATGGTGCAGCCAGGATTTGAACCCGGGCAGTCTGACTCCATGGTTTTAACAAATAATTACTGTCCTCAGCATGTTCGGAAGAAATTATGAACACTCCAGAGTGTTTAACAGGGGAATTTTTTCTTTATTTCACAGCTTGTAGTTTTTCTGTCCACACACAGTAAAAGCAATAAGACATTTCTCACTAGTTTTAGTTTCCAGTATCAAGTCATAACATTTCCAAATAGAAACATTAAGTAAATACGCCTTGAAGAAAACCTTCCTTATTTCTCAACTCTTGTTTTGTTTTGAGACAGGGTCTCACTATGCAGCACTGACTGGCCTGGAACCCACTATGTAGACCAGGCTGGCCTTGAACTCATGGAAATCCACTTTTCTCTGCCTCCAGGGAGCTAGAATTAAAGAGGTGTGAGGCACCACACCTAGCCTCCTTCTCAACTCATGAAAACATTTGATTTCTAAATTATTCATTGCCAGGTTTGATTGCCCTGTACTTGGGAGATAGAGGCAGAAGGAGCAAGGTCATGCTCTGCTACTTAGTGGTGCTGTAGCCAGCCTCATCTACATGAGGGTTTTTAAAAAACTAACTAAATAAGACCTTTATTAAAATGTATAGAATCTTGAATTAGTCCATCCATAGAAACAGGGCTATTGTGTTCTTCATTTTGTTTTGGTTGAGGTTTTATAGTTTCTTTAAAGTATGTAGTCCATTCATCCAAGTTATCAAATTTGTGGACATGCTGTTGTTCACAGTGGTCCTTAGTTACTTGCACAACATCCATGCATCATTAATGATGGCTCCTCTTTTATTCCTGATACTGGCAATTTGAATTTTTTTTCATAGCTAGTAGGATAGATATTTGTGAATTTTATTGATTTTTTCTATACACTTATATTTCGGTTCGTGGTTGGGTTTTTCTTGGTTTGGTGTTTATGGTTCATGTTGTCCTGTTTTAGATCTAACTTTCTCTTCTTTCTCAAGGTTCCCATACTGATAGGATTCATATTTTTTTCCTACACTGTTACAAATTCTAATTACTGCCTTTGCTGAAGCCTATGTGTGTCAGTAGATTGCATTTGAGCACTTAATTTGTTCAAAATAATTTTAATTCATCTTTAGCCTGCTTTTCTGGCTGTTATGTATGTTATTAAGAAATATGTTGTCTAATTTATAGACACTCAGGAGAATTTATCCAGGTCTTTTTCTTTTTCTTTTTCTTTTTTTAGCTTTTTTTAAAATTAATTTATTCATATTACATCTCAATTGTTAGCCCTTCCCTTGTTTCCTCCTATTCCTCCCTCCCACTTCCCCCCTTCTCCTCTTCCCTATGTCTGTGATTGAGGGAGACCTCCTCCCCCTATATATGCTCTTAGAGTATCGAGTCTCTTCTTGGTAACTTGCTATCCTTCCTCTGAGTGCCGCCAGGCCTCCCCATCCAGGGGACGTGGTCAGAAAAGGGGCACCCTTATACTGGTGTCTAGCTTTATTCTGTTATATCTGAGAATAAGCTTTTTATAATTGCTATGCTCCTAAAAATGTGCAGAATATTAAAATCTTCAAGCAAAAACAAAAGATGCTTTGAACTCCAGGTTCTTCCTATTCTAGTGAGACTGTCTGCTGTGTCCTAAATGTTTGTGCATACACACACATCTACATTTGTGGGGAGAGTTTGGAGATGCGAGTCCTCCTGCCTGGGGTTAGCGCTACAGAAAAGGGAAACCTGAGGAGGTGCTTGGTCCCTTCCACCGAGTAAGCACATCCAGAGAAGGCCCTGGCTATGTGCCAGCAAGCCAGCCCTTCAAACCAGACACAGAACCTGCTGGTTCCTCCATCTTGGGCTTCCCAGCCTTGGGAATTGAGAGAATTTCTGATGTTTATAATCTACCCAATTGTGGTGTTTCATTATAGCAGCCTCAAAGGTCCCAAACACTGCCTTTCCTGTTTGAATTTAGAGCATGATGTTGGCTGCTGACGGAGCACTGAAGAGATGATGCTTTGAGAGATGTTGCTTTGTCTTTCCGGGAGATGTCTTTTCAGCAATGATGACTCAACTGTCGTTGATTTGTTTCAGAAGCTACCGAGTTGACCCTGCATTTCCTGTTTCCTCGGATGTGATGGGTAAACAATATAAGACTTCATTCTAGCTATAAAGGCTCTCTGATAAGGGGGAACTGTCCTGGTCATAGGAGGGTAATGGTCCAGTCTGGGTCATATTGACAAGGGCAGAGGCTTGTGCCTTTCCAGATACTGCCCTTGCCCTCTGTATTTCACCACAAACTCTAACTTCACAGTTTTGCACATGGAAGAATTGGTGTCCTTCACTGTTCAAAGTTGATTACACTCAAGTTTACCATTTGGTTGATTGTTTGGACTCATTTCAACCCATTTGATTGTGTCTGAATTACTTGAGTGATCCTAGCCAGGACAATTTCTCCTTTGGGCTCCATTTCCCCTACAGGAGTGTAACACTCATTCCAGAGCCCTGGAAGTGCCCAGTGGGACATTAAGTTGTACCTCTCTTGTCCCTTTTCCCCCTCCAAGTGTGCCTTTTCAAGCCCCGCCCACCACTCAACATTACACAGACTTCTGTAGCCAGCTCTGGCCTGGATGTAGGTAGGAGTATGGCTCTAGGAATTCCGTAAATGAAAAACAGAGGATTTTGTCTATATTTGCTAGCTCTCGGGGATCCAACAAGGCTAGTTCCTCAGCTAGGTTTCGCCCTGGAATGTGGGCGAGAGGAGAAGGGCAAGGAAAGGTATGTCCTGCCGTAAGGTTCCATGCAATCTAAATCCCAGCACCACACGTCCTCTTAGGCAGGAAGTGCAGCGTAGGGTAGGAGAGGGCTGGAGACAAGCTGAGCTGGAGGACGGACGGACTCTTTGACAAGCTGGAGGTCTCAGCCCTGTGCAGTTGGTACCCGTGGTTGGCGCGCCCCCTAGCGGTGGAAACTGATGCTTCTCCCGCGAAGCGCGAGCATCCTGGACGTTGTCTTTGGTTCACTCTGGGCTCAGCCCACAACCTCGCTGCTGAAGTGTGGGAGAGAAGACTCTCCTCAGAGCTCGTCCCTGCTGCAATCCCTCTGCTGTCCACACTGCAGAAACGGCCTACCCACCTCGGCTGAGTTCCGCATGTGCCTTTCTCTGTTCTCAGTTCCCAGCATGCAGCCCCTATTCCTGCTTTTTCACTTTTCCCCACTCTTGAATTCTGCTTTGTGGAGTATAACTGATTCCTTTTCTCTATGCCTGTAGCTGAACAAATTCATATGTTCTTTCCAATACAGGCTAAATACCGGGAGAGCCAAAGGTGCAATTCCAATCCCAAGCACGGGAGGCTCACCTGAAAGAACCAGTGTTTCCGATTAAGTCCAAAGGAACAAAAACACCTCATGAATGTCCCAGCTTGAAGGCCACCAGGCACTGTGGCTCCCTCTTTCTTCACTGAAGGTCAAAAGATCTATTCACAACTTCACTAATTTGATGGGGTCAGCCCACATTAGGGAGGGCAATTGATTTATTATAACTATTCATTTGAATGTTAATCTCATACGGGCACCTTCACAGAAACACCTAGAATAATATGAGGCCAAATGCCTGGGCTCCCATTTAAGTTGTCATATAACGAACAATCACAGCCCCCTGGGCTTAAGCAAGGGCAGGTAGTTGGGGGAACCTGTGAGGGAATTCCACCCAACACGAGGGATTGGACACTTGGGAGTAGGTCTAAGATGCCATGAGCATCCTTAGCACTATGATTTGGTTATTTAGGGTGTTTGAACACCTTGGTGTCCACAGGGCACCAAGGTTCTATTTTGAACCCAGCCTCCTTGCAAAGGAGCAACATCTCACCATGTCTCTAAGCCTGGCATTCGCCCCTTCTCCAGAGTCACAGCTCCAGGTCTCCTGCCCTTGCCAAGCAGGAATCTGTTTTCCAGCAGCCCTGATTGGCAGGAACCATTCATTTTGCCGGAAACAGCCCACTGTTTCCTTTCCTGAAATCCCTGGACAAAAGCCGTCATCAACAAAGATTAGAGATGGACAGGGGAAGCCTCCAATTGCACAGCCAAACAGAAACAAGGCGTCTCTGTGGCAGAGGAGAAGCTTCACAGTGTTCTGCCCACCTGCTAGGCTTTCAGAACCGCTCTAAAAGCTTTCACATGCTCTTCATCATATATAGCACAGCAGCGCTTGGCTGATGGTGCCACTGTGTGACAGTAATTAGATGGATAATTATATGTACGTGGATGGGTCTTGGTGAATAGGAGCTATAAATACATTTATTCGGAAAAATCCCATTAGAAATGAGCCTAAAGCTATTGGAAAGCTTTCCTTACCCATTTCAAGAGATTTCTGTAGCTCACAATGTTATTGGCTTTTTTCACCCATCTCTGAAAGGCTTTCAGTGGGAAAATAAAGTGTCTGAAATTAGGATGTAAGTCCATGGGAGGGAGGCACTAACTTTATAAACATTCCATCTTTATTGCAGCTTCTCCTGAACTCAGCTGTGGGCACAGATCGACATCTTACCTTGTTCATGTCTGATGCCTTAGATGAATGCTGTTTAAAGACAGGTTTTTGTTAAACTGAATGTGATACAGACTCAGGTTGAATACAGTTACATCTACCTAGCCAGATATTCCTCAGGTAAAACTTATCCAGGTAACAGCTTTGCATGTGATTGTCTCAGACAGACAGCTGATCTTTCCATTTACCAACTAAGCAATCCACACAAATAAAAGATCTGAAGCTTGCTTATTATGTTTGTCGGGGACGGCCATCAGCATTACTCATGGGCTTCAAGTCCAAGAGTCGGCCAAACGCAAGATTGTTGCATGTCAAGGGTAGGTTTGAGACCTGTGAACTGTTGGTCTGATGTATTATGAAGCTGATTAATAAAAGGCCATCATATCTGGGCAGAGCAAATGAGATAAGCGTGGCTAAGGTTTCTGGGCTGGGAGAGACAGAGAGAATCTTGGGGAAAAGAGAGAGACCTGGGAGAAAGAAGAAGAAGGTTGCGCCATCATGGGTTAGATGGAGGAGAAGCACATGGCCAACATGGATGGAGGATTTGGCCCAGATGAAGAACATTAGCAAGCATTTGGGATTATGGGTGGGAGGTAGCTTGATAGAAATTATTAGAAGCAGATGGCATGGGATTGGGGCAGGGATCCCATACCTGCCCCACTATGGGAAGTAGTTTAGAAGACTAATATCTGCCCTGCCCCAAGTTAACTAAGGCTATTTTAAAATATAACAGGTGTCTGTGTCTTGGTTGATTGCTAACTGGTTAGAAAATACTGCCGTAATAATAATTATAGGCCTGATAATAAACATTATTAGGCCATACTGGTAAATTAACAACAACAATAAGCCTTTTAAAAGAGTTTGTGGGGTGTGTGTGTGTGTGTGTGTGTGTGTGTGTGTGTGTGTGTGTGTGTGT
>OU015742.1:17196555-17220839 GCA_907169655.1 Acomys percivali | reverse complement strand
TGTGTGTGTGTGTGTGTGTGTGTGTGTGTGTGTGTGTGTGTGTGTTTTAAGACTTCTATTAACAAATGCACTCTCATTGTGAGCTGTAGGGCTGGCTGAACTCCCAGAACTCATACCAGACAGTGACAGAAGCCCGCCTGCCATCCCTACCCAGCCTCCATAGGATTTTTAACATAGCACACAGTCATCCAGATTGGCACATGTGAGTTCTATCTACACCCCCCCACCCCTGCGCAGGTAAGCTTCCCTCAACACAAAGGGTAGGCACAGGGTTTTGTTCTAGAAATACAGGTCCAGAAGGCAACCATGGGAGAATTAGGCTCAAGGGAGCAGCAGAGGTGAAATTCCTGCATCCCAGATACCCAGACTATAAGGAGGAGAAAGAGATACAGTGCTGATGCCTCTTGGCCTGTTGCGCCTCTCTTCTGCGAGAATGTGGCTGTTAGAGGGCCAGTGAGGAGCCTCAGTCGCCCCAGCTTAGGCCAGGCACCCTCTTCTTCTGGCTACAGGGCATCACTGGAATTTTGACTGTCCTGTTTGGCTTCCCAGAGTGCACTTCTGTTCAGAGAAAGTTTGAATTATGATGTTGCCCGAATACATCTACGCAGATGGAAAAGAAATGACCACTGGTGCAACGTAACTATGCCTCATTAAGGCCTGAGAAGGTCACATGCAGACACTGACAGCCCTAGCCTGCCAGTGTCTCAGGCCAGGACAAAGGGAAGGCCTGGCCCCAAAGGAGCCCTCCTTGGGCCTTGCATGGGGGGCTTCAGCCTCCTCCTCCAGACCTCTGTAGAAGTTAAGGGCTCCTGGCCTTCACCTGGTGTCTGTCTTCTTCTTTTTACTGATTATTCTCTACCTCAGAGATCTCTCATGTGCAGAGTGCTAATGCTCCTTGAGCCCCACGTCCATCTCCAAGCCTGGAACTTCCTCTTCCTACCAGATCCTCCAAGGCCCACCTCAGAGCCCTAGAACCTGCTAACAGTCTCGCTCGCTTTCATCCCCGAGCCTCCTCAGCTGAGCTCACAGCTACTGTTAGAGGGTCATCTGACCGCACTGTGGTTGTGCTAAGATCCATGGGGCAGCAGCGCCTATTAGGTTAGGAGATGGAGAGATGGCTCGTGGGCATCTTACAGAAGAGCTGGATTTGGTCGCCGGCACCCACAGGACAGCTCCCACCACCTGTAACTCCAGTTCCAAGGGATCTGTCGCCCTCTCCTGACATACTCAGGCTCCTGCATGAGTGTTATGTGCAAACATACACTCAGGTGATATCACACGCACACACACACACACACACACACACACACACACACACACACTAATATACAATATAATATAATAAATATTTTAAAAATAATGTTTATGTTTATGTGAATTTCAACTCAAGTCAATGCTTTGGACTTCGGAAGGCTTCCTGTCTCCCACAGCTGCATGCACCCAATGGCGTCCCCTAGGCCCCTCGCATACACTGTTCTTTCAGCTTATTCTCTATGTGACACCCCCCCCATACTGAGGGTCTCCATTGCTGACAAAGGTGAACTTACTGGTCCTTGTCTCGAGGCCACAGAGCAGCGCTAATGGCCATGAATAAATTCTGCCTGTGACTGACAGCATGCTCTTTTGACAGTCGGCATCCATATGAGATGGGTTTTGGAAAACACAACCTGGGCCTTTCCCAGAAGACGCCCAACCCCAAGGGACACTCTCCCATCCTTTAGGGACAATCTTTCTGTCCCTAATATTTCATGAGTAGACTGTGTGCCACTTGCTTTAAACAAGAGAATTAAGCCTTGTAGTTTATTCCAGGTCATCTGCTGCTTTTCTCAGCATCCCAGGACCCAGAAGAAGCAGCTGAAACCGGCTTGGTCTCGAGACCTGGAGGCGTAGAACTGGTGGCTTTGTCACGGGGCCCTGGTGTCCCTCCAGGTTAGCATCCTTGAGTGAACACTAGCAGCTGGAACAGGCTTGGTCCCGAGACCCGGAGGAGTAGAGTTGGTGCCCTTGTCACGGGGCCCTGGTGTTCCTCCAGGTTAGCATCCTTGAGTGAGGGAGGCCCAAGGACAGGGTACTTCTGGGGTACCCACTCTGGATACAGCACACAGTCTTGTGACATCTTCCCAGGCTGTGGCCAGTGTTCATTGTTGTCATGTTTTTCTTTCTGTCCCTTTCAGCACGCAAGGAGACTACATCTCAGTTCTCCTTCCCCAAGATAAATGTGCAAGGGACACCTTATCTCTCTTGGTCTCACCGCCTCCCTTGCCACCCCCTCCTGGGAACAGTCCCCCAAGAGGGACAATCAAATCATTCCGTTGCTTGTCAGATAGCACGGTCCTCCCTGTACTGCCATCAGCGCAGAGCTACGGAGCCCTGGAACGCTCTGTGAGATGCTACCCCTCTGCTGCTCTGCCTACCACACGACACCAAAATCATGGTCACTTCCAAGGACCAAGGTGTAAAGTGGGCTCTGTGCCTCCCTGAGCCAAGACCTGGTCTCTGAGGACTCCTCTAACTTAAGCAGATGTCAGGACATCCTGACTCAGGCTACCACCTCAGGACTCCTCATACATCAGCTGTGGAGGCTCCGCATGAACACACAGTTCTAGGTGGCATCTCCATTGGTGCTCAGCAGGGTCTACTCCTAGCTGGGTTTGATGCAGCTTGTCTTCTGTCCACTCTCTGAGCCCCATCGTAGGGATCTGGTGAGGTCCCAAGTGTGTATTGTCTGACTTAGGCACAGCTATGTCTAAGGACCCCAATGCCCTAGACCAGTAGGAATAGCCAAGCCCTTTCTGGTTAGGCTCAGAGGATGCAAAGCCTTCCTCTGGTCCATGTGTGATTGCTGATATTATACAGCAAATGTCCACCATTGCTTTCTACTGCCACCCCACCACCTCCATGTACAGCCTAAAGATGCAAGCTCGCTTGCAGAAACTGAACCACAGAGATCAGATAACCCTGCCTCCTTGTTCAGCTGTATATGAGGACCCTGCCTTCTTCTTCGTGGGTATGCGACAACCCCACCTCCCTGTTCAACTCTGTATAATAAACAAGCTGGGCTCCCAGGTGCTGCAGCTTCTTCACCAGGGAGCCCAGACCACCCAATCCCTGCTCTTCTGTACTGGATGTGCTGAGAGAGCGACAGCTGCCACCTTTTAAGGCCTTCCTGTAACACAGGCCCTGAGTCCCAAGGGCTCCAACAGAAAGGCACAGAAAGGTTCAATGACTTGGCCACTGCTCCAGAGTGAGGAAGTAACAGGATCATATCCCAGCCCAGTCCCACTTCTCTGTCATCAACACAACCGTGCCCAATCCACAGGAGTGGGCAGGCCCATCCATAGCCACCCTGGGCCTTGAGACATTTGCAGTGACTCCATAGCCCCAGTCTTCCCTGACCCCAAGATAACTGTCTCTCTTCTTTTCTAATTGTGCTGCATTCTCAAAAAGTAAGTCACCATTTTGACAATCTCTGCATGTACAACTCAGTGAGATTATGTCCAATCACGTGGTTTCACTGCTGTCACCCCCCCACCCCCGGCCATCAGCAGGCCTTTCCCATCTTCCTGAGGGAACACTCTACTTAATAAACCACGGCTCCAAATTGTCCCTTCTATCCAACACCTTGGCCACACTCTACTCCTCTGCACTTGGCCACTCTAGGCATCTTGTGTGAGGGGAATCCTCCAGCATGCAGCCTGTCTGGCACAGGCTGATTCCACTTAGCATAGTGCTCCTCAGCTTCATCAAACCTGTAGCCATTGGTTAGAATCCTCTTCATCTTAAGGCTGATGGAACATTCCATGTTAATATATACCACATTTCATTCCATCCATTTAGTGACAGACACAGGTTATTTTCCCCTTTGGTTATTGTGAATAATGCTGTGGTAAACACGGGCGCGAACATCTCCCTCTAAGTCACTGCTCTCCGTGTTTTACTCTATATCCAGAAGTAGGCTCATTTCTGTGCCTACAGTCATTCTCTGCCCAATGTCTTGGGGAGCTGCCTTACTGTTTTTATAGCTGGCATACCCACAGAAACAGAGGGTAAGCAGGTCATCTCCCGCCCCACCCCCTGCCCCCAGCATTTCCAGCCAGCACTTGTTAGGGGTTTTTTGGTGAGTGGGAAATGGAACCAGACAACCTTTTCATGAGACTGGGCTTCTCTGTGTAGCCCTAAGTTGTCCTGGAACTTTCTCTGTAGACCAGGCTGACCACCCTGCCAGAGATCCACCTGCCTCTGCCTCCCAAGTACTGAGGTTAAAGCCATGTGCCACCATGCCCAGCTAATCGGACAACATTCTTAGCCCCAACCCCGGAGGCCGTTTGCCCACTCACTGCGCAGGGCTGTTTGAGCTCTTGGAGTGTAGATGGCTGAGGTAGATGCAAGGAAAGGTACCTCTCCACAGCTACAGCAGAACTCGAGGAGGGAAGGGAGCAACCACGAGGGAGCCTGTTGGACCTATTTACTGAGGAGGTAGGTGGGGTAGGAGAATTCAGGAAGGAAGGAACACTCCTGCCTGCCTGGGGTGAAAGTAGTGGACCCAGTTTGCCTGTGGTGGTGAAGAGATTGGCATCCTTGGCACAGGGGCAGTGTCAGCAAAAGCCAAAAGCAGGAACTCTTAAGATGTGTTCTGTGGAGAAGAGAGGGCAGTTTTCTTAAAGCTTAGATGCAGGAAGGACAGTAGCAGGGCCTAATGTTAGGTGTATACATTGACCCAGGATTCTAGGGGGCCTTTGAGGTAGTGTGTGTTAGGCGATAGCCACCAGTGTTGAGCAGGAGTGTCACATGAGACAGTGTAGAGCAGTGGTTATGTCCAGGCATTCGGAAATTGGACAGCCTAAATTCAAATACAGTAGGTGGCAAGTTATTACTGAGACTCGGTTTGCCGTCTGCAAAATGCGGAAAATAAGAGCAGCTACCCCTCTCGGGGAGCTATGAGGCCTATGTGTAGAAGGTGCTCAGTCAGTGTTGTGTGGAGCTAACCTTCATCTCTCTCATCTGAACTCTGCTCAGGAGCCCTTACTCACCATCATGTGGGAAGACAAATTAACAGGTCCTGAAACAAGGTTCTCCTGGAGCTATGTAAACAGAGATGACCATGGCAGGTATGGCCAACAAAGGAGTCTGTAGAGGGCGTGACACCAAAGCCATGGAGGGCTTCCATGGGTGTGGAGATTGGCCAAAACAAAGGAAAGGACACAGGGGAGAGAGAAGCCTGCATCTCAGTGACAAGAAGAGTGGTAGCAGCCAAGTAACCCAGGGTCTTGAGCAGAGCAAGATGGAAGAGGAAAGGGGCTTATAAAAGATGAGATGGCCCCAGGAAGGCTACCCTGTGAGAGCACATTCAGGGTGCAAGAATGTCAAAGTGGGTGCTGAGCTTTGAGGAGGCGTGCTCAGACAGGGGAGAAAGAACAAAACTATAAGGCCAAAGAGGGAGAGAACGTGGCAAGGCGAGAGAAGGTTAGTGGGTAGAAGAGTGCAGTAACAGCCTCCAGGGTGGTACTCAACTATTATCTGTCTGCTAGACCCAAGTTCAAGGCTTGCTCTGTTACCAGCTCAACTATGTGGCATTGGGGAGGTTGCTGAGTTTCTTTGAGCCTCCGTGCTTAAGTCTGTAGCGTGGAGGTGGTTATAGAACCTCCCACATAAGCCAATTGTGAGAATCAAGTAAAGCTCTGTAAGTCCTTATTGCAATGCCTGGCACCAGCACAGAGCCTTCGGAAATGGTAGCAGGGGGCCTTATGATTGTCACGAACCCTGACACAAGTAAACAGAAGGCAGAGAGGCCAGGGGAGACCTGCTGCTGCTGAGTCCCAACACAGAGAGTGCTGGAGCAGGAGGCCAGGCAAGGAGACCTTCTGGAAAGCATGTCCATGAGGGGTGGGCAGTTACCAGTGTTGATGGGGTGGGGTGTACCAATGCTGATGGCTCAGAGGCCACTAGGGAGCAAGAGGGTGGGCAGTACTTAGCCATATGCCAACCAATGTTTTTCATTTGACTTCAGAGTAAGCCATGTGAATTTTCAAATGCTCAGTGGGGAAGACATAAGTAAAGGTTTGGGTCTCTTCTCAGGGGAGGTGAGAGAGAATGGGCCACTTTGAAAGCCCAGCTCGAATCCAGATTTTATATTTGGAAAGCAGGGCATCTTGAGAGTTATTTGGATGAGTGGCATGCTGGTATTGTTTTAAAGGATGGGTACAGGGTGGTGCATCTCTGGTGAGATGCCACATCTGCCCAGGTCAGAATTAGTAACATTTGATGACAAAGACCTAAAATTCCTATTTTGAGATTTCAACAACTTTGTTACTCTAAAGATTTATCAATTTAGGTTAAGTTATGCCCCTCAAATAGTAGCAGGCATAAGCAGAATCCTAACAATTATATCATCCAAATCCCTCAAAACTTACACTTAAAATTTTGGGGGCCCTTGATAAACAGGGAAGAATGGAGCTTGGTCCAAAGAGGCAGCTGTTGGGGTGGGTAAGGAGGGGTGAGGCAGGACTCTCTTTGGGGATGCATAAACAGTAACTGTCATTTGAGAACAAGCGAGTCTCCCCTATACAGAAAGCTTACATCCTTAGCATAATTCTGTCAGACACATTGTAGCCATAAATACAAACAATTGTCAATCAAGAATAAAATTTAAGAACCAACCGCCAGGGGGCACTTGCTGAACATTTTCTCTGAGTAGATGATCTCATTCTCCCTAGGGAAATCTTGCCGTGATTTTCACACTATCGTGCCCATGGCATTGAAAGCCAAAAAAAAAGGGGGGGCGGGAGGAGGGTGACACAGATCATTTTGGTTCATTCAAAGTATCCCGGCCTTGCAGTTGGGCCACCTACTCCAATAATGCAAGGGAGTGGGAGGATCAAGGGACAGCTCTGGTTTTGCTTAATCAATGACGGTTATCCCTGGCAGAGTTATTTCCATGGGTCCTCGTGGGCCAGGCAACTTAGGAAGGTCGCTATCCCCCTCCTCCTTTTAAGCACCTTCAAACTGTCTGAGGTGCGGTTGGACAGAGGACGGTCATTCAAAATGCAGCCTGTGGGGTCCGTTTTTTTGGCAGGGGAATCGCACTGTTGAGTACAATGGCGCTCTGTCCTCTGTGGAACCTTGGCTGCTCTGGACTGACAGGGCTCAAGGAAACCACTACGTGGGACGAAAGGCCCAAGCCACACTAGGGTTTTACTCTGTCTGGGAGCACTCTGGTGCCACCTCAAAGAAAGGGTTCCTTTCATCCGTGCTGGGGGGGATGTTGGCTCTGCTTTCTGATCAGAAAAAGAATGAGCTGTTCTTGGTGGTTTGTTGTGATCACTGTGGACCATACAGATAGTTTACATATGAAATGTCTTCCACCCCTCCCCCACGCATCTCCTCCCCACCAACCCCCCATCCTGCATCCCTGCACCACAGATACCAGCCTGAAACACAGCAGGTACTTAACACACAAGAAAAGTCTTTCTTCTGTTTGTCCTCAGGTGGCCTCAACCTACCTCTCAGTTACAGGTAAAAGTCTAAATCTAAGTACAGATTGAATCCTTGAATGTTTCCCTTTAAATGTAGCAACAAGAAGCCCTGACTCTGTAGCATCTATGGGAAAGTTTATGATTAATTCAAGTGAATCTTTAAATTGCAGATAGTAATACAACTGTGTAATTCCCTGACTGTCAGCTAATTGGCCCTGGATGGTCACCCAGCCTCCAAGAGAACCAGTTTCTAAGACTGAATTCAAGTGAAAATGTGAAAGAAAAAAAAATTTTAGTATAGGAGCATACTTCCCTTGTTTCTTAATTGTTAGGTTTTTTGTTTTGTTTTGTGTTTGTTTGTTTGTTTGTTTGTTTTAGAGGGTGTAATGCTGGGGACTGAACAAAAGAGGGGAATGTGCTTATATGAGCATATTAGGCACTCACTCTGCCACACACTTCTAATGGTGAGGACTGCAGAGGCACACAGCTCCACACTGTCACCCTCAGTGCCTGAGGAGTTCCCTTAGTACTTTATAGACCTTAACTTAGGTAAAACTTGATCCCTGGCTTTAGTGGAGAAAAGAATTTCAGGACTGGCATGCATGAAGTAGAGCTGAGATTTATCTAAAAATAGAAAGGGCTGAGGGTGTGGTTCAGAGCTTGCTGTGAAGATCTGGAATCCGTGTACAGCAAGATGTGCTAAACAGTGTATAGTCACAGTGCCCACACCAGGAAATGGAAGGCGGGAGACAGGAGAGCTTCCAGAACAATGGTTCTCAGCCTTCCTAATGCTGTGATCCTTTAATACAGTCCCTTGTGTGTGGTGACTCCCAGCTATAAGCTTTTGGTTTTGCTTGAGACAGTGTTTCTCTGTGTAGCCTTGGCTGTTCTGAACTTGCTTTGTAGACCAGGTTGGCCTCGAACTCACAGAGATCTGCCTGCCTATGCTCCCCGACCCAAGTACTGGGACTAAAGGTGTACACCACGCCTGTTCAAAACATTATTTTTGTTTCTACTTCATAACTGTAATTTTGCTACTGTTATAAACTGTAATGTAAATATTTCTGGAGCTAGAGGTTTGTTAAAGTGGTCTCCACCACAGGTTGAGAACCTGGAAGTTGAGGGCCACTGTTCTAGAAGCCTTCAGGCAGGTTAGCCTAGCTGGTGAGGCAGTGCCCAAGAGCGAGTGAGGACTGACCACCATGACTGTAGTCTGACCTGTGCATATGTGTTGTGCCACTCACAATTGGACATGTGCAGAGAGAGAGAGAGAGAGAGAGAGAGAGAGAGAGAGAGAGAGAGAAAGAAGAAGAAGAAGAAGAAGAAGAAGAAGAAGAAGAAGAAGAAGAAGAAGAAGAAGAAGAAGAAGAAGGGAGAGAGAGAGGGGAGGGAAGAAGGGAGGAGGAGAGATTTTAAAAGAGGGAAATGGTGATGAGAGACAGAATAAAAGCATGCCTAAAAGTGTGGGAGGGTGTGGGTGTGGGTGTGTACATCTCAAAGCACAGTTTTAAAGGAGGCTAAGTGAGGGAACAACAGGCATTCAAGGAAGAGTCACAGAAACGCAAGTGTGGGCATAGGCTTCTCAAGGGAGGGTCATAACTGGGCGTCTTAGCACTGGCTGCGTTTACCGTTTTGGTGGCTCTCAAGTTATAGCTCAGAGTCTAAGAAACTCTCTC
Organism: Acomys percivali; assembly: GCA_907169655.1. Classification (NCBI taxonomy): domain Eukaryota; kingdom Metazoa; phylum Chordata; class Mammalia; order Rodentia; family Muridae; genus Acomys; species Acomys percivali. Next base: position 17,211,691 of record OU015742.1, on the reverse strand, counting down.
TCTCTCTCTCTCTCTCTCTCTCTCTCTCTCTCTCTCTCTCCTAAACAAGACTATGGGGTTGTACATGATTAGGACATGTCTCTTAATGTAAATGGGATTTCTGCTGAGGCTCCTAGAAAATAACAGTTGCATACCTGCACACGGAGAAGGACTTTGCACAATTGTTCTCAGACGTGTTAGAATTCTCAGCTGGTGAGCTTCTTCAGCCAGACACTAGGAGCCCAGCTAGGGGCTCATCTTCCAACCATATTCCCATAATGTTCACGTTCTACCCTGCCTCAGTTTCCCTCCTCTGAGACTTAGGCCTCTTCATCTAACGAGTTGATAGACTGGAGATTTATCTTCTATCATTTCTTCAGACTTACACAGGTGGGAGACTTCTAGTCCAGGCTCAAATGCCTTGATCTGTCTCACCTATGAGAGCCTGAGAAGGTCTGAGTTTGGAGCGAGACAGGATCAGCGACAGCAGGAATCTGCAGGAGAGGATGCCTCCTCTCAGTAAGCAAGACCACACTGATAATAAAGCACATGGCAGATCACCATGTCTAAGACCAGCACTAAAGACAGCAAGGCCCCTTTATCACAGGGTGCCTGGCAACCATTATAATAGTAAATAATTAACACTCAGGGAAGTCTCTGACATAGCCTTGATATGAGTGTGTACATCTTAGAGCCCCAAGTCCTATGTGTCACCACACTACCCCTAAGTCATTAAGCTAGCTGTCCTAATCATACTAGCTTTTGAGCTTAGGAGAGAGATTCCACAGTGTCAAGAATGTATACTGATGTAGTCATGCATCCATTTTTAAGAAGGAATCCAATGGTGGAAAAAATAGTGTTAGGCTGTAGTCACAATTGTTATCCAAGAGGGCTAAAAGAAACCCAAGGAGCAAGCCACAGTGTGAGGGTTCCAGCAACGGACAGACCCCTAAACCAGACTGATCTTTATGCTGAAGACGTAGTGTGTTTGCTCCTTTGTTTGAAGAGAACTTTTAAGTCTTGTTGGTTTGTGATATGAACAACCTTGTCTTCCATGTGCTCTTGAGGCTGTAGAAACTGAGGACAGACAGATTCGAGGCCAAATAACTTCCTGAGTCATTTTAGTCACCTACAGACAGGTCTTCATCCATCCTGTGGCGCTGTCAGCACACGTCGGTGACTGCTTACGTCGTTGTCCAGGAGGCATTGGTGTAAAATCTAATTAGCAATTAGGTTTTCTTAGAGTGTGGCTGTCCTTTGTAGTAGGGTAGGAAAGGTGGTTTGGTTTCCCCTTCTGTTGCTACAGAGGCAAAGCAGACAGGCCCTTAAGACTCTAGGGACTATGGACTTCATCCACTCTCTCCAAAGGCCATGTGACCAGAGTACTAAATATCTACTTTTGCAGCTAACAGGAGAATGAACTACACACACACACACACACATACACACACACACATACACACATATGTATATATTTTTAAGACAGCAGAATAGTATTTGCCCTTGCCAAACCCACTTTCTGTTTCTGCATAAAATAGGTTTACACTTGATTTAGAGAAAGAGGTCACTGAGCCATGTCTGCAGCCTCCAAACCTTGGCATTACAGGTTGTAAGCATCCTGGCTATCTTGGTTACAGAGTCTGGCTGGGACCTCCAGATGAGCACTCCCAGTATAATGGTGCTTTGCTTCTCTGTCACATAAAGAACAATTTCCAAGGCTGGAGCTGACAACAATAGTTCCTGAGACTTTGGGGTATTCCCATCAACACTGGTTATTATATAAATTTGTTTAGAACCAGTCTTGAGTTATCAAGTAAGGCAAAGAACAAATATCCCATATTGAAAAATTAACATCTTTACCTCCCATATCAAGAGTTACTCATAATACCTGATGGTTGAGTTGTTCCACTGGTTATTTATTTATTTATTTATTTATTTATTTATTTATTTTACTTTATGTGTTTACATGTTTTGCCTGCATGCATGTATGTGTACTACAATGCCTGCTGGTTGGATCCTTCGAAACAGGGGTTAAGATGATGAGCCACCATGTGGGTGCTTCGAATTAAAGTGTTCTCTACTGCTGAGCCATCTCTCCAGGCCTCCCCTGGGGTTTTCATTGGGGGGGGGGGAGAGCCTTGGCTGGCATTCCTAAGGATAGCCATCAAGGGAGCTGCAGGCCTCTGTACCTTTGGAGGACAGGGCAGTGTTTCACATTTCCCTCACAGTGGTTTCTCTCTTTGCAGAGAGAGCTGAGCTCTAGTTTTGTTTTGCTTTTAGAACCCTACCCAGGGCAGTCCTTTTCCAGTGTCCTGGTTTTCCCATGGTTGTAGAAAGTCTCTGCCCCTTTAAAACCCTCTCTTCTACCTGGAGTGTGGGGTGGGGTGGGGTGGGCAGCACTTCTCTGGGCAGCAGCCTGTTGTCTGCCTGGGGGAACACATCGTTGCCCAGGACCAGAGCTATTACATTAACTGGGCTTGCTCCCTTGGGCTGTTCAAACTGTCTCTGTTTTATTTCTGCTGTTAAGAGCCTCAGGAGCCACATTTAAAGATTATTTGGGATGGGTGACTCAATGCCTACTTTTGCAGTTTTCTCCTCATACATAGGACAGACTGAGCAACAAAATAAGAATTATCTTATTCTTGTTTCATTATCTTATTATCTGACCATAAGAAAACTAACCTGAAATTACAGCACACGTAATCACACGCAGACCATCTTTTACAGAGTCTTAACTTTTGTGAATCGTTTTGTCGTTTACACAGATGTCCTGTGGCGTGCTTAAGCTTTGGGTTTTGTCCTCACCTTTTTCCTTCTTTATTTTGAAATGTAGTACCCAGATCGTGAGACCCCCAAAAAAGACCACCAGGACTCGATACCAATGCAACACACACAGGCTGAGTCTCAAGGGGAAGTTTTGTGTGTGTGTGTGTGTGTGTGTGTGTGTGTTTTAATCTCAGAGGAACATTGGGTGCTGATTGTATCTAATCCCTCCAGTGGAGTTTCTGGAGACTGCTGGCAGGTGTAGTTTACAGCAGTGCGTGGTCATTCCTGGAACACAGAGGGAAGTAAGAGTCACCTAGAGGACAAGTTCTCACAGAGCATGCAGGTAACAGCATTAGTCACAGAACATCAGAGCATGACGTTAGTTTGGTCCTTGCAGAAGCATTATTTTAGTTTAAGATAGAACTAAAATCATTTCTTACCTGGAAACGTTTACTTCCCTCTTTAATCTTCTTACCAAAAATGTTTTCTACCTATAATTTTTTTTAATATATCTTTTTCTTACTTAATGGTTTCTGTCTCAGAGTTTCTATTGATATGATAAAAGACCATGACCAAAGCAGCTTGAGGAGGAAAGGGGCTGTTTCATATTACTCCAGGTGACAGTCCCTCACGGAGGGACCTCCCCACAAGAACTTGAAGTCAGGAATATAAGCAGAGCCCATGGAGGAATGCTGCTTGCTAGCTTGCTCCCATGCCTTGCTCAGATGCCTCCTTCCTTTCTTTCTTTCTTTCTTTCTTTCTTTCTTTCTTTCTTTCTTTCTTTCTTTCTTTCTTCCTCCCTTGTTGGCTCTGTTTCTTAACAATTAAATTTTATTATACAACCCAACTAGCTTACACAAGAAAGAAAAAGATTAAAGGGATAAAAGAGTGAACCTTCCGGTATCCGTCCACGGGATGAGTCCTTAGGTGTCTCTCTGGCCCGCATGATAGTCCAGCCTGTTCGCTTTCTCCACACAGCTCTCTCAAACCCCTGGCTGAATCTGTTGTTTTTCTCTTCCCCACCTGCCCAAGTCACATGGGAAGGGTGGTCTCCTTCTCCCATTGAGGGTCCATTAGGAAAACCCTCAGGTGGGGTTCCCAGGTCTGCTTCCTGAATTCCAGGCCCAGGATGGCTCCACTCAGTCTATCACAAGGTATTCATGGGGTGCCCCAAGGGTAAAGCCCGCCAAGACTGCTTCCACCTGTGACAAAGCTTAATCTTTCCCACACTCCCTTCCTTCCTTCCTTCCTCCCTTCCTTCCTTCCTTTCTCCTTTCTTTTTTTTAACTCTTAATTATATTTTTATTATTTAAAATAACTTTTAACTGTAAATACATTTTGATCATATCTCTTACTTCCCTCAGATGCTCTCCTTCTCATACCCACCTAACTTTAAGTTCTTTCTAAAAACCAAAAACCTACTACAATAAACCCCCCAGACCCCAAAAAATAAATAAATAACCCACCCCCACTAAACTGTAACCAAATCAAAACACATACAGGAAACTATGAAGTCCACAGTGAACTGGGCTCTCCCATATCAATCATAATAAAAGTTCCACACAATTACCTACATGCAGTTTGTTGGAGACAATACCTCAGTTGAGATTCCCTCTTCCCAGATATGTCTAGATTCGTGTTATGATGACAAAAACCAAACAGAATACCATGCATATGTATGTATCATGTGCTTATGTTTTTATGTTGTTTGCATGGTATCAAACTGGCTTATAAATGAATGTTTATATTGCTATATTAGCCTAAGTTTTTCGTTCACAGTGTAACTGATGTTTCACAGGGAAAGCTCTGCCTCCAATAGCTCCCAACAGGTTCAAGTTGGCGTATGTCTCAACATGACAGTAAAGAGACAAAGTAATGGCAATGGGCAGAGAGGAGATTTAGCCAGTGTAGCCATATTAAGGTAACAAATAGAGTTGTCTGATGGTCCCAGATCTATCTTTGAGGTATTAACATGAGCTTTAAATTCAAATAAAGAAAATTACAATGAGTCAAATGTTAACTGGTTGATCACTGTCTCCGCTATGGTTCTAGAAGATGGTTCAAAGAAGTCTCTACTGCTTGCTGAGATGGATTTGCTCTTAGTGGATGATGGTTCCTGCTTCAGGGTTCAGCCTTTCCCTTCTGGATAATTGCCTCCATCTGAGGGGTGGTGCTGCTCGGCTCTACTGTTGCTGAAATCAAAGGACCAGGAAGATGAGTTATCACTATGTAACTCATGTAAGTTTTCTACATCATTTTTGATCTTGCCTTGAGCGATTAATACGCTTACCTACAAAGGTAGATGGGTGACTCAAAGGAAAGGAGATAGACACAAAATGAAGGCAGAGATTCCATAACTTTATCCTGCTTTGGTTGCCCCAAATGAGAAGTGAGTTCTTTTTAATTATAGTTTCCAAATGTTTGCTGCAGTTAGACATAACACCTTAACAAATTGATATGTGCCTCACGGTGGTCCATAACTCCAGTTCTGTGGGATCTGATACCCTCTTCTGACCTCCAAAAGCACTGAACATGCGTATGATGCACAGACATACATGTGAGCAAAATACTCACACATACAAAATAACATTAATAGACCTTTTTTTTCCATTTTTAAAGAAAAAAGGAAAGAGATGAAACAAGTGCAGTGTAGACGTATAGACTTGGGATTCTTGTGACAATTTTAAGTTCTCACTAATGTCACCCTTATCTCCTATACTAGACATTGCTAGACTGTCTCGTCTAGCCATTCGCTCATCAGTGAATATCTCCACAGCTCCGGTAGATCCCTAAACTAGACTGTGCTTAGTGTGTCTCTTGTGTCTCTTTACAGTACATGCATAGGTAGATGCACAGACCAGCCGTGTTTTTTAACCTTTCATGAAAGGAAAACATGTGGAGTCTGTACTCACCTACTTTGGTGGTGACTAATATGGATGATTCTTTGGCCAAACACCATCTAGGAGAATCCGGAATTAAAGGCAGAGATTAGACTCTCCAACGGAGCGGTTGAAGCAAACTGGTAGAACAGCCTAGAGGGAGTGCGTCTCTTTGCCAAAAGCTGTTAGTTTTGCATGAAGCAGCAGGTGCCTTATGGTGTGGGCAGCAAAGAACACGAAGCACATTTAATATTTTAGGACCAACGAAAACTATGGGAGCAGCTAATTGTAACCGACGTTTGCCACTTTGTGGGTTCTTCTTTCTTTCACCATTCCCCACCCCTTTTCTTCTTCTTTTCAACACCCTAACACTAGATAGGAGAGAGAGAGAGAAAAAAAAGGATAAAAAGGAAGGAAAAGAGACCCCTGAATAAAGTCAAGGGTCATTATCATTGGACTACTTCCTGCTGATTAAGGCCGTCAAGCTCCTTGGGGCAAATTTGATCTTTGCCATCAGGATATCTAATTTCTTCTTCTTCTCATTTCTTCTATGCACACAGCTACTTTACAAACCATGACCAACAGCAACCAACAACCCAACAACAACCCAACAACAACCCAACAACAACCCAACAACAACCCAACAACAACAACCCACCATGCCTCTCAGGGTCCCAGCATTTATCTACCCTCTGAAAAGGTCCCAGAATTCCAAACATCACACAATTGCAGAAACTATTTTCAGCTGGCAAAATCACACCCTTTAGGCACAAGGCAAATCATAGCCAGGTGCTGTTAAGCAGCCCTATATCCCGACACCTGAGATTCAAACATATAATAGTTCTGTGTTTTAAAGGAGCCAAAGTTTCAAAATTCTCACTACAGGTAATCTCAGTGTGTTTTGACTCCAGATGTGCTATTTAGTGAGGCTAGCTTTTCCAGATGTCATGATGAATTTCATTTACCTTGACAGGGTCTCAAAGTGGCTCTCTTAGAATCCAGGGTGGTTTAGAATATCAGTGTGTCAGTCTTGGACAAGTCATTTATTGCTCCATCTGACGCAGGAATGCAATATGGCTGACTCTAAGTGATTTATATATTTGATGTCAGTGGCACTCATTAAAAATTAAATGGGTTTCTGTTCAGAAAATAGAAACAAAGAAACAAAAATAATATGTATGCAAGTTGAAAATAGACCAGCTAAGCAACAGTTCATAAAACTCACCCATAGGCTTTGAACTTTTTCAAACATACTCTATTTGGAGTTCTTTAATGCTTCTACCTCCCTTTCAACCCACCCGCCCTAGACAGGAAAGGAAGGAAGTTAATAGGAACAGGAGAAGTAGACCTTTTTAGACTCAGTTCCTTGGAGTGATGCCACTAGCGTAGTTGGCAGGATTCCAACAGGCCCAATAAACAGCAAGCCAGCAATTCAGTGAAGGTGACTGCAACCACAGCTGCTGGAACTCAGAGCAGCAGCCAGAACCTGGAGCAGCAGCCAGAACCTTGAAGTGTTCGCTGGAACAGTTCTCAGTTCTCTCCAGGAGTGTCTCGAAGGGGAGTGATAAACAGCCACATAATAAGAAATGATGCCAAGACCAAAAAGGCAAAAAAAGCCAGGCCTCTTGTTTTGGGGCTCATAGATAGATAGATAGATAGATAGATAGATAGATAGATAGATAGATACATACATACATACATACATACATACATACATACATACATGTCCTCTCAGAGTCTGTACTAGGATGTTTATCAGTTGGCAAAGATCATGCCCCAACAAGAGGCGGTTCCTCTTTACAAGTCTGTTTTCGATGGAAAAATACTGCACACCCTCACACAAGTCTATTTCACATCCTACACTTGGCATCAAAACAAAAACATATCTATATCTACTATACTCACCAACATTGCTTCAGTGAGATTCCCAGATGAGACCCCAAAGATGACTTTATTAAAGGAAGCAAGGGTGAGGCACAGCTCCACACTGTTGCCCTCAGTGGTCTGAAGAGTTCCTTTAATATTTTAGGGACTTCATTTCAGGTAAAAACCAGGTCCTTATCTTAAATGAAGAAAAGAATTTCAAGACTAGCAGTATGAAGAAGGGTTGGGCTTTATTAAAAATAGGAAGACACTCTGAAGATCTCCAAAAAGCACATCTAACTGTGGTGTGAGTGAGAATGGCCTGCTTAGGCTCATATGTTTGAATGTTTGGTTTCCTGTTGGTAGAAATGCTTTGAAAAGGATTAGGAGGTGTGTCGTTGAGGATGGTCTTTGAAGTTCCAAAATCCCACACCAGGCACAGTCTCTCTCTCTCTCTCTCTCTCTCTCTCTCTCTCTCTCTCTCTCTCTCTCTCTCTCTCCTCCCTCTCCCACTCCTTCTCCTTCTCTCTTTCTGTTCTTCTCAACACACAGATAAAATGTAAGCTATCAGTTTCAGCTCCAGCACTGTACCTGCCTCCTGGTTGCCATACTCCCAGCATAAGGATCATGAACTATCCCTTGGAAACTATAAGCAAGCCTTTAGTTAAATGCTTTCTTTTATAAATTATCTTGGCCATGGGGTCTCTTTATGGCAATAGCGAAGTAACTAAGACACTTGAGAACATGGGTATGCGCTTCCCAAAGACCTGTCACATTTTATTAAAAGACATTTTATCATAAATTGTTAGGAAAAAGAGGGAGAGAATAAGCTACATCCAGTATGGGCTTCTCAAGGGAGTCACAGTTAAGTGTCTTAGCATCAGCCATATTCCGTTTTACTGACTCTCAAGTTGCATCACAAGGGCTTTGTAAGAAGTTTGCTTGGCCTACTTTTTGATAAGCACATTTATGGGATGGCTTTAGAAGTGCCTTGGATGGAATTGTAATTGCATATTGTAAAACCAGGAGCCACTGGGGTTGTATGAGGAGGGTAAGACAGGTCTTTTAGTATAAATGGGGTTTCTGGGTAGATTCCTAGAAAATTATAGGTTTACATCAGAGGAGGGAGAAAGGCTTTAAGCATTTTTTTAAAGTTGTATTTGAATTCTCAGCTGACGAGAATCTTCAACCAGACTCTGGAGCCAGGGATTTCTTTCCTTCCCAGGCTCTCATGTTTTTTCATTTCCCTTCTTTCCTGCTGCTATAAGAGCATGTGTCTAAGCAGTGGGAGCTGGTTTGACCTTGTGATGCACAGAACCCATGTTTCCTTCTCCTTAAATCCCCCATGTCTAGGCCACTAGTTCCTAACTTTGCTAATTCCCTAGGATCAACACAAGTCCCACAAACTGATCTGTGGCTAAAGCAACAAAAGTTTGCCCCTTCACAGTTATGAAGGCTAGAAGGCTAGGGTCATGGTGACTACAGAATTGGGCCTACTGAGACCTTAAAGACATAACCTGTTTCATGTAACGGGACACCTCCACTCTTATCAGGACAGTTATAACATTGTTAGCCCAATGCTTCTGACACCAGGTGGGTGAGGGGCTTTCCCACACTCTTCTGATGCTCTGATGCTCTCTGCCTGAAGACTGCATCAGACCCCACAGATTAAAGTTTGAAACAGGCACTTAAAAGCTGCTTTTGCTAAAAGGTACTGGCTTCTCGTGGGTCTACAAGGCAACTAAGAGCAGGATAAAAACCTTAGATCCCTGCCTGCATGCTATGTCTAACTCTATAGCTTTTGCTAGGTTTGAACAGTTGTAAAGCAAGTTCCCTGGGTGTCTGGATTTCAGGACAAGATAGGAGCCTAGGAACTCAGAACACACACACACACACACACACACACACACACACACACACACACACACACACACACACATGTGAACACACGTAAGGTGACTTTCAAGTATACCCCTTCCATTCCCTCCAGATTTCTTCCTCACTTCCCCATCATGCCAACCATTTTCTCTTCCCCTACCCGAAACAGCTTAAAGTAGGCTTCTGTGATTTTTCCTGGTAGTCTGAAATTTCTCCTCCTCCTTCAGACTCACCAACTCTCTGGCATTAAATAAATTATATGACCTCATGGAGCAATCTCTGTCTCAGTGTCCTTCATTTTATCTCTTCAACCTTCCTGGCAGGAATTAAAATATTTCAGACCATTGTGCCCTTCTCTTTGACTATTACACTGTTGAGATAATGAATACTAAGAATCCAGAATTTCCAACAACATAGATGAACATATTTGTACCTTTTCTGCAATGTCAGAAAAGCAATAAATTCACAAGATCCTGTGGTTTCGGTGGCAGCAAGTTACCAGATAACCCCACCTACCTTGGTAAACTTATCAAGGTAAATGTAAGTTATTTTGCTCCAACCTTAATTACTAATATTAGCTCTTATATCATATAGCACACAAGAAAATGTGTCTATATACATATATGCATGCATGTGGTTTATAGAATGATTATAAGTTAAAGAGGCTGTAGCAGCAGTCTCTAAAGTGGACTGAAAATTTATATTGATAAGATAATGAAACACATTGGAGTCAGGAGGAAGCCACTGTCAAGTGGAAATTTCTGGTTTCTTTGAAGACGCAGTTGTGTCATGGGAATGCGTTTTTTGTTTTGGTCCCAAGTATGGGAGTCTTTTTCCACCACTGAAGACAGCCACATGACCTTTATTGGTGGAAAACTGACCTGTGAGAGGGCATGTGATGTTTTTCTGGAAGCTGTCTCATGGTAGGAACATGGTTTTTTTTTTTTTTTTTTTAGGAACATGGTTTTTGACTCTGATAAGGGATAAATAAATAGATGCCATGGACAATGAGGATACTTGCATCACTATGCCTTGTGATGGTTCATATCGTATTGCTGGTCTTCATTTTTTTTTTCTACACTCCACTTGGCATAGAGAAACACTCCAGAGAACTTGTGATACTCCAGATGGTTCTGGCCTCTTCCACTGACTCATGCTGATTCGGCAGTCTTGCTGTTTCTGCTGGATCTTGCTGCTGCTGCTGCTGCTGCTGCTGATGATGATGATGATGATGATGATTCATGTTGCTATTTGGTGTTTGCTTTTTGACTGGCAAGCTGGTATCCTGACAACAAAAAGTGGAATCACCCCCAAGGAGCTACTTCTAAAAAGCTCTACAATCCCCTTTTCCTAATTAACCTTTCCCCCTACATCTGTACATGGGATTGGAAGGGAGCTAAAAGAGTTTAAGAACCCTAAGTAAAGGAGGTTTTTGAAAAGTCTAACCCTACACTGCTGCTGAATCTGCTAGAGTCAGAGTTCAAAAGCAAAGCCGCAGTGTTCTGATGTAAAGTGAAAGGCCAAACGAAGGTCCAAGTACCAGAAATGGTTGGCTCTAGTACAGGTCTAGATAGGTGAAAAAGTAGATGCGCAGGCTGTCAAGTAGGCTGCATCAAAGTGAACTGAAGCTACCGGGACAGATTATCAGTCCTTGACACACAATAGGTATTGCTGGGGTAGCACTGAAGTCCCACTAAGGGAATGGAATCTCTGTCCTAAGAAGAGATTCAACCTTTCAGTTGGGCAGTGTCAATCAGCTGGCCAAAGGACTACCGTCGTAAGGGAACACAGGTTCACCTTTAGCCATGCTGAAGAGATAGCTGGAATTTTTTAAAAAATAAAATACTGTATTTTTCCTTTCCAGAATCCTGCCCTCTAGCACTCTCTAGAAACTGCCATGGGTCTGTCTACCTGAATCCTAATCACTCCCCCTTTCCTTTTCCTGTCTCTCTGTTTCAGATGCTGCCAGAACCTAAGAATGCCGATTCTGATACTCTGGCCTATGGTTCCACTTCTCTCTGTGGTGCCCGGACATCACTAGGCACCCAGTCTGGAGGGAGGAAGGGCACACTTCTCCCTGGAATGTCTGGGCACCACCAGACTCCAAGCTGAGAGGGATGGAACCAGGAGTAGGGTCTGTGCTACAGACTTTCTTGTCCAGCTTGGGGTGTGGGGAAAGTGTTAACAGCTCTGATAAGCATGCAGCAGAGAAAGATCCTCTCTGTAATACAGTGTAGTGTCATAGATCTTTTTATCTGGGCTGCCAGCACCAGACCAGGCCACCATGGGAGCTGAGGTCTCCAGAACCAAGCTAGGTAGGCAGTGGAAGCCCAACCTGACTCAGACGAATAGGGCAGCTGCTTTGGGAACAGCTGGCAGCCTGCTGCTGCAAGGGTGGAAGCTCACTGTCTCTGCAAGCTACCAGATGGTACCCAAAGCAACTGGCTGTGGTGGTTGAGGTGAGAGCCTGACTGACAGGCAGTGTGTAGGTCCAGCAATGACTTCTTTGAGGAGAAGGGGACCCCTTCTTTCCCAAGTGTTACCACTCTATAGAAACAGCCAATCTTGGACAATCATTGGTGGAATAGACGGTATGTGTTTATTCCATGTGAACTGGGACTTTATAAACCTTGGACAATGGGAAGAGGATTGGGGGGTGAATATCTCCCATTGGTTGGGGCTGGCATGGTGGTGATGCCCTGTTTACATCCAGGTGTCTGCTACATGACTGACTGCCGGTGACCACCTGGTTGGGAGTCAGGTTTATGTGCTACAAGGCAGGCATGGAAAACAGGGAGGGTGCTGTCCCACTCCTGCTGGTCTCAGGGTGAGATTTTATATCTCAAGTTTGAGGTTTCTGGTGTTTGAACATACTCTACCTCACTAGTTCCTCTGGGGGCGTGGTTCATGCGCCCCACACTGGGCTTCCTTATTATTGCTCTAAAGTTCCTCATCCCTACCATGCGACTGCTCGCCAACCATGTGTCTTGTGTCTGACCTCCATGTCTGCTGAACTCAACAGCATGGCACAATCCCCCTTCTTGCCTCTTTTCTCCACCAAGTAGCTGTTGAGATTTACACTTTGCCTGTGGGGCATGTATGTGTGTGTAGTGTGTGTGTGTGTGTGTGTGTGTGTGTGTGTGTGTGTGTGTATGTGTGTGCATATTAAGTGCAGATGCCCAGAGAAGTCAGAGGAGTTTGACCTCCTGGGGCTGGAGTTACAGGCAGTTGTGAGCCATCTGATGTGGATGCTAAGAAATCAAGCTCGAGTCTTCTGGAAGAGCAGCACACGCTTTTAGCTGCTGAGCCATCTCTCTGGCTCCCCTGAGTCCATTTTGAAATTAATTTATTAATGACTGAAAACTCCAAGAAAGGATTCTGATTTTCCCAGTATCGCCTAGTGGTCATGAAGGGATTCCCAAAATTTCTGGTAACAGAATCAGAAAATAGGTTGAAGTGGAGCCATACCATCAGAGTGTCACAGTGAGAGGGTTGTCACCTCCACTTCTGACTGGTCATAAACTGGGGATTGATATGAGCACATGGTGGGCTCACTACTTTGTTAGAGTAGCTCACAGAGCTAAGGACAATGCTTTACCTCTATTTATCACCTACTATAAAATCTACACAAAGGAAACAGATGATGAGCCGGTGAAAGAGATGTGCCCACCCATGTGGAAGGATGGGACACGGAACATTGATGTAATCTCAGTGCTGCACTTGTAAGACAGGGGTGTTGCTGTTGTTGTTGTTGTTTGATCAAAGTAGTTAGCCCAGGAAGGACTCCTATTTCCTGAACCTCCGCCTTCCACCTCGAACCAAACAGGCAGTTGCATCAGAGTGTGAACCTGAGCCAGTGGGAGGAGATCCAGTCACCACCTGCATCAGGAATAAAAGGCAGCAGCCATGTTAACCTCAGTGTGCTGCTAGTCCAGTTTGGGACCTAGTCCAACCACCTCTTTTGCAAAAAGGGAATTGCCTTGCAAAGCTGCTTTCTCTCTGTGTGTTTCTTTGTGAGACACCGAGATCGTTATTTTTAACTCACTCTCAAGAAACATCCACATATCAGCTCTCTGAAAGCATCTCCTAACCTGGGCCTTTTTATTTAAAGGGCTTCATTACCTAGGCAAGGTTGGTGAGGTGGCTGGCCTTTGAGGGTTGGCTGAACTTGCAACCCTTTGCCCCTCCCAGGAGCAGGGCTTTGCCTTTTAACCCTCTAATCGCCTGGTTGGTTTCCCTAGCAACCCAGCTTTCCTTCCAGTGGTTACTTAGGAACTTTCCAGAGCTTATCTCGCTAGTATAAACTCATGTATTGTGGAAAGGGTTTTTCTGTTAACATCAAAAGGCATGCCTTTGTCTTTACCACCCTGGTACTTCCCAGCCTTGTCTCAGGAACGGAAGCAAAAGTTCTCTTATACCTGAGAACCTTAGGGACGCCCCTGGGGTGGGGGGTGGGGGGGGTGGGGGGTGGGGGAGGTGGGGGGGTCGCAGAGGGCCTGCAGGGGAGGGGATGGCTGGTGGGGGGGGGGGGGGGGGGAGGAGGGGAGGGGGGAGACACTGTGAGGCAGGAACTCAGTAGAAATCAAGATGTGTGCTCATATATTTCGCGAGAACAACTTTGAAACAAGTGAAAATGGAAAATCTTAGCAAAGGAGTAGGAGAAAATGGAAATGATAGAACTTAGAAATAAAACGAGCAATGTTTAAAACTTATTAGATGGCTCCATAGGGTAATAAAGATAACATGAGTAAAATCAGTGAACTTCACAAATCAGCGGATGAGATCAACTTAAACCAGGGCCTCTTAAATTTTCTACTGGAGAACCCCTACCAATCAAGAAAATTTTACATGAGCCCATGTATACAAGTATATAAAATAGGTTTACAAATCAAATATTTTTTTAAATTTTTAATTAAAAATAAAATATTTGCTGATTAAAAAAACACACTCAAAAAATTCTTCAGAACACTTATAATTTTAGCATTTCTTGTATTTGTGCATAGAATGTATGGGGTGTGTGTGTGTGTGTGTGTGTACATGTAAACATGCTTGTTAATATACATGTATGCACGCAGGTGTGTACACACGTGGGCAAGCTTGTGGTGGCCAGGTGTTGGCGTTAGGTATCTGTGCTCAATTGCTCTCCAAGTTCATTTTTTGACCAAAGTCTCTCCTGGAATCCAAAGCCTTCAAGGATCCACCTGCCTCTTACGCCTGCAGCACTGAGGTTGCAGGCATATGTCATCATGCCTGGACTTTTTATATGGTTTTAGGGATTCAAATCAGGTCCTTGGGCTTACATGGTAGGCTCTTTCCTGACTGAGCTACCTCCCCAAGACCCACTAAAAGCAAAAGTAAATTCATACACTGCTATTTTGTTTTGGTTTTGGTTTTTTTGGTTTTGTTTGTTTCGAGGGGTAGGATGGAGGTGAGAGGTAGATTCCAGAGAGAAGCACCAAGAATAACTGTCTGCAAGTCAGAGATTTACTGGGTTAGTTACTGACATCCCTAGCAATACTTAATGGTGCAGCTCTGAAGAAGGGTAATTTCTTTGTGTGGTGGTTTCAATGAGCATCATTCAGATAGGCTCGTATATCTGAATGCTTGGTCTCCACTTGGTGAAATTGTTTTAGGAAAGATTAGGAGGTGTGGCCTTGTTGGAGGAGTGTGTCACTGAGGGGTGGTGGCCTCTGAGGTTTAAAAAGCCCATGTCAGGCCCAGTCTCTCTCTCTCTCTCTCTCTCTCTCTCTCTCTCTCTCTCTCTCTCTCTC